>CM020517.1:4317500-4635000 GCA_009823395.1 Thamnaconus septentrionalis
TAATCATAATTTTCATCCAAGTCTGGAGGCATGGACGCCAATGTGCATGCATGTTACACAACCGGTTGTTCCTTTTTAACGCAATTGTGGAAGTTCAGCCACGCGCACTTTGTCATCGCAATACTGAAAGTGACCGTTAGAATGATATTCAGTGCTTCCCTGTATAGTTTTCTATTCCCTCTTTCCATGAAGTGTTTTCTTTTTTCCTTTTCTTTAATTTCTTTAATGCTTCAGTGCCGCAGTTGCCATTCAGCATATACAGAAAGTCTCATGGGCTGAAACATCTTTCTGACCTTTTCACGTATAAATAAATAAGCATTTCTTTCTGTCTATGATAAGAAAACGTTGAATTCTAAAACTTTCTCTATATTTATACAACTGGGACAGCTCACTCTAAAGAATTTTCCCGGTGTTTTTCCTGCTTTTTGCTCCCAAATCTTAGACTGGATCATGACGCTTTGTTTTTTTTTTTGTGTGTGTAAAATCAAGTCACAGTTATCCCTGGTGGGAATACAAAAATGCAACGCATCTTGCAAAATGGAAGATTTCTTCTAGGAAATACCAACAAACCAGTGAGTGCTGCTCCTCTTATGTATTTATGTATTTATACAGAAGAAAAAACATGTAAATTGCTTTTGTGCTTCAAACATTTACAGCACAAAAGCAACTGTTCCCATTAGTGTCTTTTGAGGAACTTAACATGAATGTGTTTCTTTTTGTCAATAGGCCTGGTACAAGTGCTGCTCAAGCTATTCCATGATGATGAAGGCAGTGTGTGTTGAGAAACCAGGGCGTCCAGAAAACTTGCTGCTGCGCTCCATTCCCAGACCTGAACCTAAAGATGGGGAAGTTCTAATTAAAGTCCACGCAACTGCACTTAACAGGGCAGATTTATTGCAGGTAAAGTGTGTGTGTGCCTAATTATTTGTATACCTTCTGAAGGAAACTTGACGGTGAAGTTTTGAAAGGTAGTCTAATACTATTTGCTATCACAAGGAAGTGACCTTATATTTTGTATATTTTATTTAGTTTATTTTTCATTTGTGATTAAGTAAGGAATGCAGGGGTGGGCAAACGTTTTGACTGGTGGGCCACAATTGGTTTCAAAATTTGACAGAGGGGTCTATGAATATGTATGAGGGATAGGCAGACACGTACCATGTAGCTTTAATGTGGATGAAATATAGCTTTTTTTTTAATGACTTACTTACTATTAATATAATTTCTTCAACTTCGGTGGGCCGGATTTAAAAGCTTAACGGGCCTCATATGGCCCCCGGGCCATAGTTTGCTCATGCCTGCTCTCAGGCAATATCCAGCTTCACCCATTGTCCCAATTGAATGAATTTTGAACCTGAAGCTTCAGCTTCAGAGTATACATTTCCAATCTAAAAAGTCTCATCCCGTTCTTTTTCCTCAGAGGAGAGGACTGTACCCACCTCCCCCAGGGGAGAGTGACATCATTGGCCTGGAGGTGGCCGGTACTGTGGAAACTCTGGGCCCAGGTGTGAGCTGCAGTTGGAAGCCAGACGACAGGGCCATGGCTCTGCTGTGCGGAGGAGGATACGCAGAATATGTTGCTGTGCCCGAGAAGCTTCTTATGCCGGTTCCCACTCATCTCACGCTCAGCCAGGCTGCTGCAATCCCTGAGGCCTGGCTAACAGCATTCCAGCTGCTGGTTTTCATTGGTATTTTTTCCTCGTTCATTATGAAGATGTAGATCTCTTGGAAGCAAAACTGTTGTGAAAATGCAGCGTTGGTTTTATTTGTCAAAATAGTTCAAATACAGTGTGGTTTTTTTTTTCACATTTAGTACAAACAATTTCCCTTGCAAACTGACATTCTGGGTGGGGGGTGGGGGGTGGGAGCGAGAAATTGCTTTGCTCACTTGGAGCCTCACACACCTAATAGAAGAAAACATAGATAGATGACATGATTTAAGTGGGACAAAAATGAATTTTGTGTGACAATCTTTCCATCACAGCTCAGGTGAAGGCGGGTGAAGTTGTGCTGGCTCACGCTGGCGCCAGCGGAGTTGGAACAGCTGCGGTTCAGCTGGCCCGTCTGTTTGGTGCTGTGCCCATCGTCACCGCCGGGAGCCCAGAAAAACTGAAGATGGCCGAGGATCTGGGAGCAGCAGCTGGATTTAACTACAAAGAGGAGAGTTTCGCACAGCGAGTTCATGACTTCACAGGAGGTGAGCATAGCGTAGCTGCACAGACGATTTCCCATGCCACTGCATAGCTAATTTATCTGTGTCCCACTTTGTATCAGGGTAATTGTCAGTTTATCAGGTGTTTTTATGTAGGGCGGTGCATATTGGGGTGAGACAAAATAAATATTTGCATGTATAGAAATGTATAATACAGAAAAAAAAACCCACGATGGACAAGTGTGAGAAGCAACAAACAAGTATAGTGAAACATAATTGCCTTACTACCTTTATAACTACAGCTACCTTTATGCATGTGACCAGGCCTAAGCTAAATTAGAAACAAAAAAACTGACTCTGATTACGCAGGCAAGGGGGCAAACGTCATCCTCGACTGCATCGGCGGCCAGAACTGGGAGCAAAATGTCAGCTGTTTGGCAGTGGATGGCAGATGGGTGCTCTACGGCACCATGGGAGGAAGGACAGTAGAGGGCGATCTTCTGGGCAAACTGCTGTCCAAGCGAGGCCACTTGCTCGCCAGCCTCCTCCGCTCTCGCAGCCACCAGGTAAGAGAAAGCTGCCAGATAGGACTGTGTGTCTGTGTGTTTTTTCAATTCCCATCTTTTAACTGAGTACCTTCACTTCTCTTCTCTTTTCTCAGTACAAAGCAGATCTGGTAAAGGCTTTCACACACCGAGTGCTCCCACAGTTCTCTAACCAGATGGGCTCCTTGATGCCCGTGATTGACTCAGTGTTCAACCTGGAGGACATTGCCGAGGCTCACCGACACATGGAGGCCAACAAGAACATGGGGAAGATTGTTGTCAACTTGATGCCGCAGATTTAAAAACCATTGTGAACAGCTGCAGAAACACTTTATTGAACTTTAGCAAAGAAACTAAATTCCACTGTTACTTGAAGATGATTCTTGCTTAGACATGATTAGAATTTTAAAATGCCCAAGCCAAAGTATGATAACATTTTTTTTGTTGTCTTTATTTTTAAATGATTATGGTGCTGCGACATTTTTACTGTTGTGTTATAATTTTACTGTTGAGAGAGCATCGGAAACAATCGCATCCATTCTTTCATTGAGAGATAGATATAATGGAAGCAAACATGGCCAGCTTGTTCAGTTCAATCAAATTCTATTTTGACATGGGTTTAAGACACTGGGAAATAGTCCTGTCTTTAAGTGACATAGATGACATTACAATCAGTTTATCAACTTTACGTAGGCATCTGAGGACTTTGCGGTTGTTTCGAAGGAAAGCCCATTCAGATATTCTCGACATCGCAATGTTTCTCCGGGATCAATTGGATAAATATGGCATGCTCCATGGATACAAAATGATGCATTTGAAGTGCATTCAGACTGGCTACGTGGTGACATGTGTCACCACTGTAGAGCACATCCATGCCGTAGAGTCACCTGTCTACTGTTTTCTCGCGGGAAAAAAAAAAAAAAAAAAAATACAGGGCGGAAAAAAATTAGCACGAAAAACAGAGAAGAAAAAATTAGCACGAAAAACTGGGCTGGAAAAAAAATTGCACGAAAAACAGAAATAATTACACTGAAAAACAGATTTTTTTTTTAATTTGCCAGGTGAATGCAATACGCTTCTGTACAAAACCACCATTACGGCTCCTAAAACTTTTTACATTGCAATTTTCTTATCATGTCCTCTGGTAATATGTAATATAATTGAAGTATAAAATGACAGTATTCTTTTTACCTGTAATTTAAGAGTATGCCTACTTACATTTCATTGTATATCTATTACTTGATGATTGACTTATGGCAAACAAACTAATTAAATTTTTACTTGATTTCCTATGACAGATGTTTTGTTGTATTTTATGTGTAAATTACATTTCATTAGAAAATAATGCGTTTTAACCGCCATCAGATTTAATTTATTTTGTTATATGATATTTGCAATTTACTTACTTACTTTAATGCAGTTACACTGGATTCAAAATAGTCCTTCTTTGCAAAAATGTTGGATGCAAAGGAAAAAGTGAATTTAAAAACAATATTAATCCTAGTCTCAGTTTTGTTTTTGTTTTTTGTTTCATCGTCTATGTTTTTTTTTGTTTGTTTGTTTTTTTTTACATACATATCCTGCATATTTAAAACACCGCCGGGCGCGCGTGAACGTCCCACGTGACGTAACGCGACTACTTCCTGTTTCGTCCTTCACTCCTTACTTCATCCTCTTAAGCTTTGCCCCGGTTCATGAGGCGACAAGTTTCAATAGAGGATAAACCGTCTGCCAGCTGCAATTCATGGAACAAACAGGCGGAAGACCGGCGGAAACGTTCCGGACTCAATGATTCGATCGAAGACGGCCACAGTTACGCCTCCAGTACGTACAATAGCACGTCAAATTGGCTCCTCGCGCCTTCTTTGCTAATGCAGCCCGCGCTAAAGTGAGCTAATGTTAGCGTAAGTCATTTAGCACTCCTAATGAGCCACTTCCACACAACCAAAGAAAAGCGTCAGCGTTCGCTAACTCGGACAGTTGCGGCTGTCCTCTGTGATTATAAACCTTTATTGAGAATTCGTTTTCGTATGTGTTCGTTTTATTCGGTAAGTTGTACATGTCTCACATTCCTATCCCCGGAACTTACAGGAAGAGTCTCACTAATGTCAAAGCTGTTCAACTCGTGAACCATGGAGGACCAAAACAGACCGCAGCGTAAACTGTCCACGGCAGGAGACAGCTTGTATAAAGTGCTGGGCTTGGAGAAAGGAGCGTCCGCGGAGGACATAAAGAAGGCGTACAGGTGTGTCCCTGGGAAGGTTTCAGATCTGCGTTTTATCCATGTCGAAGACGGTCACTTTTGACACACAAACGTGACTATAAATATCGCCAGGTTGTAAAGACGACAATCGGACCTCAGCGGCGTTGCCAGATTTTTTTTTAGAAACCCCAACGCCCATGTAATCCCTCACAACAGATCATATTAACCTGATTTAAATCCTTCCACATACTTCATATGGTGTAATCCAGGGGGAGGTATTATTTCAGCCTGTTGCTCAATGTTGGGGCTTCACCGTCATTTGTCTCGGTCAATACTTGTAATGATTTACTGTGGTATTGACTTTTTTTCCATTCACTGTAGATTCATTTTCATTTATGCCGTAATGATCGCCATTACTCAGTTTTGGTTGATTTTTATCAAGCTAAGTGAAACGCTTCCTGGTTGCGTATACTTACACAATGAACCTTTAACTTGTCAAAAATTGCTTCAGGTTGCTTCAGGTCGTTTTTCAGTCGTTGTAGTTCGTAGCTTATGAGCATTTTTAGACTCCGGCATACGACTGTATCAACAGCAGCTTGTGTCCTCTTGCCTGCTTCTAGGAAACTTGCGTTGAGGCATCATCCGGACAAGAACCCAGACAACCCGGAAGCCGCAGAGAAATTCAAGGAGATCAACAATGCCAACTCCATTCTCAGTGATGAGAACAAGCGGAAGATCTACGATGAGTACGGGTCCATGGGCCTCTACGCTGCTGAGCAGTTCGGGGAAGAGGGCGTCAAGTACTACTTCCTCATGTCAAAATGCTGGTTCAAGGTGAGCGGTGCACAATGTGGTTTCGTGCATGAAATGAAAGACCGAGGGACCAAATGCAAATAGCTAACATGTGTGCGAGTAACTGGAGTCAGTCAAGACTGACACAAAACCTAGTTCGAAAAACCTCCTGCCGTGTTGCAGGCCTTGTTTACCTTCCAGGTGCGGATGTGGCCGGTGTTGACTCATGAATGACGCCAACCCTCTTCCCTTTGTGTCCAGGGTCTTGTGATTTGCTGCAGCATTTTCACCTGCTGCTGCTGTCTATGCTGCTGCTGTTTCTGCTGCGGGAAATGCAAAGGTCCGGAAGAGGAGGATTTCGTCTACGTCGACCCCGAGGACCTCGAGGCGGAGCTCAGAGAAAACGATGAGGGTGAGTGATTTAGATTTAATGTTGGTTTCTCTTAAAACGTCACCGCGGCGTTCACACATCGTTACTGTGTATGTGGCTGCTGCTGCTGCTGCTGCAGCAGCAGCCAGGCTGCCTCGCAGCACATCACATGCTGTTTGTTGTCTATTTTTGTCCCTTTCATCAGACGTAAGAATGAGCCGATCTGATTTTGAAAGCAGTATTTTTAGTGAAACTATCTTCAGTGTTCACCTCTTTGCACCTCAACATTATTTTTGTCTGCGCTGTTACATGGAGAGAAATACGGGGACTAATTGCGGGAGGTTTATTTCCAAAATTTTGGTGGAATGGTGCGTCAGAGATTAAACCGCTGTGGTGCGATGTTGACTTACTCAGAATATTAAAAAGAAGAAGAAAAGAAACGAGAAGAGGTGATTTTTTTTTTTTTTTTTTTTTTGATCCACTGTTTTTCATTACACTGTCATGAGGTTTTTTTAAAAAAATTATTCCACAGGTAAGAGTCTTGCATAACGTAGACACACAGAGTCAATTAAGACGTTCTTTAACAGTCAGGCCCAAATTCCATTTTCTGGTGTTGGGCAGTCAGTTTAGACGGGAGACATGCAGGTCTGCTCAGTGTCCACTCTCGTTCCACAGCAGGAGACCCTGTAATAATCAGTCAGCCGGCCTCCAATGCGCCAATAGTTCTCACCGCCACCGGTGAAGTTGTCCCGCCCTCAGGTAACGTTGAACCGTCCTCAGCCGGCCGCTGCTTGGGCGCTGCTCTACTAATCCATCTGACACTGGAGCCGGCGCTTTGTCAACGCATGGTTCTGGCTGCTTCTAACCGGCCATCAGCACTCCAGCACATTTTGGTTCTCGGTGTCTGTGCGACTGATCAGTCGGAGCGCTTCCTCTTCCCTCTTTCCCTGTTTGCCGTTGACAGGCAAGGTCACGCTGCATTTTTGATTTGCTCAATGTGATGTGTTTGGCTAATTGCGTCTTTTGTTTCCGCCATCGGATGCAATTTCCTGACTTGGCGTCTTTGCGGAACTGAAAAGCGCACTTGCCATCTGAATCATCATGTGAATTTTTCACAATATGGGATGTTTAATGCCGCTGTCTCGAGTCCGGTGCCGCTGGAATTTGCCAAATTGCATACTAATATTTTTGCACCATGCCACTGCTGCACGAAATAATTAACACGTCCTCCTGTTGTCGCCTTTGTATGACTTCTGTTTTGCACTGTGATTGTTTAAGCTCAGAAATCCAACCATCATTGCAACAGCTGGCTTTTCACTTCATTGCCGCCCCCTCCTGCCCATCCGTTTCTCATAACTGCTTTTTTTTTATTTTATTTTAGTTCAACAATTTATTTTTTTAATTTCCCCCTCAGGTCCAGGGGAGAGCACACCAATTGTGATCCAGCCTAATGCGACCAACAGCACTACTACGCCTTGAGCTGCCCGTGGAGCCACTCTGAGTCCATATTGTGTATGAAAACATGTCCTGATCGATGGTCGTATTTATCATTTGTCTTTTTCCACTTGGATGCAGATAGCGTGCTGACATTTTATGCGGTTGTTTCTTCTGGGACTCACAGCAAGCTCCTCTCTCTCTCTCGCTCTCTCTCTCTCTCACACACACACACACACACACTCACTCAAGAGAAAAATCACACATTAAATGTGATCGTGCCATATACAGATACACCTTTTTCTGGGTCACTGGGATTGTGCGACATCATAAATCATATTTATTCTTTTAACATGTTTGTTTGTTTTTTTTGGTCAATTTCTTTTTCTTTTTTAAACATTGGACAAGTTGTGGGGGGGGGGCTGCAGTGATGAAGCCATGCAGATCAAAAGCTCTGGAATAATTCCCTTTTTTTTTCTCATGCACTTTAATATCCTGAAGTTCATGTTTAAGATCCAGAAGGTGCCATGACAGTTTGAAAGACACACAGTCATACGTGCTGGAAGAGAACTGCTGCATGGAACAATGTAGACTTCCATTCCTCAGAAATACGCTGTAATTTTTTTTTATTTGTGTATATATCCGACTGTGCGCGTCCTGATGAGAATGAATAACACGATGACCGCAATAATACAATAACCTAAGTAATAAATTTGGGGAGACATGCAAAATAGTTGTATGATTGTGAGAGAAAATGTGTTGTACGTAATGCAATAAAAATGTATACAGTGTGTATAGTGCAAAAATGCTGTTCATTTAGCCAAAGCCTGGTTGTGATTAGTTTTAGCCCAGGAGCCCGTGTGGAGCTCGAGGATCCCAGACACCCAGACGTGAGCAATGACCAAAATGCACCTTTTGGACATGGTGTTGATGTGGAGTTATGATTGGGAGAATATTACGCTGCATCAAGGATATTGCTAGTCTCTGAAAAACTTTGACATTTCGGCATGAAAACAGAAGAAGAAGCGGGTGCTTCTGGAACATCGTTGGTCAGTCTGAAAGCTCCAGTTTGAACACATTTGGCGACAGGAAATGTGTAAAAAAAAAAAAAAAAAATTAGCATGCTTCATTTGTCGCTATGTTGCTACTGCAATATTGTCCAGATTCATATTCTAACATGCTCAAGAAAGTCTTGAGAAGGTGTTTCAGAAAACGTGGCAGTGTGGGTGTCACTTGTTTTCTGTAGCGGCGCGTCAAAAGTCGAGAGGCTGCGGTACTAAAAACAAAACATGGTTTTGTCTGTAATTTCCTGTTTGGCCAGCCGATGGCGGCGTTGTATCGTCAGTGACTCGTTGACACAAAATGAAAAATGTCAAAGTGAAGAGGTTACAACCTGTTCATGCTGTTCAAGTCGAAAGTGTCCGGGTTACAGTCAAGGTCAAACATTTCGAAATGTATATATTTACATTCATGTGTAAAAGATGTACAGGTTATGGGCGGATTTGTCAACTCCCCTAAAACTTGTACACTGCAGTGACTTGCTTTTCCTTGGTTGCTCGATGCCTTTTTCTTTTTTTCTTTTTTAAATTTTTTTTTTTTCGAGAATGTTAATTTTAATGTATTGTGTCATAAAGTGTGAACTTAACCATTGCCACAGGAGTTTGTATTCATTTTTAATTAACCAGAAAAATTAAGCAGCGTCAAGCGGTGAAGAAAAATAATGCACAGCAACTAATTGCTGAACTAATAGCTCAGCTGAGCAGATACTTGTTAGTGTTGGCACATTCGGAATGTGACAAATTCCGAATGTAGCAGCTACATGTCGAAAATTTATTGAAGGTTTCACTGATGAAAAATAGCTAGCTAGTCCATCTTCTAATAGAGCCGTAAGCTAGCATCCACTGCTGCATCTTCCAACAAGCCTGACAGAACTGTTCCTTCACTTTCTAAGTCCCATCTTGATGTTCCCTTACGTTCCAGTTTCGTGTCACCCTAATTCTAGTGAAGGTTTTTGTCGTTCTGACCCAACGAGGCAGCCAGGCTGCTGCCATTGGCTGCTGATTTGTTCCACCTCCGTCAGATAACACTTGTTTGGAGCAGGTGGCGAGATTCTCTGGCCCACGAGTTGAACTGAGAGGGTGAAACAAATGGAGTTTTCAACAGAGTCCGAGAAACAACTCCTGATTGAGGATAATCCGGACACTTTAAGCTGGTGAGTTTGCAAGTTTCTATGAAATCGTCCAAAAACCTTTGACAATTATGGCACTTTTCTCTCAATTTAGGCTGGGAGCATCAGAGGAGAAAAGTTCAGACTCGTCATCAGAGTGGAGCGAAGATGTGTCCAGCCTCGTCGGTCTGCGGCAGCACGAGCAGCTCTGCCAGGTGACCGGATCAGTGTCGGAGGTCGACGGTGACACCAGACGACTGGCCAGAAGGAAGCTTCTCATTGCCTGTGGCATCAGCCTCATCTTCATGATGGGAGAGGTGATCGGTGAGAGGGAGAGCGTGCGTCGCTGCCTGACAAAGGTCTTAAAAAAAATGAATGCTTCCACAATAAATAGATTTTTTTTTTTTTTAAAATCAGTTTATTCAGACACACAGCCACCATCCTGGTATGATGCTTAAGAAGGTGACCACACCTCCAGCCAGGTGTTGTGAGTTAATCATGTGATGCTGCTGCACTGGAGTCTTAATTAAAACAACATCTGACATTTTTCTATGTCTGAAGTACTTTTATGCTATGGTGCAGAAATGTCAAGTATATAAAATACAATCTCCATTTGTTGTGTTACAAGAAAAACCAAGTCAAGTAGCTGTGACTGTAAAAGAAACAAAGAGAACTGAGGGGAGTAAGTGTCTTTCTGATGGATCTTGTGAAGGTGAACTAAAAAGCAATTCAGTCTCCTAGTCCAATACTTAACTTCCTGTCCAGCTGCACCATGTTAATGTACTTAATTGCTGTTGGAGCTATTTGTCATTTTTGTCATTTTTGCTATATTTTTGATGAACGAAGAGGACAAAAGACCACTACAATACTAGAAGATCTAAGTCACAGGAGAGGTTGTCTCACTTCCTGGCTTTAAACTCACCTTTTTTTTTTTTTTTTTCAATAGTTTTCACTCAGAACTCTCTGTGAATCCCCCAGGTGGATACGCTGCTCACAGTCTGGCCATCATGACGGACGCAGCGCACCTTCTGACTGACTTCGGCAGCATCCTGATCAGCATTTTCTCGCTGTGGATCTCCTCCAGGCCTCAGGGCGGCGCCATGACCTTTGGCTGGCACAGAGCAGGCGAGCTAATCCATTTTTGACAATGTAAAAGCTTCACGGGATCCATTTCACTGTTTTTGAGCTCGCCTTCAGTAAACCAGCCGCACCAATGTGAAGGCAACGCTGCCAAACTGGCTGCATTTCGAGTGTTAAATGTTGCATTTCCATCCTGATGAACTCTGACCTGAACTCTCTATCTAGGAGCCTTCCTTGAAGCCACTGGAGGCTTCCTAGTTGCGATAAAGCTGAACTCGAGCAATGCTGCTGACATTAACACTTGCACCGTCAGAAAGCCTCAAGCTTTTTTACTTTTAGCATGAAAGACTGAAGATTCATCCAGTTGCCCTTTCCAGCACTACGCGAGACTGTATGATATTTGCAAGATGGAGGAGTGAAATTAATCGCCCCGCTGGGAAACTGGTGTGTTGGTGCTGCAGCGCATTAACAATCACAGGATAATAGATGTTTAAAATTGCCTTCAATCAACCATATTTTAAAATATTTCCAGACTGCAATGTTATGGTTTGGGGATGAGGTTTGAGGTTGGGTTTAGGGTTAGCGTTAGCGTGGCTAGAGCGGGGCCGGGCTGAGTCTAGGGTTGAGATTAGCGTGGCCTGATGTTGGTGTGTATTGCGTGTCGTTCAGAGATTCTGGGTATGCTCCTGTCGGTGGCCTCCGTCTGGGCCGTGACGGCGGCGCTGCTCATCTCGGCCGTGCAGCGGCTCACGGCTGGAGACTACGACATCAACAGCCACATCATGCTCCTCACCTCCGGCTGCGCCGTGGCCGTCAACGTCCTGTGAGTGCGCGAGTGACTCGCAGCCTGATACGGTCATGGCCGCCGCCTGCCGTCGATGATTAGAGTCTCGGACCTTCTCACCTCGGCAGGATGGCGGCGATCCTCCACCAGTCCGGAGCGCCGCACGGACACGCCCACGCCCACGCCCACAGCCCGGCCATCGGTCGGCGCCAGCAGGGGGCCGAGCAACTCGGGGGCCGCCACCACCACAGCCACAGCAACGCCAGCGTGAGGGCCGCTTTCATCCACGTGGTGGGAGACCTGGTGCAGAGTGTCGGGGTCCTGACGGCTGCTCTCGTCATCCACATCTGGGTCAGTGAGAAAAAGAACAAAAAAAAAGAGAACGCCTTAAGACTCAGGCAAGGAAAGTGATAGAAAAGATTAAATTAATTCAAACTATAATATTAAACTTAATTTGATAATTTTCAGGATGAATTGTCCAGATTGTTCAAAGGCTGAAGGATGAAAGGAGAAACTGAGTTTTTTTTTTTTTTTTATTGAAAGGCTTAAAGGGAAACATTTAAAGTAATATAAAGGCATAAAAAGGAGTTAAAAGTGGATGTATTGACTCAATACAAAGTTACTGAGTTTATACGTTTGTTAAGTTACAAGCAGTCATAGTTACAGAAAGAGCAGGTCGGTCCACTTGGAAGGAGGCCCTCAGACTGGACCATTATGCATCTCAACCTGTCCAGACGGTGGCGTTGCCCAGGTTTGTCGGGCTTCACCCTGACGTCACAGCGGTGATAAGAAAGATGTGCGATCAAGTGAAAAGCATCAGAAAAGAGGAAGTAGCATTAAATTTGACAAACTGGTCCTTTAAATTCCAAAGGTCCACTTCCGCAAAAAGAGACTGCCGGCAAGTTGCAAAGATCTTTGACATCTTGGCACCTGCAGGCGACTGTTTTGATGAAACAAGGCACTGAACCGTCTCGCCGCATTTCATAGTTTCAGAGCAACTTGGTCGTCACCCTTGTTGTCCCACAGCCTGAATATAAAGCAGCCGATCCCATCTGCACCTTCCTGTTCTCCGTGCTCGTTGTCGGGACGACTCTCCCCGTCACCAAGGATGTTTTCAGGATATTGATGGAAGGTGAGCAAAGTGGAAAACAAATCAGGCCCTTTGTTGATTTTTTTTTTTTTTTTTATGATCGCAGAATTCATTGTGGGGCGCCCCCTGTCTTCCCATGCAGGTACTCCACAGAATGTTGACGCCGATGAGGTGAAAAAGCTGCTTCAGTCCGTGAGGGGAGTCACGGGCTTGCACAATATGCACATGTGGAGCCTCAACACGAACCATTATTTGATTTCGGTCCACGTCGCTGCAGGTACGAACACTGGAATGTTGCTTAATGAAAAAAAAGAAACAACAAATGAAGATATCCTGATTTATTTTTTTTTTTAAAACACAGGGACCCTTGAAGTCATCTTTTCATTTTAAAAACTTCCCAACTAACAATTTAAGAAAGTAACGTTGAAATAAAGAGGATACTTCAATCTTACGAGAAGCATTTAACGTGACTTTTTCTTGAAGTTGGAGAAGCTCACAGCTATTATGGTCAAATTATTAAAGAATTTATGCATTTTATTTTATATATTACTATACAAGCTAAATTGTTTTACCAAGAAATCACATTGCATGAATAGCACATTGTCATTTGTTGCTGGAAAACTGAAGAAAAAGTCAAAGTATCGGTATCTGTTTGGCAAAGAAAACCTGATTCCCTCCAACGCCCCGAGTAAACCTTCCTTGATGAATAACATTTTTCCTCCATACTTCCTAACAAAGTTTTCCCCTCTCAGTGGAAGAAGCCGACACACAGGTCGTCCTCACGGAGGCAACACAGCTGCTGCGCTCCCAGTTTGGATTCTCCGGCGTCACCATCCAAGTGGAGCGAGGAAACCTCGGCTGAACCGCCGGCGCTCGCTGCATCTCCTTACATTTATTTCAGAAGACTTATTTATGTGACTGTCAGGACTTTTAGACAACACACTATGGTTCCATTTGGGGGTTTGAAGCTCTGCATCTCTGCCTAGACAAGTTTGTTTGTGTCAATAAATTCAACTGTAAAAATAAATGAATTCCGTTTTCAGCCAGTCAGTGAAAGTTCATTCATTTTATTACAGTCATTTAAAGTCATTGTGACGTCGCTCCGAAACAATCTGTGCTCTGTGACTTGCTTTGGTTACATCACGGTGAGATCGATGCCGACTGACAAATCCTGAGGTCCTCACACCATTTCAAGCCCAAAGTACAAATAACCCTCACATGTTAACTTGGTTCCCGTTTGTGCAGAGTTACGTCGAACATTACATCCCAATTCCATAAAAAAAAAAAAAAAAACAATCCGAACAACGATCCAGCCCAGGTTGCGCACACCAAAAAGAAAGAAACATATCCAAAAAGCTCCAAATGTTTCTAGTTAAATAGTCAAAGAAAAGAAAAGTACATCAGTGTGCCGACCGTGCTCGTGCATCCCTCCAGTAGTTGTCGTAGGTCTCCTGGAACATGTTCCTGCAGGACATCTTGGCCTTGAGTTTGGAGCAGATGAGGAAGGAGCCGCCCATCTTGCGGTGCAGCGAGTACGTCTCTTCGGGCGGCGGCGTCAGGCGCTCCCGCAGCATCACCGGGATCAGTCTGTGGATGCGCTCGGTGGTGCTCTGAGCGCCGAAGTCGAAGGGCTCCGAGGAGGAGAAGGCCTCGCCGAGGATCATCACCGCGTCCACGTGGGCGTTCTCCATCACCTGAGGGACAGCGGGAAGTATGTTACCAACATACTATGTTAGTCAGAGACTGTTAGGATGACCACGAATCCGATTCGCCTGCCGTCTGAACGCAGCCATGGAATCCAGAGTCCCTTGGCTGTCAGAGCCCTGTAATTTCCAACATGGCCAGTAGATGTCAGTGAAGGCTTTTTTTTTTAAGTGACGTTTTTCATCAGGGAATGTAAATGCTACTAGTTTCACTGTTGATTTCTTTCACCCATTCCTTGCTGAAAAAAGTGGTTCAGACCAGTCGCAACCATGAAACTACATTTAATTCAGAGCTTTTGTCACACTTGAAGACTCTTTACCTTGGACTCGAACCCTGTGAGGAACTTCATGTGTCTGGACTGGCGCAGGACGGCCTCTCTGTCTCGATTGGCTGCTGCGTTGATGATCTGCGCCAAGGAAAAGGCAGCGTTTGCGTCAACGTGAATTTAGATTTAGATTACAGTGCAGCAGAGGCATTCATATGAAAAGACAAATCTTTGTTCGTTTGCCAACATGAAGCATTGTAAAGTCTTAAGCTTTGTATGAATCATTCTTACTTCAATGTAGTCGTCGGTGAAGCTCTTGTCAAATTCTCGTGTTGCACCAAAGTCCAGCAGAGCCACCTGGACGCGCCAGTGAAATAAGGGTGATGAGGTTGATTATTATTATAGTTATAATACTAAAACTAAATAGTACTCTGGTGTGTACTGACCTTGTGACTTTCAGGATCAAAGAAAAAGTTGGACCAGTTTGGATCAGTCTGCATGTACTGGAACTCAAAAAGCTCCCTCAGGCACAAGATGAGGATCTGCTCACAAATCTGACAAAAAAATTGAAAGGAAATTAAAATCAATAAAAGGTTCTGTGGAGTACGTTGGAACGGTGGGTGAGCTCTCAGGCGGAAGCAGGACTCCCGGGTTGCTCCTGGGCGTTAGCACCTCGTTCCTGAGCTCCTGCGGGAGGTCGGTGGCCCGGTCCAGAGGGAAGCCCGGCACCAGGGTGGTGGTGAGAACGTGACGGCCGCTCAGCTCGTCGATCACGTCGGGCACGTGGAGGAAAGGGTGGCCCAGCAGCAGCTCCCTGGCACGGACACACAGGGTTCGGAGGAAACAGAGTTTGAGCTGCAGGAGAGAAACCCGACTGGGGGCTGGTGGACTGCACAGTGACGTGGTCCACGCCAGCAGACAATTCTCTCTTATCCAGCTCCAGCATTGAGGACAATCACAAAGTACACTTGCTAGAGTAAATATATGCATTGAAGGTCTTTGGTCATTCTCCCCTTCTATTGAGAACTACAGCAATAACCAATGCAACTGGTTCATAGAAAATAAAATGCTCATCAGTAAAAATGTTACCAGCTTGTAGTTTCTTCTTCCTGATCTGGCAGAAGTCATATCGCCCCCCCTAGAACTTCCTCATAGGTTTTGATTTGATCAGGCCAATTTAATCAGAACAGAGTATTCACAAGCCGCTTGTAATCCAATTACTAAGTTACGGCCCATGTAACTGCACCAAGTGATGCCAACAGTCTCAAAGTCCTTGCACATCGGAAGCAAATTTGCTAGATGAATAATGAGCTTTTTTTTTTTTTTTTTTTAAACCTATTGAAGTCAATGCAACCACACTAACGGGCAGCAAATTTTCACAGAGCAAAAAAGCGACTTATTTTTTCGGTCTTGTGTCGAATTTTGCAAGGTGAAAACGCGAATGGCTGGACCTCTGACCAATCAAAATGATGTTGGAATCTCGATGACGTCACATCAAAACTTCGCTTCCCATCTTCGCGTCGCTTCACCTTTTTCCCGGTGTGTAAGGATCTTCACTCTGGAATAATATTTTGCTTGCTTCAATATGCAAGATTTGACCTTTGGATTTTCTCTATGAAGTTCTCTTTCCTGCTTCTTTTATTAAGAAAAAAAAAAAAAAAGTCCGTAAAAAAGGCAAGGTGTGCCCCTCGTCTTCCACTGATTTCCAGCGACTGCGTCAGCTTCTCATTCTAATGCGTGCGTGAGGACACAAAAGAAAAGATTGCGATAAGAAAACTCACCGGAATCTTTTGGCACAGTTGGCCTCCCTTATGTAATCGCACTCCAGCGCCAGCTCTCGGCTCATGACCTCGATGAGGTGGTCAGAAAACAGGCCTGTGAATGGAGGACGAGCGTTTTAACGACAGAGAAAGAAAAGGGGAAGAAAAAAAACCCTCAGCGGCTGCAACCGTGAGAGCGATGGCCGCTCTGCCGTCACCTTCGGGCAGCGCGTGGCTCAAACTCAGCGCCGCCATGATGTTGTGCACGTCGCTGTCGATGCTCTGGGCCACTCCGGGATACTGAGAGAGCAGCGAATGTTGGGTAAAGGCTTCACGAAAGGTCGACTCGGCTGGACCCCACCGACCCCACCCACACACACACACACACACCTGGACCTTCATGGCCACCTCCCTGCCGTCCTTCAGCCTGGCCAGGTGCACCTGGCCGATGGAGGCGGCTGCAAACGGCCTCTCCTCGAAGTGGTCCAGCCGCTCCCTCCAGTGGGGGCCCAGGTCGCTGCTGACGGCCCTCTGTGAAGCAGAGGGCAGGTGAAGCCTTGGCGGCTCCTCAGCCTGAGTGTGTCTTCCCTCCTCCTCCTCTTCTTCTTCACCACCTACCATCATCTGTTTTGGGGGCATGAAGTCGGCGCTCTGGCGCACGCGCTCGAAGATCCTGGCCAGCTGAGGGTTGATGAAGGCGTCGTCTGAGAGGAGGACATTGACGAGGAAAGACGAGAGAAGTAAAGAAGTAAAAGTGTGGGTTAATGGTCCAGTGCATAACATTGTGATTTTTATATTGGCAAAGGCTTAACATGCAGCCCATAAATATTAATGAGTGTATACTCGCAGTACAATAAAGTCATTTGGTTTTCATAGCAATACAATGGTTCTCATATATACACCGAGTCAAAAGTTTGGCCACACCTCATGCAATTTTGTTTTTGTCTTTCCAACTTTCTACACTGCAGATAGACACTGAAGACATCTGCAGATAGAGCAGAGAAAAACACATTAAATCAAATATGAAAGGTGCTAGCAAGATAAATATAAGACAAAGTTATTTTACTCTGTGAGAAACTGCAACGTCAACACTCAAGAGAACGAAACAACAAAAACACTAAGTTAAAAACAAGTTCTTCAGCTACGAGATCTACCAGTCCTAACATTTCAGACTTTATTCCAGCGTGAACCAAGTCCAAACACTTTTAGCAACTAAAACTTGTTTGCAAACTCTGCGGCTCGACTGGAACGATGATAAATGAGCAGGACAATCTAGAGAGTTGTTTACAGTGCGTGTGTGGCGTTCAGGGCCCGCAGGCCTTTTAAGGACCTTTTACCCCTGGGCTGCCAACAACAGTGTTGACTGGACGGACCCTGAGGTTTATTTCAGGCGAGGGCACCTCTGTGTTTTTCTCTTTGACTTCCCGTGTGAGTCAACATGTGTCGAGTCTCTGCTGAAGGCTCAACCTGTACTCAAGTGTGTGTGGGGTCCGAGTGTCCCTGTACCGCATCATTATTGCCGTTGGGTTTGTTGGTTTTTTGGGTCCTCCTTCCTCACCCTGAATGCTGAGCATCTGTCCCAGTTTCAGAGCGGCGCCTCGCACTTTGCACAGCGTGCGGACGATTCTCTCGGCGTTGGCCTCCGACAGGAAGACGTTGGAGTCCAGGACGGCCTTCTCGTCCCCTGAGAAGAAAACAAAAACGGATTTAATGTGCAACTCGGTCAGCCGTATGAATCAAAATGGAGTTGATGGCAACAAGAAGCTGCAGGAGGGTTGAGTGAGGGCAACTTCACTTGTTTTTATGACACACACACACACACTTTTTTTATCCTAAGTAGTAGAATAGAGAAAAAAACCGGAGGCAAATTCCTTGTTTGGCATGTACAAACCTGGCCAATAAAGCCGATTCTGAACAAGTCCAGTTGCCCTAACTTAACCCTTCCACCTTAAGATGACCTGGATGACTGAGAACCTTCACAGACGAGCTGCAGAAGGTTCTCCTCCCTCAGCATCATTTTAGATCTTCCCTCTCTCACTCTCACTTTGTTTGGTGGGTCTTAAAGTCTTCTTGGCCACCTCGGCGATGGCCCCGATGCCGAGTCCCACAGCCAGACCTGCGCGGAGAGAGAGAGAGAGAGAGAAAACACATAAAGGTGCTGGTTGACCACAGCGGGGCCCTACTTTGCATTTGATAAGAGCTGCGGAGAGAAAGGAGGCGATAAGAGCAATCAGCTGAGGTGGCAACAGAGCTCCACGCAGAGTCGTGGAGGAGACGCAGCTCGGTGAAAGGAGGCGAAGGAACACGATAGCGCGGTTCACACGAAGGCGACTGCTCCACACCTTCTTGCATTCCCGACTCGCCCCCCGCCCCCAACAAAACCATTTCTGTGCTACTGACACTGTGACAGAGAGCCGTCACAATATTTTAGTGATTGATGCACTTTTTTAGCCTGTTTTTCTTTTAAACATTTTATCTAATTTTAATACAAAGACGAGGCAATGAGTTGCCTATCTAGCATCCCGTAGGCGCTTCATCATCGTTTGTGGCGCTCCGAGTTTTATAGGGGCTCCTAGGGTTTTTACAGACAGCTTTATGCGCTGGAGGATGACACTGTCTTAAGATAGTCATTTTTTTTTTTTGTTGTTGAAAAAAAGGCCATTGATTTATCAACAGATCACTCACCTCCGAAATTCATCAGGCGGCCGATGCGAGTGACGGGCACCTTCCTCTCTCTGGACTTCTCGCTGAGCTGAAACACAACTTGATCAACTTGAACCACGAAACAGCCCCGAGTTCACAGCGAATGTGAATCATTTCATTTCATTCTGTAAATACATAGGTGTTCTACATTCAATATCTTGTTTTAACTTACGTGCGCTATATCACTATAAAAAAAACAAACAAAAATACAACTTTGTTTACGCGTATATTTCTATTTGTTAGGTCTGTGCGTAAGCTGACAGACTCAAACATTTCATTGCACTTGCATCATGACAAAGATCATGAAATTAGCACACACACAAAAAAAATAAATAAAGACCGTAAGAAGTCGCCAGCGTACCACTTGCTTGTGCCTCGCCTCCGCTTTCTTGGCGTTTGCCGTTTTGTTGGGCGAGGTCAACGGTCTGGACTTGTCCTGGTTCAGGCAGCGCGTCTGTGTGAAGAACAGGCTGCTGGTCCAGTCCCTGTGAGGGCCGCCTCTCCCGCCGCCGCCGAGGAGACAAGCTCCCAACGTGGAGTATCTGTGAGCCGGCACCAAGGAGAAGTCCGGCCGTCTGCTGGACGACTCCTGGGCAAAAACATGATGGAACGGGTCACGTGTGTTCTAGTTTGTGGTGTGCGGTTGGTGTGACAGCAGACAGATGTGAAAATGAGACAGACTTGGACCTTCTTAAATATGTATTAATCACCTGAGTTGTTAAAGTTGAGCTTGAAGATGAAAATCACCCATTTACGGAACAAACTGGTGGTGACCGAGTGCTGAGTGGTGACTCCAAAGATTCGCTTACCCCTCACAACCCAACACAACAATATGTTTAACACTCAGCTGTAAACATTTCTCCATAAAAATAAAAATTCTCTCCAGCGCCACCTCAGGGTGCTACTGTCATGGTGTTGATGAGGTGATGGAGGGCAGGAACTACTTAGGTCACATGTTTTGTGACTCTGGTTCTACTCACCCTGGTCACCGCCGTCGCCCCAGCAGTGTGACCGAGGTTCCCCGCCGCCTGGCTCATGGGCGGGGCCCTGCTGGCGACCACCTGCTTCATCCGGGTGAGACCCCTCCAGAGCATCGCGTCGCCTGCCATGGTGCTGATGCTTGGACCTGCAACGGCCAAGAAGGTCCAATGTCTTTCCTTTATTCCCTGCCAAATTTGTGCTTTCATGTTGTGTGTTTTGTTTGGTCTGCTGCAAACATCAACCTGCCAAGGGACTAGAGGTGGAAACTAGTTTATGGCTATAATCTGACATATTTACATGTGATGTTCATTAACGTGTTGTCCCTTTAAAGTAAAAAAAAAATAAAAAAAATATAAATATCCAGTCTGTCCATGAACTCCCCAAAGTTTAGTGCCTGAAAAAAAGTAGTAAAATCTGACAAAAAATAAATATGACGTCACATAAGGCATGGGTACCTCACATAGGTTAATGATCACGCCCCCCAACCAGGTGTTACTCAATCCTTTTTGATTGCCTCGTTCACCGACTAAAAGGAAGCTAAAACTTGAAGCATTTTTTTTTTAAATCTTATTTTTGCGGGATATAAACTATCGCTGCTGAATGTTGCCATTTTAAGCACGCCCCCCCAGGGATGATTAACGTTTGCGTGGCACCTCCACCGGACTGCCACAATGGAAAGATAGAGATTTTAAAAAAAACGGGGCAGAATGCGGGTCCTTTAAAACTTTTTTTTTTTTTTTACAAGAGGCTGATGTAAGGTTCATGTTTCCGTGCGTGTCGGATAAAGCGGGACTCGAGAAACACGGCTTGAAGGCACGTGGCAAGAAAGACGGAGCAGGTAAAAAAAAAACAAAAAAAACCCAACAACAACAAAAAAATGCTCAAAAACAAAAAAAGCAAACAGCAACTCAATCGGGCGGCCAGAATAAAGAGATTGAAAACCTTCCTCCGCAACGACTCACCAACTCGGCAGCTCTGATCCTCTCAGCTCCGCGCTCACGTCCTGAGCATCGCGCAGCTGCAGCACCTGGCCGCCCTCCTCCTTGATTGGACTTGACACACTTTTACCGGCGACACCTCAGCCTGGGCGGCGGTGATGGTGGGCGGCACCGACACGTCAAAGGACGCGCGCGCGCACACACCCCGGCTCCAACTTTTTACGCACCAGACGAGCACAAAGCGCTCGTGGCAGCGCGTGGCTGCGCACGCCCACCAACCACGGGACCACCGGAGTGGTTGCAGGCGCTGTCAATCTGCAGACACCCACCCCAGGCCCCTGGTGACATCATGCCGACACGTGCCCACGCTGGAATTGAAAGCGCACCTGTACCAGGTTTTCTCCTAATACCCTCATTACCGCCATCGGGTGCAAATACAGGGACACACACGAATATAAATTAATACACATTTTATTTTTTTTATATTAACCAATAACGATATTAGATACATTTACAAGGAATTGTGAAAGCGTTGTTTCAAAGCAAGTGCAGACAGTTAAAACACGCAGGTGCATTTGGTGCTGCAGGATGTTTCATTATACTGCATGCTTATAGTACAATACAACACACAGGGTGTTAACAGGAAGCTCCATCCAATTATATTGGCACTCTGGTACAGTTGTACTGCTACACAATTTCATAACACTGGTTCTGTATTTTTTTTTTTTTTAATGTGCTGTAATTGAGAGAAAAAATGTTGACCAAACTGTTTAAAACATAGCAAGTAAAAGGAGCGTCTCTTTTTCAGGGTCTGAGGGCGAGTTTCAACTTTGGGAAAAGTCGCAGGGCGTTTTGTGTGGTCACCTCCATCACCGTCTGCAGCGACACGCCTTTCACCTTGCTGATGTACTCGGCAGAAACAGCGATGTTTCTCGGCTCATTTCTCACCTGTATTGAGAATTAAAAAAAATAAATTATTTTGATTGATTTTTATTTTTCTATGCGTTTTCCATCAACTCCAAACTTCACCCGCTTCTCTGGACCAAGTGCAGGGGAATCCGTCTCCAGTAAGATGTTTTCCAATGGCAGCTGCTCCACAAGCTTTTGCTTTATGGCGGAAAAACAGGAGGAAACCATCATGGATCATTAACAGTCGCGGCGATAGCATCAGCTGACTCAAACTAAGTAAACACCCCGCTTCTATCTGACATGTCAGTGCCTGAAAGCAGTCAGATGTTGGACAGCATATTAAAAATAAACAAATGACAAAACCGAGTAAGAGCGTAGCTGCACCTGGTCACTCCTGATGATGGATGGCGGTATGGAGAAAAAGTACCCAGCCTTCACTCCCTCCAATGCAACAGACGGTTTGCCATCAAAAGCATGGAGCAAGACCTTGTCGGCACCTAGTGGCAGTAAGGGGTAACTGCAGTTTAATGGCACATACTACAGTAGTTGGCAAAGCTGTAAACGGGATCTGAAGCTCACCGAGCTCTTTCAGCAAGGTGATTGTGGGTCTTCCTGCAGAGCGCGAGTGAACATTTCTAGAAATTAAATAGAAAACATGATTACTGACAGAACAATGATCACTTGTGATCATTAAATTAAAAATTTACCAGGTGCATTAATATCACATGATGTCCAAACTGTGTATTATTATGACTCACAGAGGGAGATCCAGTTCCTTGGCTAGCTGTGCCTGCTGAACGAGGACCTGCCTTTGATTCTCCTTGTCCACATCACTTTTGATGTATCTGGGCGTAAAATCTAAACCGACCTGAACGGTAACGGAGGCAAAACGTCCGTCATCGCTCAAAACAACACTGCAAATGAAGGCTAGATGACAAAAATGTGTGGCGCACTGAGGTGTTACCTCCCCGATAGCCACGAGTTGGTCCTTGTGCGTGTGTATTAAGGGTAAAGCAGCATCTAGATCCTGCGTAAAGGCAAAGAAAGGGAGGGCCATAGCTTGAACTACAAAAACACAAAAAAAACTCCCAAGAGTCTGGTTCAAACTCCAGACTTGGCAAACCAAGTCCATCTGAGTATCTGTTGCCGTTCCTTGAGGATGGACTGAACGGAGTAGCCTACCTGGAGACACGCCCCCCTGTGTTGCTCTGGAGACACTTCCTGAACGGGATGGACTCCAAGGCAGGGGAAAATAAACCCGGGAAACCTGAGGACGTGAGGAAACAGCGGGTAAGTCGAACGCAGAATGCCACTTAGTCTTGTTGTGCCGAGAGGGTTTTAACTCACCTCTGCGACAGCTCAATCACCTTGGCAAACTCCCCAGCATGCTCGGCCACAGCCAACAGCGCCACCAACCCGGCCTTTGAGTATACGCAACAACATTAAACACAACTGAAGCTGCGTTTACGGCATCGCATTAATCACGGTCTAATTTCCAGAGACAATCACACTGGGGCGCAACAGTGACGCGGTCAGCCACGGTATGACTTGACAGCTCTTGTGCATGTTCAGGCCCCCAAGACTGCGATTCAGTCTGGGATGAGTAATATAATAATAATAATAATAATAATAATAATAATAATAATAATAATAATAATAACAAACTTTATTTATATAGCACTGTTCATACACAACCCACAGTGCTTAACAACAAAAACAAACAAAAAAAAAAATAATAATAATAATAATAATAACAATAACAATCATAATAGTAACAATGAGAATAAATGAAAGCTCCACTGCCCCTCCCCACACCCAATATGGACCCACCCCTCCACACCAACGCACACAGACAAACGCCCACCCCCGTATTCACACAGACATTGGTAAAATAGCTTGGCACTGAAGAAACGGGTGAGGAAAGGCCACTATGGGGAGCCGTCCACACAGGGAGGCACCATGGCCTGCAGCGCCCCTATGGGCAGACCAGGCGTAACTCCCAGCATGGAGGGCCCCCCATGAGGAACCACTGGCACTAAAAGTATAAAAGGGAGAATAATCATAATAAGAAATAAAATAAATAAATAAAAACAAAGTTTTGAATAGTGGTATAAAAATGGGCAACCATGATAAAAGTATAGAAAGCATTAAAGGTAATAAAAGGCATAAAAATAGTAAAAAGGCATAGAATTAGTGGAGTCAGAGAGATAAGAGTGAAAGAAATCAGTTAAACGCCAGATGAAAAAAGGTATGTCTTGAGCCTCCTCTTAAAAACATCAACAGTCTCTGCGGCCCTGAGGCTCTCTGGCAGGCTGTTCCACCGAGTAGGGCCGTAACGGCTGAATGCAGCCTCACCGTGGGTTTTTATTTTGACTTGTGGAACAGTTAACAGGCCAGTGCCAGTAGGCCTCAGGTTCCACGAGGGCCGATATGATAAAAAGCAGGTCAGATAGAAAGAGCCAGGTCAGATGACAAGAGTTTGGGACTTCAAAAGACCCTCCTGGGAAAGACATTTAAAAACTAATAAGAGAACCTTAAAATCAATCCTGAAGTGGACGGGGAGCCAATGCAGTGACTTTAAAACCGGTGTAATGTGTTCCCGTCCTAGTCAGCACACGTGCGGCTGAGTTTTGTAGTATTTGTAGACTGTAAACACTCTTTTTGGATGTTCTGATGTTCTTTTTGGATGTTTCTGGCTATATTCTTTAGATGGTAAAAACCTATCTTCGTAATATTATGTATATGTGGAACAAAGGTGAGCTCAGAATCAAAAACAACGCCCAGATTCTTTACGTATTGCGAGGGTTTAAAATCCCGTAGTTTTGGTAAAAGTTCCTCTCTCCGGCCTTCAGGACCAATAACTAAAACCTCAGTTTTGTCCTGGTTGAGCTGGAGGAAATTCTCTGCCATCCATGATTTGATATCTAAAATACAGTTAAAAAGGGCATCAATAATAAGTAATAATACCACAGGGGTGGGCAAAAGGATTATTTTTTCAAACAATCATTTAGCAATTATTTTTTCAATGAATCAATTGATCTTATAGCAGCCAAAATGTTGTTGTGCTCATCTGAACTGAGACGGAGTTGCTGTTTCACTATTTATGCTGTGGGTGTCGCTGTATTTCTGTCTGTGGTTCAGGTGTGTGTATATAAGTAGCTATGTCAATGTTGTCGTCAGGTGTTTGACCCACCCAGAAGGGCAAACGGTTTTTGACGGAAGGTTGAAAACTTACTAACTGTAAAACTGTATTACGTCATCTCGACTCTTAGCTCCTGAACGCATCCTTTTCAGGTGTTGGGTCATAGCCGTTGCGCTGGAATGATAGGCCATCTTTTTTTTTTTACATAGCCCACATTGCAGCATCCCTTCCGTGGAAACTGAAATATCCCCATACTTTACACACGGGGTGGGCAAACTACGGCCCGGGGGCCATATGTGGCCCGGTGAGCTTTTTAATCAGGCCCGCCGAAGATATTATATTGATAGTAAGTACGAAAGTCATAAAATAGCTGTACTTCATCCATTTTTCAGTGTTGTAAGAGTCATTTCAATTAAACAACTAAATACCGTGGGGCTTGGAACACGCACTCGGCCCCCCCGCGTCGACGTATATACGTAATCGATGACGTAGACGCGTCGCCCCAGTCCTGCAACACTGTCAGTGCTCGGACCAGGATAAGTAGAAAAAGACTCGCTGTCACTAATTTTAAGCTGCGGCATCTTACCTTTTTTGAACCCTCGATCACCTCGTCTATGTCCTAAAATGCCAACGAAGAGGACACGTTAGAGCCAAAAGTTGCATTTTTCAGAGTATACGCCATTCATGCTCCTCTTAGGCTGGAAAAAAAGAAAGAAGTTGATCTACCTTGTCAAAGTCGCTCGCTGAGATGTGACAGTGACAGTCGATATATCCGGACATGTTTGTTTGCATTGCGTTCGAGCTACTACCTTAAAACGAAAGCATGAGCAGCAAAAACAGGATACATTGTGCGCATGCGCAAAATACATGTCGGGAGCGCTCAATGTGTTGCACGGCGCGTCCCACAGAGGCGGCACATTGTTTTGCCCGGTAGCTGAAGTCAGCTGAAGTCACCTGTTCACACGGTACTACTCGTAAACACCCCTCGCTGTGACGTTTTTTTTTTCTTTTTTTCTTTTTTATATAGACTCTAGGTCACGCGCGTGCATATCGAAAAAAATAAACACACCTAGTTTTAACCAGGAAGTCACTCCGATTTTTAGGTCGTTCCATTCATTTCCTGCTTGTCGGGCAGCTCAGCTCCAGGTTCGTCCGCCACACTATGGCTGCGTTTGTTGTCAGAATGGGCTGGCTGGCTGTTAGTTCCCTGTTGCTGGTGCTGCTGTTGCTCGGTTCCGCTGGAGCCAAATACGAGCCGAACTGGGACTCCATCGACTCCAGACCGCTGCCGGAGTGGTACGACCAGGCCAAGTTCGGCATCTTCATTCACTGGGGGGTCTTCTCCGTGCCCAGCTTCGGCAGTGAGTGGTTCTGGTGAGTTTGAGACCCCACCTCCTGGCAGTGGGTGGTCACAGTTTTGCATCCTTATGATTTTATAGACAAATTTTAGTCCCCCCCAATAAATGCCTGGAATTTAGGAGGTTTTTGTGGCACTATTGGACACGACACATCTGCCTCTCACTTGTGTTCCTCGGCTTGCAGGTGGTACTGGCAAAAGCAGAAGCTGAAGCCCTATGTTGACTTCATGCAGAAGAACTATCCCCCAGACTTCAAGTACCAAGACTTTGCTCCAATGTTCACCGCTGAGTTCTTTGACGCCAAACAGTGGACGGAGCTCTTTGCCGCTTCCGGTGCCAAGTATGTCGTCCTGACCACAAAACACCATGAAGGTACAATGCACTGAGAACTTCCTAATTCTTGGTAATCCTGCAATCAAATGTCATATTAAAAAAAAAAAGAAAAAAGGATGTGTTTACCAGTACTGGAATTGTTGAATCCTTTCAGCCTTTTTTATTTTTTTTGGTGAATGTTACAGGTTTTACCCTATGGGGCTCCAAAACATCTTGGAACTGGAATGCGGTAGATGTTGGACCCAAACGGGATCTGGTAGACGAGGTGGTGGGTGCCCTGCGTGCCAACACCGACCTGCGTGTAGGACTCTATCACTCCCTCTTTGAGTGGTTCAACCCGCTGTTTGAGATGGACGCTGCCAATGAGTTCACAACAAACTACTTCCCTATGATGAAAAGTCTGCCTGAGCTCTATGAGCTGGTGCTCAAGTACAAGCCAGAGGTGCTTTGGTCTGACGGGGACGGAGACGCACCAGACAAGTACTGGAACAGCACGGGCTTCTTGGCGTGGCTTTACAATGACAGGTATGAAAGTAGGACAGCACTGTAAGAGGTCCCATGACACACATTTCAGGACTTGGATTCAAAAAAAAAAATGGATTTAGCCTTCTGTTCACAGTCTCCTACTAAAATGCTGGGTTGTGGTCTGCTTGCAAACGCAACAAAACTGCTACATCATACAAAAAAAAAAAAACAAGGTCTCTGAGGGCACCTACTGGCAGTGTTGTCACTAACCCAGGAGACACCTCTGTGACGTCACAAAGGGCTGATTTCCTGGATTTTTTTTTTGGCACACGCTTTCTGAAAAGTCGAGCAAGCCAAGGATGCACATTTTTAAATTCCGGGAAATTCATCCACTGGCTTGCAACATCTAAGAAAAAAACACTGGCAACATGAATGTTGCGGGGGCGGGGGATCACAGCAACAGCCTGTGAGTAACGTCAACCTTTCCTCCCCCGCAGCCCCGTTCGAGACACCGTGGTGACGAACGACCGCTGGGGCTACGGCTCCATCTGCACGCACGGCGGGTACTACACCTGCGACGATCGCTACCTGCCAGGGCACCTGCTCAAGCACAAGTGGGAGAACTGCATGACCATTGACACAAAGTCCTGGGGTTACCGACGGAACGCTCCGCTCAGCGACTTCCTCACCATTGAGCAGCTGGTGGCGGTGAGAGATTCAACTTTTTTCACCCCTCCTCCCTCCTGTTCAGGATCCTCCAAAAACATTCCTGCACGTCCTGCTCGCACCGAGATCTGCCTCATTTCCCTACTGAACAACCTCCCACCTATCACGTTATCAGCAGATGGAGCTGCCCTGACACTCCTAACTACGATTATTAGCATTTTTCTTCTATAACAGACACATCATTATTTTAGATGTTATCTCCGAGCCTCGATACGCTTCAATGGTACCTTCCGTCTTCCTCAGAAGATCGCCAGTGTGCTGTTGTGTAAGGCGTTTATATCAGCTGGCATCAACGTGTCAACGTTACGAAGATATCATCTAAAGCAGGGCTCACCAACGTGGTGCACATTCAAAAAATAGGGGCGTTGGGCTGTGTCTAAAATTCCTTTTCCTCCAATCTTGTCGAGTCATTATTGATATTTTTGAGAACTTTTTTAACGTGATCGGTGTCTTCACATAGATCAGTATCATTAATCATAACGAAGTGAAGCAACTGACTCCAAACCCATGAAGTAGCTCTCAGGTTCCAAAAGGTTGGTGGCCCCTGATTTTAACTAATTATGTGTCCGTTAACGAAGAAAAATGCTCATAGTTGTATATATTTAACGGAGACGCAATGAATCCCATTCAATTAGGCTCCTCACTGCTTGCACAAAGTACAAAACCACAACCAAAAGCGGCACGATGAGCTGTGTGTGTGTGTGTGTGTGTGTGTGTGTGCGTGTCTGTCAGACGCTGGTGGAGACGGTGTCCTGCGGTGGAAACATGCTGATGAACGTCGGTCCCACATCGGACGGCATGATCGCACCCATATTTGAGGAGCGTCTGAGGCAGATGGGCCAGTGGCTGAAGGTCAACGGCGAGGCAATCTACAACACGACGGCGTGGCGAGCGCAGAACGACAGCGTCACCCCCAACATTTGGTGGGTGCGACTGAGGCTTTAAACCAAAGGCCACTGATATATGTAGAGTATATTTTTTTGTTGTTGATGAAGCGCGGCGTCTCGATTCATCGACAGGTACACCTACAGACCCCAGGAGAAGAGCGTCTTTGCCGTCTTGCTCAAGTGGCCGCATGACGGATTAGTGATGCTGGGCGAACCTGTGGTGACGCTACAGTCCTCCAAGGTCGGACACACATCATGTTTACACGCACGTCAACATTATTTGCGCAGGACACTGCCGCGCGAACATCAGTTTATGCTCAGACAGACGAGATAAAGGGCCCAGAAAGGCCCGACCTGCAGAATTATAACTCCTTTACAGCTCTGTTTCTTCACGTCTCGATACTTAATCGCGTGTTTCTCTCGCTCCAAATAAAGGTCGAGCTCCTCGGTTTCGGGCCTGTGCAGTGGGAGATGGTGAAGCCGAAGGGACTGTGGGTTCTACTGCCCACACTGTCCTACAGCCAAATGCCTTGTCAGTGGGCCTGGACACTGAAGATAACAAGCGCCACCTAAAACGAAACCAGATCGCAACCAAGACGCACAAACGGAGAAGAGCAACTCTCTTAAGAAAGAATAAACCATCACTTCTGTTAGTGAATGTATGCAAACACCATCTCAGAGATATATGATTTAGTACTGATGACTTTATCATGTTTATTTGCTATGTTTGTTTCTGCCTATTGTGTGATTTACATACAGATGGCGTGACTGGCAAAATGTTTTGAAATAAAATCATGCTTTATTACAACTGGTGCTTTTGGCCTTCCCGGGTGTGCTTTTGGCGACTTAGCGCCCTCTGCTGTTCACACCTGTAATGACGCCTCAGAGTTGTGCAGGACATTTTATCGCGCGCTGACGGCGCAGGAAAGAAAAGGGAGGGAGGGAGAAGAGAGAGAGAGAGGGAAAAAAAAGTGTCCTCCTTCAGCTTTGCTACGCACAGACACGGAGGAAATCAAGACGCCCGCGTCCCGCAACCGTGAGCCGAGTCCTTCGCCATGTCGGTAAGCCGCCCTAACCGCCCGTAGCCGCGTTTTAAACCGGTGAGTTGCACGCGCGCTCGCTCGCAACGCACGTACGCAAAGGTGCGCCGGTCTCTCCAAGATGGTGAGTCCGCTGCAGGCATGATCTCTGTGTTGTGTCTGCTCTCTGCTGCACGCCTTTAAGGTGGGAGGTCCCTCCTCTGCAAATGTTCCATGACGTGCAGATGGGGGGGTTTGCAGGGGGTTCTCACGTCCTTGCAGACTCCCCCCTCGCCCTCATCCCCACTTCCCCTCCCCCTCCCCTCCCCGCCTCAGCCTTCTGCAGGCTTTCCCCAGCATGGACCCCCCGCACACGACAGCTGATCCCCCCACCACCACCAAACAACAACAACAACAACAGCAGCAAGTAGGATGTTGAGAGGTAATCTGGTCACGTCATCGCTGCTGTTGTACAGGGTTTTCAGATGACAAAAAAAAAAAAAATGATGGAAGGTTCAAATAGAATTTGAGACCAAAGGGTCGTTTAAAATCTTCATTCTTTTTCTCCCCCACTGAAGTCACTTGTTCATTAATATAAAATTAAATTAAAATGTGTCATTTTAAATGGCCCCAGAGTCACCATCTCACACATTTGCAGTTTCTTGCTCATTTTGTCCGTCTTTTTGGATGATGTGGCAAATGTGATCGATCTTACCAATTAATTATTGGGTTATTTGGAATTAAGGAACGTCTAATCATCAATCCTCCCAAAAATGCCCACAAATAATGCTGAAACATGCGGCCTTGCAATCCAAATGCAAGAAGTGATTCATTCTTGACCTTTCATTGTTGCCCAATACAAACAGGCGATTTTCTAATTTTCTAAATGGCCCGTGATTGGCTGTTGTTTCTCCCCATAGCATTCTTTCCCTCCATGTGACGGGCTCTGTGCAAACGCTGTGGTTCTATGATGTCGCTGAACACATCTCGATAACTGAAAGCCCTTCTCCGCCGCTCATCTCTGCAGTCTTGATGCTGTAATCTGATGGTAATTATACATGTGTAGACAGGAAGTGAGGAAGCTGGTTGCCATGGAAACACACCACCATGCCAGTTTATTTTCAGGTGCTGCTGCCGCAATCTTGGTATTTGAGTGCTGCCGGTCTGGTTAAATAACAATATATGGGGGGGGGGAAAGAGAGAGAAGCTGCCAGGGGTGTTGATTGACGGGAAAAGCGGAGGTTTTGTGAATGATGCCAGGCTTTGACATTCTGTGGCCCCCTCGTTTAAGAATCGAGCAGCGCCTCCTGGTGTTTGTATTAGCTGCTGCATTCAGTGTCCCCTGAAAGCGATATCTCAGTCAGTCATATGACAGCCCACTACAGCCAGCGGGGAGTAAACTCTCATTCCTTCCATTCATAAACATTCCCTGTACACGTGTGTGTGTGTGTGTGTGCGTACGTGCGCGGGTGTGTGAGAATACCATTAGCGGCTGTCGAGTTGTCGAGGGTGCATGTGTAGCATCCAATCACATGCAGAATTTGCGGGTAGATTTGAGGCGGCCGGCAGGGCAGGGCAGGGCCGCGGCGCAGCTTTAGATAGTGGAAATGCCAAGCAGTGTGGAACATCCTGGGGGACAGACCATTATATTTATAGAGACGGGCGACTTGACCTTCACTGCACATTGAGTATCAGCCATTTTAGTGCCGCTCCTCCGCTGAATACACGCAGCATAATGGATCTGAGCTGCAGTGCAGTTAGTTAGTTTCAACTTCATCTCGGCCTCTTAGAGGCTGCGGCTAATAATAGCCACGCTACAGTTCCATACTGTGGGGCGATTGTCGATGCCCTCTGCCTCCTGGGAGCGGAGGTTTTCTCAGGGAAATGCACTGTGAAATTGCAGGGAATAAAGGGGAGCTGGCCGTGAGCTTTGTATTCTGGGGTGCACGTCATCCAGAAGTTGGTACATTAGTTTCGGCTGCAGGAGCTTTATGTCCAGAGTAAGAAATGCCCAAGCCAAGGACTCCTATTCATAGAGGCACCCAGTTGTTCTCACCCAGAGTGAGACAGAGGAGGATGGTCTCCTTGGGTGAAGTATATTTAGTTTGGCAAATTATATTGTGATGAAAGGCCAAGGATTCACACAAGTGGACTGAGGCCACATTCCAACCATGAAAAAAAAACCTCAAGCTCGTGAACAAAATTGTTATTATATCATGAATTTGGTCAAAAGCAGCAGTTCAATTAAGGCCTTGCTTGGCCACTTTGACATAGTTTCCTCCAAACATACGTTTTGTAGACAATAAAATGCTCTCTGTGATGTCGCCTCACGTGTGAACACTCCAAACCCAGACAGACTTTGACAGTTCAAAAATATTTCTGGACTCCGCAAAGACTTCTGACACACAGTCTCAACAGAAATATTGTTAGAAAGACTCTTTAGTCTAGAAAGACTAAAAAAGTGGACCATTGATTAATACGGATACACAATTGTCTTTTGAGTTTAAAGAGATAGAAGAGGTAGAAACGCCGTGTCACAACTGATCTCACGTATCTGATTCACAAGATAAAGGTTTGCAGCTGCACATAATCGTCTACATCATTGTCCTAGTTTTTTTTCCCTCCCCCTCCCCACATTAACGACGCCCTCGTCACGACTCTCACCATTCACAAAGCGAGAGTCCTGTCACGATGGGAAGAACTGCCTCCGAACAGGCTGTGGGTGTCTCAGAAAGAGTTTCTTTTTTTTCTTTTTTTTGGCAACATCCTCGCCGCCACCCGCACGCTGCCTTTTCAATGAGTTCCTTTCGACGTACAAACAACGTGCACACACTGAAACCAGGATCGCTCTGCAGGAGAGGTGCAACACAGAACTGCAGCGCCATCTGATCAGTCTTTGAAAGCCACTGGCATGCCTATGTTTTGTCCTTGCTGTTGCCATCCTTACATGCTCCGTACGACTGATGCAGAACATTTCAGGATTGTTTCCACCTTGCAGAATTTCTATTTCTCAGTTTTCCGAATCTTGATCATATACTGCTGGGCTGGAAATAAAATTATTGAACCAGGGGAGTGAATAAAGGCTGACTAACTGGCAGAGGGGGATTTTAGCTGTTTGCATCATGATATCTGACTCCCATGCTGTGCGTGTAGCTGAAGGCAGCTGCTGCAAGAGAGAGAGAGCGAGAGGAGAGAGAGAGAGAGAGAGAGGAGAGAGAGAGCAACAGCGAGAGAGGAAAAGCGTCCTTAAACGTGGGCTGTTGTGTAATCCCTCTCAGGGCCCCTTTGCTATTTTTGTGCCTGGGTCTGCACGTCACGGTTGGGTATTTTCTCTGGTGACTAGCTCGCATCAATAGATCTTCTAATGTACACCCAGTCAGCCAACAGCTTTGCCGTTGATGGGACTTTACCTCGGCAAATTCACGTCGCTATCGCTGCGCGGACATGAGAAGAACAGGGAATTGGACTGCACGGCGTGAGGAATGTCACGTGTGACCGTCGCTATGGGGCGGGGGACTATTCAAATGTCAGGTTTGTATGAGGATTTGTTATCTGAATGTCAGCTGCCGTGCAAGCCGAGGCTTTCTTCCCGTGAGACCGTGTGCCTCTTGTCACTCTGGCCAGAGCGAAAAAAGGGGCTGTCGATGGATTCTGCACACTCTGTCGGGGGGGCTTTGACCAATCCAGGATCCCTGAAGCTGGTCATTGCATGATGATATTTCTGGGTTTGTTGTCAGCCTTGAATCCTGTTCCCTTTAATGGCCAGCACAGCTCCTAATGATGTAATGTCCGTGGCATAACGATGCTCTCTGTAGCCAGCGCTTGGTGGCTCATTGTCTTCTCCGTAAAACAGCGGGGACGTGCCCGGAGATCGTTTGCCGTTCGAATGAACCTCTCGATGAGGTGATCTCTCCATCCGTGTGGACATACTGTACCTCAGTCAACCCACAGCTGCCCTGAAACACACCTACTGCCGCCCACCTGCCTCCTGTTGTTGCGCGTCATTGCTGCTGTGTCATATATTTTTCGCAAAGGTTAGTGCTCGTTGCCTGGAGAAGAGAAATTTACGGCGAGGGGGTGTTTCTGGTACGCAGGGAGGCTTGTCAGCGAGCCTCAGAATGAGCCAGCTCTGGTTCCTCTCCAGTGCGCCCAGTTCAGAGGTATGCATTGTTACTGAGGGTCTTATCTCGCTGTCACTCTGCACCCTTATTCCCTCCTGTCTCTTCTTATGTCTAACAGAGGATGGAAACTAAGCAATGAGGTCAGATCGACCTTGAAAGGGAGCTCCCTGCCAGGCCTCTGAATTTAGTTGTCCCTAATCACCCCACTTAGTTTACCTCCACAAACCACCCCCGCTGAAACATGGATCGATCCAATCGGAGGCAGCCCCTTCGCCGTTCCTTAAATGCCTTTATTTAATTTTTTGTTGCGCTTCATCCTGCCTCAGACCTGACAGGTAGCAGAACCGCTGGACCACAAACAGCTGAAAAAGGCTGTGGACGATGCACAAATAGGAGAGTATCGTCCTCACAGCTGCCTTCTAAATATCTCTTAGCTTCTCGAGTCACCTTGGCTCCATATTCTTTGGTTTGTGCCTGAGGAGCGTGTGCTTGCTAACAAAGAAAGAAAGGCAGCGAGTGCGGCAGGAAAAAAAAAAGAGTGAGAGCCGAGATGTCCTAATTAAGGGGAACTCAGAGGGTTTGGACCAGATAATCTTACATAACCTCGTTAGGGAGGACACAGTGTTTGATAGTGAGAAGATGAAAATGACGTGCCCTCAGAGAGCCATCCCCACGGAGCAAGACCTCAGTGTCATAGTGGAAGTGATTGACTGTAACCACAGGGGGATAACGACCAGTCCAGTGTGTTTACATTCAGGACGACTGATCCTTTGCGGCTCAGCGGGAAGACCACGCATTATTAACACAGTGAAGTTAAAGACTCTGAATCCCACAAGGGACAATGGACTGGAAGGCGTGATGACGCTGAATGACTGCACAGTACATTTTACTTTTGGCAGGTGTTCAGCGTGGCTGTGCTGCAACAGAAATGGGACACGCAAACTCTCCACACTTCATCATTTGACGCCTGCCTAAGCAGACACTTATCGAGACAGAGACCAGACAACCCGAGGATTTAAAAGCCCTGCGCTACAGTCATTTTTCAGACTTTCTTCATTTCTTTTATTATTATGTTTGCTTTTCATTATAGACCCCAGTGGACACTATTTATCAAAAAATATCTACAGGTCACCAGAAAACAGCATATTAGGCCGCCCTGTTCACAGCATACCACTGACAAGCCTGTTTTTAGCTCCCTGCTCAAACTCATGCTTTGTTACACGTTCCACATCTTTGTCAGGTAAGGGAGGGAGTAACAAGCACCAGGCTCGGGGTGTTGTCACAATGCTGGGAGAGGTATCCGTGGGAAATCAGTGGCATTTGTGATTATTATGAACGTACATCCATACCGGTGTGCTTCAGCACACATTTTCTGAAAAATAGAGCAAGCAAAAGAAGAAAAAGATTTTGTTTTAGAAGGGACTGGGAGGTCCACTGACACTCAAAAAGAAACATTTTATTTTTAGAAATCAGTTTTACATAACACAGGACCTTTAAATCTGTAACACTGAAAGAACAATGCACCTGTATATATTCTGTTTTATTTTATTATTATTATATTATACATTAATATACTTTTGATTAAAGATTTACATTTAAGGCGTTTAACCTGAAATCACCACATGCATCTGTACATGTTCGTAAAAGTTATGCAAATTTAGGGCCTTTGCCAGGTTTTGGACAAGGTTCCTTTGTTCAGGGAGGCAGGTTTTCTGTTCATTCCTGCTGTGACGGAGCTCATTACAAATTTTATACTTTACTTTTATGAGGAGGACTTTTGGGAAACAGTGTTGGACAATGACTCACATTTTGCACAGATTTGAATGAAGTGTTGGCCCTTAATTGCTTCCTTGTGTCTTGCATACTTTCAATGTCCTTTTTTGTTTTGTGCGCTGCTTCCCAAACATCAGCATTTAAGTTTTCTAATAGTGTTTCTCTTTTTTTTCAGACGGCCCTTCCCTGCAATCAATTCATATATTTGATATCACTACAGTGACGTAACAGATAGTCTCCTTGACAAGTGATCGAAAAGAAGGTGACATTGGAATCATGGAGCCACTTGACACTACTACAGAGGTGAAAAGCTCCACTGAGTGTGTGGACAGAAATGTTTCCCAGAAAAAATGCACCTCAGGGGCAGCCCACATTCAAAGGAGTACATCTGAGGAGTTGGAAGGATGGCAACAAATGCAAGAAGAGCAGAGCAGAGACACATGTGGTTTTGAAGAAATGGCCGACTCAGGGAAATCGCCGCAATTAGATCAGCACTCCCAAATCCAGTCCACAAGCCATCAAGACTACGAGATGTCTTCATATCCACCACAGTCAACAAAACCATTTCCCACTGGCAGACCCAAAGCCACAGGTCACTTGGCTTCAGTACACTCTTCAGGTTCTGCATCAAACATGAAGTCCGCCACTTCACCTGAAGTTCAACAACAGTGCACACACGCAGGGATGGATCAGCCATCAGAGACGATGTGCAAGGTAGAACAGAAACCGCAAAAGCCTGGAAAGTATGTTTGTGATTACTGTGGAAGGGCGTGTGCCAAACCCAGCGTGCTTAAGAAACATATTCGCTCACACACTGGGGAACGGCCCTATCCATGCATTCCCTGTGGATTCTCCTTTAAAACCAAGAGTAACCTATACAAACACAGAAAATCTCATGCTCACTCTGTCAAAGCTGGAGCGGCGCCATTCTCAGAACTTGGCTCTTACAATGCCAGCACAGACCAGGGGTCTTTTGAAGGGGAAGGAGAGTTATTCTCTGATGCGGAGCAGAGCACGGACACAGACGAGGACACTCTTAACGACCCACTGCTGCTGCTGGACTCTACAGCAGAGGGATCAGATAACACTGCTGTAAAAGTCCTGAATCTCATTGCTCAAAAGAAGGGAGCCACGTCGATGTCAGCTCAGGATGGTTCACCCCAGCTCCAAGAAATCAATGCACCTCCGGCCGCTGCCGAGACCAGCCGTGCAATTCAATCTTGCACGATCAAACAGAGGCTTGCACTTCGGCTTTCTGAAAAAAGGAGCAGCGACTCTGAACACAACCTGTCCCTCCCGAGTCAGTCGAGCAAGGGCAGCACAGACTCCGGCTACTTTTCGCGGTCTGAGAGCACTGAGCATCAGCCTGGCCCTGCAAACACGAATGCAAAATCCTACCAAGAAATTATGTTTGGTAAGTGCTACAGGCCAAGTCCTAAGCAGGCAGTTGACTTTTTGAGTGGGGAGACAAGTGAGTATGCTGGTAAGCATACAGAAAAAAGCGTTTCTCGTGTTTTCACCCAAGAAAAAGACACAGTGGAGTCAATAAAAATAAATACAAAGTCATTCACCAGGGATGAGGCAAAGGAGTCCTTGTTAGATGCTGGCTCTGATATGGGGCTACTGATCAGAAGCAATTCCATGCCAACATCATCAGCTGTGTGTCTGACGATGCCTCCAGCACTGAGAGGCAGCCACTCATTTGATGAGAGAACAAGTACCGGGGGCATGAGGAGGCTCAGGCGGCAAGCTGCTTTCGAGCTCTCGCCACATGAAGGCCACACAGACACTGAAAGTCATGGGAAAATTAGCGAGAGTGGCATTTCGCCCTCAGGATTGGAAATGGAAAACTATCCATCGGTGGCGTCCAATGTGAACCATCAGAGACACGCCATGGAACTGGCAACACGGAAACGTCGCAAAGAGAAGAGGGAAGAGGAGGATGTGCTGGGTCAATATGAGGGCCGTCATGACCAGAGTGAAGAAATGTTTGACTCAAGCAGAGACTATGATGTAAAACAAGCTGCTGCAGGCATTATGGCGTTAGGCAAAGTGCATCCTTCAGGTGTACTAGCACAGATGGACAGGTGTGACATGGACATATCACTGAGTTTTGAAATGTCAAGTCGAAAAACTTTAGGAAATGTGATATCTGTTATCCAGCACACAAACTCTCTGAACAGGCCTCTCTCTGAACAATCCGAACCATATAAGTATCATGGACAGAGGCAGGAAAGTACACCTTCATTTCAAGTTATGGAGGCGACAGAATCTTATGAGATGGAAAAAAGTGATGATCGGCTTAGGCAATCGTTTCAAATGTGCCCCAAGCTTGTTAGGCAGCCAAACATTCAAGTCCCTGAAATTAGGGTCACGGTGGAACCTGACAGTCCAGAGAAAGCTCCAGAGGTGCCAGTAAAGGAGCCGGAGAAACCTGTAGAGGAATTTCAGTGGCCTCAGAGGAGTGAGACTTTAGCACAATTCCCCCCAGAGAAGCTCCCTCCAAAGAAGAAAAGGCTACGCTTAGCCGATATCGAGCACTCCTCCGGCGAATCTAGCTTTGAGTCTGCCTGCACCAACCTCTCACGCAGCCCAAGCCAAGACAGCAACTTGTCTTACAGCTCCACCTTCTCCTTTGACAGGGAGGACAGCTTGAAGTCAGTCTCCCCAGCCAGGCAGGATGAATTTGGCAAACCACTGGAACTCTTAGCCGTGCCAGGAAGTGGGCACTCCCTTTCAGTGCTTAACCAGCGTCAACAACATGAAATGAGACGCTCCTCCTCTGAGCAGGCACCCTGTAACTTGCGCAAGGAGTTCCCAGAGGTACGTAGCATATCATTTGACTATGGCAATCTTTCCCCGACATCCAAAGTTAGACAGCTGGACATGAGTGCCAGCCACTCGGCTGCGAGGGACAGACGGAGGGGAAACTTGGTGCGGCAGGAGTCACTCAATATGGACACTGAGGTATCACAAGGTCCGTCGCAAGTGATTCCACAATACCTCAGTAGCCCTCCTCCACCGATGGCGGCTCTGCCACAAGCGTTTCCAGTATTTTCCATTGCAAATACCTTTACTCAGCCGGCACATCCAAGCCTGTTGGTTCCTGTAAGAATACAGACTTACGTGCCATCCTATGGCATTTCGACATACACTTCAGTGACACACGTTCCCGACAACCAGAGTGACAGCATTAGCTCACCCACTTCCACCATTCAGAATCCAACTACAGGCTTGTCCGGAAATATTGATTCCTTTCATGCGTTTGCCAACAGTGGCCAAACGCACACCTTCAATGTCGAAGCCCTGGATTTGTCATCATCGAAGCTTAAAACTGGCATCCCCCTCTCTCTGACCTCCAGAACTATTTCCACCACAAACGCCTCCAGCGGCAGCACAAACAAACGGATGCTTTCCCCCGCCAGCAGCGTGGACCTTTTCATCGAGGTCAAGCAACAAAAACGAGTGAAAGAAGAAAAAATGTTTGGCCAAATTCTGGAGGAGCTGAGTGCCGTGGAGTTGGGCAAATCTAATTTGAGCGAAGAGAAAGGTCACAGGTCTGAGTTGCTGGGTACTTCCGCAACTTGCGCCCAGGATGACATGCACAGGAGTACATTCATTGCTCATCAGCAAGAGACAGAGGCCACTGACCACGGGTTTGACTCAGCTATGGAAAGCAGCTCTCTGGAAAGCAGCTCACCTCCTTACTCCGTCATGTCAGTCAGCAAAGTTAAAGACATTTGCAAAGAGAAACGAGTGCAGATGGATATAGCGGCGCAGCTGGTGATCTTGGATACAGAGCGTTCAAAAGTGTTATCTCAGTTTCCAAGCCTCCGTACAACGACAGGTGTGACCTGGTGTTACCTCAACTACACCAAGCCGAGTTGTGCTCACAGCAACACCCCTTTCTACTCGGTTTATGCTACCTGGTGTGTGAGTTCACACAACCCCAACCCCCTTGAAATGAGCACTGGTGCTGCTCTCGCTCTACTGCAGTCCAGAAAGAGGGGAGACAAGGTTATATACACTGTGGCGGCCATGTGTCAACCTGGCAAGGGGAAATTGGTTTCATCTCTCATCCTGTGGAGGCAGACCATGGAACAGGTGAGCAAACAATTTAATCTCCGTTGTCTTAACACAACAGAATCCCTATTTAACATGAAATGAGAAAAAACTGTCACTTCGTCACTTAGTAATTGTAAAAAACTGTGTTTTTTATTGTAGAATTTTGCTTAAATCTCCTGGATGAGATTTTAGCCACTATTTGCGATTTGAATCATTTACATATTGCAGTATGGAAGTAGTATTGTATTTACTGGCCCAGAGACTAAATTTATGCAAATGCTGTTCACTTTGAAGGCTGGTTAAATGTGTATGCGATGAAATTAGGGTCCACAGAGATTATACAAACAAAAATTAATAAACCACAACCAACAAAGTATATGTGTTGAGCAGTTTTCCTGAGTAGCAGCAGCAGAGGCAGGAACAACGTTATGTTACGTTAGCAAAGCCTGCTGTGCACTGCCATGCACAATATTGGAAGCATCGCGTTACATTGTTAACGAGGTGTACACTTAAAATGGATGTTAACAAAATGTTTGCTCATCGAAATTCAGCTGCCGAGGAAACCAGAGCCCAAAGAGGTGGACATTACCTACGGGAAAAAGGTAAAGGAAATCAGCTGCAGAGAAAAAACTTCAAAGGAGGAATGGAAGGAGAGGGAAGCCTCCACAAACCCAACAGTTCCGACACGCATCAAGATCTTCGAGGGAGGGTCAGTCAGCACGACAACTGTATATTTGTGCCCAGGCAACTACAATGTCTGTATTAGAACAATGCTGCCTCTGATAGAGATCTATCCTGGCTCATCATAAAATTACATGTCTTCCAGGTACAAGTCCAATGAAGATTATGTCTACGTGAGAGGTCGAGGAAGGGGGAAATACATCTGCGAGGAATGCGGTATTCGCTGCAAAAAGCCGAGCATGCTGAAGAAACATATCAGGACCCACACAGATGTACGGCCATACATCTGCAGAGTCTGCAACTTCGCTTTTAAAACTAAAGGTAAGCATTCTTGGGGACTAAAAAAAGAACGGTTACAATATAACAACTTACAACAAACCTGTTTACATTTTGCAGGAAACCTGACTAAACACATGAAGTCAAAGGCGCACATGAAGAAATGTCTCGAATTGGGAGTGTCGGTGACAATGGATGAGACGGAGATGCATGAACATGGTATGTCACAAAATAAGATGCAATGTATAGCACTGGTGTGACAAAAACTACAAGACTGACAAGTTTTCTCTTTTCAAGTGGACGAACTCCAACATGGGCCAAAGGCAGAGGTGGTGGCCACAGCCAAACACCAGTTCTCAGATGCGGAAGACTCTGACGGCATGGATGAAGATGTCGATGAAATTGATGAAGACGAAGAGGAGGAGGATGATTACGATGGCGAGTCAACTCCAAAGTTGCGCTCAAGAAGCACCAGTCCACAGCCGTGCGGAGTTACGTCCCTGTCCATCACTGCCACAGCTGCCGTCCACGGCTGCTCCCTCGCCTCGCTCCCTGGCGCCGAAGTCCAACGTCTACCCTCCAGCAGACGCCCAGGCACAGACCAGGCACCAATTCTTGCATCCGAACAGCGAGACAAGTCCGTGGATGAAGACTCCTTGACTATGCTGTCTCCCGAGCAGACTAGCTTCCTTTTTGACCCCTATTCTTCTTGCCTGCTGTCACCCGGTTGGGAATCACCCATAAGGGAGCCCTCGCCTTCACGTCTGCGTTACCCATCTCCGAGGCGAGAACTGTCCCCGCGAGGCCGCTCGTCTCCGCGGTGGGATACCTCCCCGCTCAGGCCTGGTTCTCCCAGCTTTACGCCCATTCAGCACCTCTCCCCGTCCTCGATTGAGCGACCCGTGTCCCCTGGAGCAGAGCTGGCCGCAAAGAGGGATTCCTCGGCTCGAGGCCGACAAAGAGTTGTGCTGAGGGCGGTGTCGCCACGCAGAGGCTCGCACCAGCACAAAGGCGGCACTGATAAAACCAGACACCGGGCAAAGATGGAGATGGCTCAACTACAAGCAACCTTTGAAATGGAGATGGTAGGTCCCAGCATTTGTTTGGCACTAATCTGGGCTTTGGAGTTGATAATAAAGGAGAACCAGAAGTATAATTTTGATATAGATTACTTTTTATTTAATTTAGGTACACAGAAGAGTAAATTATATGGTAACTAATACCACTGGTGTCTGAGGAAACTATGTTACCACCTTCTTGCCTTTCCCCACCAACCTCTGTCTATATTTATACCACTGATTCCAATAGTAGAGAGGATCCTGGCAGGGATCTGACAGCTAACCCTGCCAATATGTCTTTTCAGGATCAAAGGAGCGCCCCAACTTCCAGCCTGCCTGCTGCTGCCAGCTCTCATCACCAGAACATCCTCAGCCACCTCCCCCTGCATTCCCAGCAGCAGGCCTGCAGTCTGCTGCCCGTTGTTCCGATCGGAGGCATCCAGATGATGCACTCCCCACCCTCCTCCTCGGCGCCCAGCCCCGAGAGCAGCGAGGGCCAATGTTGCAGCAGCGCAGAGGGCTCCGTCCACAGGCCAGAGGTGGGAATAGGGGACAACGTCAGAGGCCAGCTGAGCGATAATGAGATAAAACTTAACCTCGGTGTCAGGGACAGTGGGCAAGAGGAGAATGTCCAGACCTGCTTGAAAGCCATCGCCTCACTCAAGATCACCACAGAGGACCCTCACTGAACTCCCATCTCTTTTTTGTCTTGGTAAATATAATCCTGATGCCCCCACCTTCTACAGCTACAACTTTGATGTCCTGACCTCATCTTTATCCTATTAGAGGCAATATAATAACACTTCCTCTGGTCTTGCACATAGCCCAGGCAGCCTCCTCCCAATATGCGAGGAGACAAACCTCTTTGCGGTGAAGAGAAAAGCCCCGTCGTCCTGTCTGATGTGCCCTTTTCTTGAGAGACCCGTCATCCGATTGGATGAGCTGCAGGATGTCTCGCAACTTGTAGAATCATTTTGGGTGCCGGTGCAATATGGAAAGGTATTAAACTAATAATATTTGATAATATTTGTTTGACATAGTAGTTTGCGTACAATTGCACATAAATTATATTTATGGATTCTGTACAAACGTGCTTTAACATATACTCCTTAGAGGCATAAAAACAGTGTATTTTACTGTATCGGTTATTTGAAAATAGACTGTTGTTTATTGTAATCATATCAAGGTGTGATGGAGTAGTGCAGTGAATAAAGACTATTTATAAAGGGGGAAAGGAGTGTGTATTACGAAACAGTCTGACCAAAATTTTGAGTAGACGCTTGTTGTGCAGTTTGGTGTTTCAAATCAAGCAGCAACAGTCTGTGCCTTTTTATTTTGCTTTTCATATTTTTTTTCACCAGAAGATTGTCGTTTGTGAGAGAGGAAAACCGAAAGACAGACAGACAGACGGTCGCTGAAACCATGCATCCAGGTCCTTTTGCGCTGTCAGACAGTTGGCTTGCAGGAAAACCTTTTCTCTCGAACTCCGTCAGTTACTGCTGACAGACGGATGCAACTCATGCGATTTATGTGAAACAATCTTGAAAACAAACACTTTGTTTTCTTTTCTCCCTTAATGTTGTGGTTTTTAATCTCGGTGACGATGCATGGGATTTGCTATTGCACAAAAATAGAGGAAGTTAATATGTAATTACGGAAACTGTAACATGTATTTATTTATTAGAATGTTAGCACTTATTGATACTGGTAAATATTTGACTTCTATTTATATGGTATATCTGTATTTATGCAGCAGCGATGCAGTTATGCAGTGAGCCATGCTGCTGGAATTGCTTTTCATTTGATTCGCTTTGATTAAACTGCTTTTCCCCCCCTCTGCTACAGATGACCATAAGCGTTTCATGAGTTTTTATGATGCACTTTCATCCTTTTATCTTTGATGTTGAACTGATTCGGTCAGTGATAGTGGGGGAGTAAAACATGTCATGATCTCTTGTGGGTTTTTGAAACATTCCAGATGTTTTAATTTTTTCCCCCTTCTCTCATGCCGTGAAATGTGTTGCACACAAGTACAAGGGGCTATGATGATCAGTCGCTAGTGTGTTTTCCTGCATTTCATATGTAACTGCATAAATCAATATCACTTATCGTAAGTAATCCTGAAGTTATGGTGTTAACGGCGTGAGATGGTTGACTATTGCTACTCGAAATGTAAGTAATCATTCACCAAATGCATTACTTCTTCTCTGTACATATATGTGTATTTTTATGATTTAAACTATTTTTGCAGTGTTGAAAAACTTTTTAACGCAGATTGTTTATGTCTCTTTAAGAGGTAAAATGTCTGCGAGTGACGTATCGGAGGTTCAATGGGGGCGGCAGTAGCACAGTGTTGACTGCTGACACGGTGTCTCTCGTCTTTTAAAGGATAAAAAAGTGTCATTTACATCTCCGAGTGGTTTTGTCACCAGGTGGATTTTAAAGTCAGAAAAAAACACTTTGTTCTCTATCATGTTTACATAAAAATGAAGAAATGTTTAAAGGTGCACTGCTTTAATTTGTTTTATTTTTTGTTTAATTCTCTTTCTAAAAGATGTATGTAGCTTTGATTTGATGGCTGTCATTTTTATTTGCGGTGATGATGGTGCAGAGTGCGCATAAGATGTGAAGGGAAAGTGAAACCTTCTGTTTGCTTTGGCACACAGTATGTATTCAGATTGTGTTTTGTGTTTTTTTGTTTTGTTTGTTTTTTTATTGTGTTCCCATATTTACTGAACTGCATTGTGCCTGTCATGTCTATGAAATCCCCTGTAAAACAGAGGACAAATCATTTACCTCTCAACTAAAGATTTGTTTGAGAAATTTAAAAAAAAAAAATATGCCTCAGTAGCCAATCTGGTGTTTTACCATTTGCATCAAAACCTATGTGGTCAGGATGGAGTGCCTCTTTTCTGCTATGGGGACTTTATTGTTTGGTGCTCTACTTTTTAAAATTAAATTGGAAATTGTTTTGAAAGACTACTCTGCTCACTGGAGAACTTTGTCTTTTTTGCTTGATTGTATCACCTCAACCTGACATTGCACCTTTTTGCCATTATTATCCTCCCTTCTTAGAATTAACAGATTTTCAGATAAGGTAATTCACGTGCAGTTTGGAGACAATTTGATGAATAAAAAGGGTTACATTTGAAAAAGAAAAAGAAAATGAAAACACTTAGTGACACCCACTGGCCAGTGAGGATAACTGCAGTCACCAAGGAACAACAAGACCATATGCAAGCTTCCAAAAATAGTTGTCACCTTGTTTGTTTAAAGGTCTTCAGTTTGCCAAACAGTAGTTGTATGTGTGTGTGTGTGCGTGTGTAACTGCAGCATGCAGCATGCAGGCGGAAAGTGTGCTATCTTCTCTGTGCTGCTGAGGAGATCTGTTCTAATTCTGGCCAGTCGAGGAGACATTTCTTTCTCTCTCGGCCGGGGACGAGGCCTGTCAGGCCCGTTCGTCGGAATAATTGCACAGCCGTTAACAGCATGCCGGCCTAAAATAAAACCGGTAGTGCATTGGTTCAGAGCCGCATTGCACAAGATGGCAGCTGAGGATCCCGCTCCAGCCAGAGTGGACGTGTGTTTGGTCGCACCGTCCCTCAGTCCTCCCCTCTGTCTGCTCAGAGCTCCTCGGGTTTATTTTGAGGTGGTCTTATCACAGCTGTTGTATCTGTGGTGACAGTCTCTCCAGGCCCCTCAGCACACTTCTTTTTTCTCTCTCTGGCCCCTGGTCCTGGTAAGACCCCTTGCTTGATTCCTTAACATTCTTTTTTCCACGAGAATTTGTTCTTAGAAATGCCAAAAACCTTAGTGCCATTGCTTGAACGGCCGCCCAAACCTCCTGTGTACTAAAAGCTGTCGTAGTGAGTGATTGCTTAATTCTGCTTTGGTTTGCTGGGAATGCAATGTGGTGCTGCTGGTTAACAAAATGGCAAGACACTCAGAGTTTTTGGTTTTTTTTTTGTCAAGAAAAGACACTTTTTTTTTTTACTTCTTCTTCCTGCACTGGGGCTGGAGTGAAAAAATCAATAGCGCCTCTTTAATTCACTGTCATTTATTTTTAGTTTATTTAATTTGTGTCTTTTAAACATGTCGAGCAGATGGGGTCACTTACGTAACACCGATACGTTTTGCTGTCAGAAATGCAGCTTTTGACATTGACATCAATAAGAGCGGAATAGAAATAAATAAATATCTTGCCCATATTAAGAAGTTCCTAAAATAGCCTGCGGGGGTCTGGAACAGGTGCCATGTGCTCTGCTTGTGAAAGCACAGGCAGTGTGAAGTAAACAAGCTCTGACTGGGAGCCTGCATAGCAGCCACATTACTTTAATCACGGCGGAACACTAATGAGCTCTGCTATACTGCCGACTCCTTGACAAAGGTAAAATCTAAGTCCGTCTGTCTTGTGCTGTCAAGAACAGGAGTCTGTCCATAGGCCTGCAGCAGCCACAGTTGGCTTGCTAGTTGTGACTGGCACAAGCACTCAGACCTGCAGGAAAAGGTCAGGAAATAGCTGATTCAAATGCATTAAGCTCTAATCCGGAAGCTTCTCGGTTAGACTATATTCGCCTTCCACCCGAGTATACTCTGCCGATGCTGGAACCAGCAAATGTAAAAATATTTTTCACAAGCAAAATGAGTCATCTGGAAATAGCCGCAAAACATAGTTACGAAGCCAATCCCACACACTCATTAGATCCAATTGAATGCTCGAGCTTATATCAGCTGCAATACAGTCTAATAAATGTTTTAAAACGTTATGATTAACAAAAAAATAACAACCTTTGAATTCCCATTTAACTCCTTTTAGGTCTGCATGCCCACATGAAGTAGCTCACCACAATCTAAGATGTTACCACAAACTCTCCCAGTCAAAATTTAACACACGGTGGGTTTTGTTTCCTGGGACTCTCTCATCCTTACATGTGGTTGCATCCCATTAAATTTATTGAGAAAGACAACGTGCTGTTTTGATGTGCGGCCTCAAATCATGCACTTTGGCAAACCTTGGGTGGTGCATTACTCTCAACAAGAGAGGAGAACAACCCATGGTGAGTCATGTTCCTCCTCTATCCTTCTGGTACATCAATGACAACCAGTGTGTCCCTGTCTCAGTCCAAGCTTAGAATCATGGAGGCCCGTCAGGAGAGCAGCCCTGCACCTCTGGGTCCGGAGGCAGCGCCAGCTGAGGGTCGGCACATCGACCTGACAGAAGACCTGGGCCAGCAGCTGGAGGACATCATTAGCGCCTACCAGGACACAGAGATTCCCGCTGAGCCAGAAGACGCCGACGAGGTCATGTCCGTCAAAGAGAAGGATTCCCGCAGGGACCAGAAACTAGAAAAGAAGATGCTCAAAAATCTAGGTTTGTGTGATGTTGTTGTTGTTCTCAGTGAAATCAATGTGCATTAGTGCAGCGCAGCAAAATCCAAAAAGACAGGCCTCCAGGAACATGGCAGAGAAAATATTTCACAAATCCCAAAATGATGCTTGAAAAAGGGATGTCCCTCCAAAAAGGTGACAGGGTGAATCTGCCAGTCACATTGAGAGCAGGCCAATCAGATTCCTTTTCTAGCTTCTCTAGGAACTAGGAAGAGCACAAGGTTTCTCCTGGTGCACAAGGAGATTCTCCATGTATACGGTGCAGTTGCAACTGTACACAGGTCGGAGTTGTAGCGCTGCCTCTCTCTCCAAAGACACACTGAATGGACTTGACGTCCTCAGATTGAAAGCTAAATTCCTGGTTATCCGGCTACCGCTTTATAAGGAGCTGATGAGACAATGATCTGATACTGGACCAGAGTCAAGTGGTTTGCAAGAGCGCTCGACGGCCCTACATAAATCACGCCAACATCATCCTCTGCGGCCATGAAGATAAATGAAGCCCAGAGTCGACTCGACCAGTGAATAATGTTCTGTGTGGATGTTCAGGGAAGGACGCCATGCTACTGATGCAGAGTCTGAACAAGCTCGACACTCCAGACAAGAAGCTGGAGGCCATCATCAAGAAGCACGCGGAGCTGGTGAGTTGACGAAATGGAGACAAAAAACCGCTGTGGCGGGTCCCGGCCCTTATCGTTAGTGCTGCATCAGACTTTCTCTCTGTTGCCTTTTTTTTTTTAATTTTTATTATCCTGCAGCTGGAGGAGCACCGGAGTGATCAGAAGCAGCTGAAGGTGCTGCAGAAGAAGCTGCTCCAGGTGATGAAGGAGAAGGACCAGCTGCAGAGCGAGCACAGCCGAGCCGTGTTGGCCCGCAGCAAGCTGGAGGGCCTCTGTCGAGAGCTGCAGAGGCACAACAAGACCCTGAAGGTAGCGCGCGTGCTACCTTTACCTGCACACCTGCACACACACTCTCTCTCTCTCTCTCTCTCTCACACACACACACACACACACACACACCTGTGCTCATCTGAGCAACGAGCCGTTTGCTGTCGCTGCTTAGATGACGTGCATGCATGGCGGCCATATGTCCTGCACTGCAGGGGGCGCCATCAGCTGGCGCCATAGATCAAGCTGACACTGTCGCAAACAGCGGTGACCCCTTATAACACACACGTACACACACACCAACAGACAACAGGAAAGCTGGACAATTCTATAGTTAAGAAACAAATCAAACATATGAAATGTGTTTTGTATATTCTCAGTTGACTTTAAAGACTTGATAAGACAAGCTGTGACTCAAATCTCCTTATTTACTGCACTGTTCAAAAGAATGTGTTTTTTCACAAATTAATCTGATGTCAGTTTAGTGCATTCATTTTCATCATCTGCCTGTGAGCTATATGTTTTTCTTTTTTGAAAAGGCAAAATATATATTTTTTTCTGTCAAGAAATAAAGTAATTCTTTGGCCAAACGTTATCATCACACTGATATGCTTACTGCAAAAGTAAGATTTTTCATTTCTTGGGAATTTGTTGACAAGACAGAGGACAGACAATTGGCAGCTTTCACACATTCTGACTTTAGAAATAAAATATGCAAATACGCAAGCTCTGCAGAATTCAAATTTGCTGAGACACAGCCCGTATACAACAGCGCTGCTGAGAAATACTGTTTCGCCTGCAGGAGGAAACTCTGCAGAGATGCAGAGAGGACGACCTGAAGAGGAAGGAGATCACCACCCACTTCCAGGGAACGCTGAGCGAGATCCAGGCCCAGATCGAGGAGCACAGCAGCCGCAACACCAAGCTGTGCCAGGAGAACAGCGCCCTGGCTGAAAAACTCAAGGGACTAATTTCACAATACGACCAGCGGGAGGCGGTACTGACACCCGGAGTGGAAACATTAAGTCTGATGTTGAGATTCTCAGTCACACCCTGAAATCTCCTCGCTTCAATGTCTTTTGCAGAACCTGGAGAAGGTGTTCAAACACAGGGACCTCAAGGAGAAACTGCTGGAGACCAAACTCGCTCAGGCAAACATGATCCTGAAGGAGACCGAGGAGAAACACAAGCTGGAGAGAGAGCTTGTGCGTAATGCACAACAGATTGCTGCGCACTACCAAAGAAAAAAAAAAAAAAAAAAGTGACACTTTGGAAATAATCCCCCCCTCCGGTGCTCAAATTCACAAAACGCTTTTTCAATTTTCTACAGATGCTAAAACAGGTGTCGGAGTATAAATTGCAAATGAAGGCCTTGAGGGAACAGGAGAGCGACATGAGGAGCCAGGTACACTCACAGGGCATCATGGGAACTTGGATAAATTTTCCCCCTCTTCCTACTTCCCCGACTACCCTCAGTCCTCTGCGGAAATCCACCATGTTTTATGTGTTTCTCCGCAGCTCGACATGTACTCCAAGAAGTTTGATGAAATCCAGGGCACCGTATCAAAGAGTAACAGCGTCTACAGCGGCTTCAAACAAGACATGGACAAAGTGAGACTTTTTCCACAGAACATTTGAAGTCGGCGTCATGATATCGGTCATGTTATCCAGATGACGTCTGAATAAAAATATAAGTGAAGACGTGAAGAATCCCATGAGATTCTCTCTCAGGCAACGTCCTCCTATTTTTGGACAAGGCCTTTGATTGTGTCCTTTGGAATTCATCTATTTCATTTATTTATTTATTTTTTGTCATGCAGATGGCAAAGAAAATGAAAAAGCTGGAGAAGGAGTGCCAGTCATGGAAGAGTCGCTTTGATGGCTGCAACAAGAGTCTCCTCGACATGGTGGCGGATGTAAGAACCTGGCGTCTGAAAAAAACAAAATGAAGGCGTTGAGATTTTTACCTTGTGGTCACGCCGCTCCTCCTGTTTTCTTTTCACACTTTGCAGAAAGCAATCAAGGAGAAGGAGTTTGAGCTTGTAACAGTCAAGAACCAGAAGCTGGAGAACCTGTGCAGGGCTCTGCAGGAGGAGAGGAGGAGCCTGTACGAGAAGGTGCAGGGAGCTGGAGGTCAGCCAGAGGGCAACACTAGCGAACCGACAGAGAAGCAGGTGTCCGAGGCGCAGCAGGATCAAGAGGCGCCAAGCGTTCAGGAGAACTCCAAAGCGGCCGAAGACCAGAGCAGGCCCGCGCCGGCCAAGACGCCAGCAGCAGCAGCAGCAGCAGCAGCAGCAGCAGCAGAAACCCCACTGAGCAAGGAATTGGCTAAACTGAAGAGCGAGCAGACCCGCCTGAAGGAGATCGCCAGCTCTTTCACCATCTCTCACGTTGTGGCCACAGAAACAGTCGTCAGCCAGTCGCGAGGGCTCCCTGAGGGAGTCCAGCAAGAGGGGGACGAGCGCACCGCAGCTGTGAGCAATGGAGAACACGAGCTGGGCTCTGGAGACCAGAGCCAGAGGGATTTGGAGATGGAGTCCGTTGATTAATGCTCTTGAGTTTTGTAAGAGTCACAACAATAAAACCCCCCCCAAAACAAAAGCTCACTATGTGTCAAATTATGTCAACAATCAGAATGTGCAACGATGACCTGCACCCTCAGCCAGTCAATAAAACGAAAAATGGTGAAGCGCTCCACTTAAAAAAAACACTTTGAGTGCAAATCTTTGGCCTCTTCTGTTTGTCCAGCAGGGACTTTGAGATGGACTCTGCACCGACAGCAGCTGTCACACCAGAGTCTCACTCAATGGCTGACGAAGCAGAGTCAAGCGCCGCCGCCGCCGCCGCCGCCTGTGCGAGCGCTCTCGCGGCTTTCGTCACAAACGGTAGAGCTTTGCTGCAACTGGCTGAGATGGAGAGCAGGCAAGGTAGGCAGGCAAGGCTGTCAGTGGCAACAGGCCAGCAACAATAACAAACGGAGCTGCAATGTCCTGTGATTTATCTCCCTGCGGCAGCAGGCGGCCCGTCAATCATTAGACACCGAGAGAACGAACCCAGACGCACTCCTCCTGACGCGCTCGCTTCCTTCCTTCGCTCCGGCCCACACAGGATCTCTCGCAGAGTTCGTCAGCCAGAGAATTCGCATCGAGCGAGAGCAGTCACTGCTGGGTCTGATCCAGTGCGGCGCGCGGCTCTACACACGGTTGTCCGCCGATCTCCAAGACAACCCACCACCACTGTGACCGCAGTCGTAAGCTGACTTGCTCTTGTCTTTGATGTGACAGCTTGCGCGTCAAGAGGATAAGCCATGCAGAGGAGCTTTGGAAGAGAAACACTCAGTAAGAAATTAAAAAAATAATAAAGAAATAAACATATCATTTTAAAATGCTTCTCTCTGACCAAACATTTGCAAGTATGAGTTTTGTCCTGATTTGCAATTTTGCATAGCTTTGCATTGCAAATGAAAATACCTGAATAGTAAAATCTATGATGGACGTCGCAAAACCACAATATTGTGTGAGCCAATCACGCATAAATCAACTGTGAGACGTCACTTTTCAAACTTTTGTTCGACCTGTGCAGCTGTGCGGCTTTGCAGGATGCCCTTCAGCAGTTTGAGCGTCTGGGGGTGAGTCAGTCATAATGTGAACACAAAAGCGACAACAACAGAAAAATAAAAACCCACAACAATAAACTCCAAACAGCGCATGTGAAAGGAGTCCATGTGGCACAGGTGCAGTGGGACGCCTTCCTGCAAGATCTTGACGATAAGCTGCAACTAGGAGCCAATGGGCTCCACGGCCATCCAACAACATGTGTTTCACCAGAAACAGCCCTCATCAGTGCCACAACAGGAAGGTACGCACTCATCGCCTATCTTTACCCAAAAGTTTCAAACATAAACTTGAACCTCGGAGTCTGACTGTTTCCCACACCGTGCAGAACTGTGACATTGGAGAAACACTTCCAAAAGGGTAAAAAGGTGCTGCTGGTGTTCGTCCGCCAGCTCTCCTGTCTGCTCTGCCGCCTTCACGTCAAGGATCTCCAGAAAAATCAGGTAAACGCAAAGCAGCCAAAGGCAGTTTGCTATGTTTTACCCGTTGAGTTCATTTAGGGAGTGTGACAGTGACAGTGCCAGAGACGTTTCCTTGATGTGGCGGGAAAGAAAGGGTTGGAAAAAAATATATTTCCCATTGATGGACACACAAACATAGACAGCCTGATGGCTCTGGTTTGCCTGCTAGCATGAGCTAGAAGTGTTACAGTCGGTACTGCAGTCAAACAAGGGAAGTCAACCGGGGCTACAAATCGCTGTCATCGACGTATGTGATGCACGTTTTATTCCAGAGGTCCCTGGAGCAGCACTCAGTGGAGACGTTGATCATTTCATTTGGCTGCCAGGAAGGAGCTTCACACTGGCTGCGGGAGACCGGCTGTCCATACAACATGCTATTGGACCCCGACAGAAAGGTCTGAAGACAACACAGCAACGTACTGACCTAGGACATGTGTTTGTTTCTTAACAAAGCCCTGTACTTGTACTTGTTGAATGCTGCAGCTGTACACAGCGTTGGGTCTGGGGGCATCTGTGAAGAAGGTGCTGAACTTCAGGAACATGCTACTGTACGCTGAGTACGTCATGGACAACATGGAGTTTCCCAGGGGGCTTCCATCAGTGCAGGAAGACATGTTTCAGGTGATGTCAACCAAACAAGTGCACACGCAAGCTATACAGAGAAGTTTAATTCTGGGATTCTTTGATTATTTTTTGCCCCTTTTCTTTGCAGCTGGGAGGCGACTTTTTGTTGGACGAACATGGCAGAGTGCTGTTTTCTCACCGCTGTCAAAGTCCGATTGACCGGCCATCAGTAAGGGATATTTTGTCTGCACTATCAGCCACAGTAGATTAACTGAAGCACGAGTGACTGGGCTGCAGGGAGCTGGGAAGACACGGCGACAGTCAGTTTTAGATTAAAGTTTAAAGAGTCTTTTTTTTCTCTCTAGTGATAGAGGCAAATAAATAAAAATGATTTTAAAAAATATGTAATGCAAAGTGGGCTTCATTAAAAAAAGAAAAAAAAATTGTGGATCTTTTCTGTATGTAGAGCACCCAGACAACAATACCCATGCTTGTTCATTTAAAAAACAAAAAAATAAAATACAATACTGTGTATTTAACTAATGGTTGGTTGTGTTTGGCCTTTTGTGCTATTGCAGCTTTTACCCAGAAAGCATGGCAGCAGCCAACAATAGCTGCCCTACATACCTAGCGTAGCGCTGGCTGAATGGGAAGAGCATATATTGTGTTGTAAATCAGCGGTATGCATGAGAAGTGGGATTCCCTCAAGCGTAAACATACATGGTAGTGGAAATTAGAGATGAACATCTCTCTCTCTCTCTCTCTCTCTCTCTCTATCGAAAATGTCTGCCAGCATCCCATCATGGTCTCAATGGAGTAATTTGATTTAAAAAAAACACCAGTACATGCTAAACTGAGTGTGAAACGGCGTCCTGCAGCATTTTACTCCTGGAAACGGTGACAATGAAAAGAAAACGGCTGAATATTTATGAGGCGCGTTGTGCTTTGTGACCGAGTTATGATGAGGAAAGTGCTACTGTTTCACATAGCCAGGAGCCAGTGACCCGTGGGATGAGGGGCGGAGGGATGCTGGGAAGGGAGGATGAAGTGGAGGATGAAGCGGAGAGTTATATTGATGAGTTCAGAAGTACTGGGGTGCACACTGAGGCCAGGGCGGGGTCCTGCTGGAGATAGACTCACCCTGCACGGACAAGAAGTTCATGTTGCTGTCTAAGTCACACAGAGACTTTGAAAAATAAAAAATAAATGTATAACATGCCGGAACCGGAAGAACGAGAGAAACTGGCAAGAGTCATCTGCCTGTGGAACGACAACAGATTGGACCTGTTTGAGATCAGCCAACCTGATGAGGTAAGTCACTGCTTGGAAGGCCAGAGGCAGAAAACACAGCGTAAAAATGTCTTCACTCTCACTCGGCTGCTATTTCTTGTGTTGAAACTGTAAAAATGCTGGAGGGAACAATTTTGTTTGTCACTGCTGAGTTGAAATCTTTCTCCTTTATCATTGCGACGTCTTAAAATTAACATTCTTTCAACTGTGAAACCCAGATGGATTAAAGTCACATGTTTTTTTCCCCCTTTGTTTTGCGTGACAGCTGTCATCTGACATCAGGATTCTTATGCTGTTCTAATAATAGAAACAGTTGTGTAGTTTACATCAGGAACTATTTATATGCAGTACAGGAATCACAAGTTTAATAGGTTTAATTCCACCCTGTGATTAATACATTTATTTGTTTGTTAGTTTTCTTTTTTGAATCAAAAATTAAAACGTATGCATGGACGGACGAAAAAACAACTCAAATGAAAAATATTAATGGCACTGCGAGAACACTGGCAAAAAAAATCAGAGAAAAGCTCCCTGCAGGGAAAAACCGCCTCTCAATCTCTTGGACTGCAGAACTTGGAGTTTCACGGTGTGATGCGCTTCTACTTGGAGGACGGCGTCGGAGAAAACGTGGCCACCAAGTGCCTGCGAGTCTGCAGCAGCTCTTCGACTCTCGAGCTCATTGACACCCTCTCTGAAAAGTTCAGGCCTGACATGAAAACGCTGTCGGCGAGGTTCGCCCTGTACGAAATCCACGCAGACAAAGGTCAGCACCGACCGAGGCGACTCTCTCGTCCTCTTTGGATGCAAATCTTTCTCCAACAACCACAACTTTGTCTCCAACTTTTTTTTTTTTGTGTAATAAGAGCGTAAAATGGATGTAGATGAGAGGCCTCTGCTGGTGCAGCTGAACTGGACCACAGACAACAGAGAAGCACGTTTCGTGCTGAAGAGAGATCAAGACAGTTCGAAGGTAAAATCAACACTGTCGGTGCGATATTCCGAACCCGCTCACAGCTACTGTGGTACGCTCGCCTTTAAAATACCCCCCTTCTAAATCCTCCAACCACTCCGAAAAAAAAAACAAAACACAGGAGAACGATCAGGAGAAAGAAAAGGGAGGCGTGATCCAGAATTTCAAGAGGAGCCTGTCAAGAAAAGAGAAGAACAAAGAGAAGAAAAAAAACAAAGTGGCCGAGGGCTCCGAGGATGAGACGGGGTAAAATATTTCACTGTTCAGGAGTTCTTTTTCAGGCGTCCACTCTGCCAGAAATACAGAAACATGTCTTGTCGACAATCAGGTCAGATGAAAAGCCCCTGATCCACAGCAGTGTGTGCATGTCGAAGAACGAGAAGAGTCGGAAGCAGACACGAACTGACCCAGGTTGGTTGCCTCGTGCTCGAAATAAAAGACTGTAAATCTTTGCAACATCAACATCATCACCGTCATCTTTGCCTTGAATCAAACAGGAAGCCCGTGCTCTGACGTCCCTGGTCAACCCGGACTGCCAATCGGAATCAACCTCTGCGAAAACAGTGAGTACGAGCCAGACTTGTCACGCTCAGGCGAGTGCCGCAGCTTTTTTGCCTCTCATTGCGGGCTGCTGCCCCCTACTGGTTCCTCTCCCTCTTCCCCCTCCAGCCGAGGAACGCTTCCTGTCGGCGGTCCTGCATTACACCAACAGCTCCACGGTCCACTTCAAGCTCTCGCCCGCCTATGTCCTCTACGCTGCGGGGCGATCTGCTCTCCGGACGCACGGCGGAACGCGGATCATAAACAAAAGCGTGGCCATGGCAGAGAGTGTGATCCAGGCGAGTACAAGCCTGAGAGGAAGGCTGATGAAGGTCATTCCCACTGGGTGTCTTTTTTTTTTTTATTGCCACTAATAGTGAGATTTGTTGTTCACCTTGTGCAGAGGCAGAGGAGCATCGCTGGGGCACTGGCCTTCTGGATGGCAAACTCGTCCGAGCTGCTCAACTTCCTCAAGCACGACAGAGAGCTGAGCCCGCTGACGCAGCAGAGTCAGCTGGACCTGTCCAATCTGGTGCACAAGGCATACAAGTCAGTACTGCAGCAGGCAATATCAGGGAGCCTCACTGGTGTTTTTTTTTTTTTTTTAACAAATCACGACTTAATCATTGCAGTATTTTAGGGGACAAACCTGGTGACTCACTTCTCTTAAACTTGGAACTTCAGTTGGGACTCATTGAAATTAATATTTTACAGAGTCCAAAGCATAAAAAGGCTTTTGTTCTGAAATTGATCTTCAAATCTAATTAAAAAGTGCAGTGCTGACAAAGTTTGAAATTGTAGCCTCAGCGTCTCAGTGTGTATGGGTGACAAGCAAGGATGCATAATTGTACCTAGTATCTATAAATCTTGAAATCGCAAAGTATGAACAACCACTTTTATCGTCATTAATCCTCTGCATTTCGTAAAAAAAAAAAAGAAGTCATGTGTTTATTGTGTCTTCTTCTCCAAGTCTGCTGCTGCAGTGTCTACAAAACGAATTGAGGACGCACTTGCCAACCTTTTTAATCGACCCGGAGCAGTATGGCCCACTGCCAACTGGCATAGGTAGGTGAATACACACTGAACTGGAGCAGCAAATCATAAGAAGTCTGACGGCTCAGCCACCAAAAACAGGTGTTTTCTCCCCTGCAGAGATGGTCCTAAACGCACTGATGAATGCCATGTCCCTGCTGCGCCGCTGCCGGGTCAATCCTGCTCTTACCATCCAGCTCTTCTCCCAACTATTTCACTTTACCAGCGCATGGCTCTTCAACCAGCTGATGAGCTCGGAGGCCGACAGCCGCGGCCTGCGCTGCCACTACTGGGGCGCCGCGCTGCGCCAGCGGCTCGCGGCCATCGAGGACTGGGCGGAGCGGCAGGGCCTGGAGCTGGCTGCCGACTGCCACCTTGGACACATCATCCAGGTCAGCAGCCTGCCTGCCTGCCTGCAGGCCTGAACATTGATAAGAACAAGCCTGCAGCTGGACATGATTGATTCTGTCTCTAAAACTTTGCTTTTAAGTTTTAAGTGTAAGACATATGCCTCTACTGCTTATACAAGTTTTGAATAATGCATAGGTACAAATATTCAGCCAATTCTAGCTGTTTGTTTACAGATGACTATTTGTTGTAGGCAACCACGCTGTTGACCATGAATAAGTATTGCATGAAAGACGCAAAGGGCATCCAGAACACCTGTTTCAAGCTAAACTCACTGCAGTTGCGCGTGCTGCTGGGTGGATACCTCTGCGCAAGCAACGAACCTCGGATCCCCCACGTAAGTGCTCCCAGAAGCAAAGCAGTCTGTGGACCACCACTGTACGTTCACATGAAAATGCTTCCATCTTCACTGCAGGATCTGATCGACGCTGCGGTGGCCGCCGCAAATGCTACGGCAGACAGCCTGATTCAAAGTGAGGGACGGGCGGTCCGGCTGGAGGAGAGCCAGGACCTCTCCTTACCCTTCCTGTTGCCGGAGGAGGGGTACTCCTGCGGTACTGTGAAAGGGATCCCTCCAGGGTTCAGAGAGTTTCTGGAGCCAATTTGCCAGAAAGGTACATGATATTTATGTCTTTGGCACACCTGGAATGAGCTCAGATCTGATAATTCTGTTGACCAGACATCTCTACCTTCAAGGTCTCTGCTCTTTGACGTTCGAGGGAAACTCTAAAGGCAGCTGGACTGTGCACTTTGACCAACCGTTGTCTGCTGCGGAGTCCTTGGTATGATCAAGTGCCTGATACTCCTTAAAAACATTTAAGATTGCAATCAAACATTCCATTATTTTGATTTATTTTCTTAAAAGGCCCGACACAAAGTGCCGGAAGTTGTAACCATTACGCTTAACAAGCCTCTCAATAGTGGGATGGGCGTCAGCATCGTGGCTGCCAAGGTGACACTTCAACTGTATTCATAAACTAAATTGATACCACGACTAAAAAAAAAGAAGTTGAATATTTAATACAAATTTGAACAAATCTGCTCTCGCTTTGAGACAGGGGGCGGGTCAGGGCAGTCTTGGGATTTATATCAAATCTATTGTCAAGGGAGGACCGGCTGAAATGGTGAGTAAGGAGCAACGCATGTTGCCGAGCACAGTCTTGAGTTTAGATTGGCGCCACTCTAGAGGGCATCCAACGGCATCTCCTCTGTGCAGAACGGAAATTTAGTGGCCGGTGATCAGCTGCTGAGTGTGGACGGTCGCAGCCTGGTTGGACTCAACCAAGAGAGGTAGCCACATTACAGCCTGTTTTGCACCTGTCTTGAAATCCTTGCACTGTCTGAAAACAACACAAATCTCTTCCTGCTGATTCAGGGCGGCGGCAATCATGATGCAAACCGGCCCTGTTGTCACCTTACGAGTGGCAAAGTTTGGAGCAAGCTATCATGGCCTGGCATCACTGCTGAGTCGGCAGAATTCCGGTAGATACAGAATTAGACGAAACAGCTGGTCGGAATATTTTTGTTTTTGTTTTTTTTGGTCATTTTCTTTTCCTTGTTTCTCTGACTCTATTAGGTGATGAAAGTCCGACTTGTCCCAACAGCGTAGAGTACACAGTGTCCAATGTTGATTCCGGCATCTCAGAATATCCCTGTCGACTCAGCAAAAGGAAGAAAGAACAGTTGATGCTGAGAAACCGACAGCTGTACCGCTCCAACCCCAATATGATCAGTAAGTATCATTGCCTCATGCTGCTGGACGCGCAGAGTGAAAACCCCACTACATGCTTGTGTTTTCTGCTAAAACCAGCTGACTTTGACAATGGCAACGATGCTGCTGTCCCTGGCATCAGATGGACCAACATGGCTGCTGTCTCCAGTGGCAACCTTTGTGGTGATGTAAGGTTTTTTTTTTTTTTTTTAACAACCCATTTTTATAATGTCTATCTATCATAGAGACCAGCATCAACACAAAAACACAAACTAAGAAGAAATGCTTTTCCAGTGCAAACATGTCTGGATTTTCAAAGTTTTCTTACGTGATTCTAAGTGATTCTTCTTTGTTCATGTTTAGACGTTTCAAAGAGAATACATGACTCTTCCAAATCCAAAATCACACAAGGACAAGTCACAATCCAGTCAACAGCAGCAAACATTTCAAGAATCTACATGGCCTTCCAATGTCCTAAACACCAGTAAAGGGACTCTGATGGTAAATCTTAAATCCTGCACCAGAAACAAACTCATGGATATGGCAAACATTGCTTGATGTGCTGCTGTTTCACCTTCAGAATCATGTTAATTTTCTTTCGTAGCGTCAAGCGTTGTCACAGGAAAACTTGTGCATGGACAAACAAGAAGACTTCTGGAAGCAGAAGGACAAGCCAACAAAACTGACCTACATCCAGCCAAGTGTTTCTGCAGATGACATCCTCCTAGATAATTGTTTGGCTGCCAAACATCAGCGGAGCAGCCGCCCTAGTGGTGCCGGTGTCTGGAGAACTCCTTTTTCACAAAACCCAACACCTACACCTTCAATCCAGCCAATACGAATAGACATCCCAGTCACCAGGGCTGCCAAAACTCAGATCAATCCTCCACTCATGACTTTCCAGAGCCCATCCAAGCTGACACTGAATATGAGTCAAATCCTTAAAGCAAACGGAAATGCACACAGTATTCGAAACCCAGCAAATAACATCTATCCCTGCCCACTTCCTGCGATCAATAAACTGCCTCCACTGTCACTTTTATCACAGCAGAACAGACCGACAGCACAAAAGAGTCAAGTCACAAAGACCCAAGTTGGCACCACTTCAACAAAACACGTTTCCTTCCAAGAGCCTTCAACTAAACAGAAGCAAACCGCAGGACCACAACAGAATAAAGATCGTCTGCAGCTCTCTGACCCATGGCAGAGAGACGCGCAGGAGAAAGTGGAGCAGCAGCAGGGGATTCACATGGTCGCACTCCTAGAGCAGGAGGTGCAGGAGCTCCAGGCTAAAGCAAAGCTCTCAGCAGAGGAGAATGACAGGCTGCGAAAGCTCAGCCTGGAGTGGCAGTTTCAGAAAAGGCTAGAGGAGATTCAGAGGAGAGGTGACGATGACGATGAGGAGGAAGACGAGGATCTGGAAATGATGATGACAATCCAGCAGTTGGGAGACAGGACGCAGGTAATGGACAGCAGTGGAAGATGCACCTTAAAATCCACAAGTATTTCTAAATTATGTTTTTGATCTTTTGGACATTTAACCACAAAGCAGTGAATTTTGGTGTTCATTTCCATTCTTAGATCGGGAGAAGTTCTGTCAGGAATGAAATTACTGTTGTGAAAGTGTTGGAGAAACAGCAAAGAACTCCTCTCTCCCAAGACGAAAACACGGCAAAGACAGGTAGATATTTACCTGTACGCTACAGGAAATGTAATATTGTACGGCCACATTAAGACATGTACTAAATGTATTTTTTCTCACAGATCAGAGATTAGGCAAAGTGAGCCAGCATGTAACAAAGACTGCTACAGAAAAGTGAGTTGACAGATGTTGCAAATTAAATTGCATCTGAGGTTTTAAGCACACCCCAAAAAACACTGCTGTATCATGTCTTCGCTTTACAGGATCCAGGAGAAAATCGAGAGAAATGAAGATCCAGAAAAGCTCACATTTAAGGAGCGACAGAGTCTCTTTTCACTTGTGCCCAGTGCATAATGGAGGAAAGTGAAGTCCACCTAAATGTCATTCTAATAGAGAAAACTCTTCAGTACGTTTAATGAACAAAAGTAGTGTTGTTTTTGACTAGATGGTTGTCTTGGTCCTTTGTTGGTGTTGTTGCATAATAAAGTTTATTCTTTATCACAGCAATACTTTTCAAGACTCTAACCTTCAACAAAAAGTACATATCTCCTGTTTCTATATAACTATTAACTAATTCATATGAATTGGAAGACAAACTATTTTCAGTATTGGTTCACACGACACAAAAAAATTAAAAAAAAATAACACACACCAGTAGTCAAATTTGGTAACCTAATCCAGATAAGGCTCGGGTATAAGAATTTAGCCAATGATACAAATTAAGCTAAAAGCCCAAGAGAGAGAGAGAGAGAGAGAGAGAGAGAGAGAGAGAGAGAGAGAGAGAGAGAGAGAGAGAGAGAGAGAGAGAGAGTGTGTTTTGAATGACATTCAAACAGTAACATGTTGTGGGGAGGGGAAGTACTGTCCAAACGGAAGACGCTAGTACTCACCTGTTAGGAAGTACGTTGTTGTCCACGCTGTTAAAACTCAAACAACTGATTTGGTCCCGTTCAACATTCGTCCAGTCGACGCGGATCTCACAAAGCTTACAGTGCCGACTTCATAAAGGTAACGTTAGCCTTAAGCTAACAAAGGCGTTGCTAACTATAATGGAGCCTCATCAGGTGGCTAATCAAGTTGTTTTGACTTCCCCTTTGAGCGGTTTATTTGTCCCTTCGAAACGCCACTAATTTAATTTCTCAAACTGCTATACATTATTCCGTATGGCCGTTGTTTATGCTAATTGAGTTATCGGACTAGGGTTGCCACCTGTCCCGTTTTTCCCAGAATTGTTCTCTTTTTTCACCACCTGTCCCGGGAAAAATAAAATCTCTCCCGGGACACAATTTGTCCCGTTTTTTTTTTTTTTTTTTTTAGGGAAAATGACAAAACCTCATTTGATTTCCATCTGTGGTCTAGATAGGGTTGCCAACCCTCCCGTAAAATACGCGATTGTCCCATATTTGGCAACTAAAAAACCTGTCCCGTAATGAACTGATACGGGACGCACTTCACTTTGCCCCCCCGTCGTCGACAGACTTGAGAGATCTCTCCCCCCACCCCCGAGGTGTCCTGGATTTGAAACTCTAGGAGGTGGCAACCCTAGACCTAACATTTCCCAGCATCCTCTGTAAAAATCCTCTTAAGTAATGATTTCAACAACGTAATTAAGGCCAAACTAATAAAAATAAAATAATAACAATGGGTGAAAAATACACTTCCTCTGTATATAGTATGTATTGCAAGTTTTGTTGCATTTGGCAGTGACAATCTTGACATGAAAGAAACAGCTGTGTACTGTACATAAATCCATGAGCAAACACATCTGTCTTGTAACTCTGTCTGTCTCCTTTACCGTGACAAAATTATCACTTTTTAAAGTTCAGTTATTACTCTTGAGAAAAGGCAAATGTGGTAAGATCATGTACCAATCATTTTTGGTAAAGTCATCAGTCTTGACATCAGTCATTCACTCCGTGCAGCAGCATTGCCTTAATCGTTATTTATTAAGCCTCACAAAGACTTAAAGAACAGGTGATAATATTGACATGTTGCATTAAGGAGTGACTTTGTTAGTCAAGAAAGGAGCCATTTGTGCAAAGTGTCAGAAACAACAATAAATTACAAGTGTATGAAAAAGATGTTCAACTTAAACCTGCATTCTGCAATATTTTAAAATCATCTTTTAACAACAGGAGACGCTAATGATTTATTACATAAATTATAAGCATAGATACTAAGATATTTGTTCATTAAAAAACAGGAGGATGCCTCACATTTAGTCTCTTTTGACTTATCCAGTGCATAAACAAAGAGAACCACCTCTAACAATAATGTACTGTGCATGTATTGTATAAAATCTACAATAGAAACCTGTGTCCTTCAGACACGTTTGCATTGTGACAGAATACAGTTATTCTGTATTTTCCTCAAGATAGCAAACAAAATATAAATTTCAGTAGCAGAATAATTAATAATCCACTAATGATTTTCAAATGTAAACCATAAACCGCTAAAGTGAGCGCTGATAAAACTGCATGACTGCCTTTTCCTGATCATGAGTTTCGATTGAGCCTCGTCGCAGTGTGCGGATCTGGTTGATGGCTTCGATCCCAGATATTTTCAGTTCTTTCACGAGGTAGCAGGCCAACATGGTTCCAGTTCTTCCGTGCCCGTGCATGCAGTGAACAGCAACACCCTGGGGATTGAAGGGGGGCAAACATTCATCTTTGACACATTATATTCTCGACATGTAGCTTTGTTGAAGCTTGTTTTCTCATAATGTAAAGCTAAAGATACTCGTAAGCCTCCATCAGATGCACTCTTTTAAATAGCCGACTACCCACCTCGCCCTTGGAGTTGGCCTCTTCAACAATTTTGAGGAATCTCTCGATCTGATTCGGCGAGGGAGGAGTAAAATCCACAATCTTGATGTGGTGCAGCTGTAACTCAGGACACGTGTCGTGGTAAGGCGGCTTTCGTTCACACAGGCACACGAGGTGCTTGATTCCGCTGTCCAGGAGGTACTGGTACTCAGAGGTCATCCTCGGTAGTGCCAATCCGGCCAGTTTTCCAGGCTCAACCCAGGAGAAATTGTGCGGCGGGGTAGAGGCCATGCTTATCCAACTGAGGAGAGACACATTCAAATGTATTAGTCAGAAAACAAATAGAAAAGCAAACAGTCCGGCCGAGCGGCGGCATCCTCACACTCCGCAAACACAGTAAACCGTAAATCCAGCATTGCTCTGAAGCAATCTGCATTTGAATCAGCAGTGATCCTCCGCCGGGTTTTCAATTCAATAGTTCACATACTAATCAAAAGCCTTTTTTATTTTTTACTTGAGTGTGGTAACTGTGCCTGTATTTACCTTAAAGGACAAGTGATATCTAAAATTGGTATCTAAGAATACCAATTTGTCTAAAACATCACACAAAACTGTCTTTTTCTCAGTACAGAACAATTAAACCCAGTCATTCCTTGTCAGCTATACTCAAACCACACCTTGTTGCGGAATGACCTAGAGACAACCAATGCTACACCCAGAGTCACTCTGTCATTTACAGTAACTATAAAGATGACATAAAGTTTGTCTTCATATCATTTCCAATGTGTAATAAACACACATTCACACGCAGAGATAATGATACACGAGCATTTTTTAATAGCTGCTAGTGTGAGACAGGCTCTTAAGTGTAAAAGAGCCTGTCTCACACTAAAACAAACATTTATATCGCGTTTTATTATCTATTTATGCTTATGTACTGTTTCACCGTTTCATTTTGTAGAAGTTGTGGTTAAGGTTAGGATTATGGATTTAAGTAATCGTTACGGTCTTATCGCAGCAAAATTCGACGACGCAGAAGAACAAGAGAGGACAGCGACGCGGGACCGGGTGCCGAAATGCGAACTAAAAGACTTTAAATAGAAAACAGTAAGTACTGTATGTTCCTCGTCTCTTTGGCAACAGGCGGATCACTTACTTGGTGTTAAGTTACGCACACGACGAGATGTAAAGGCGCCACACAAATGGAGAGGAAGTGTGCCACGAGGCAAGGAGTGGGTTCGCGCCCATAGGCGTGCATGCCATCAAACAAGTCACTTGGCATGATCAGTGTGTGCTTAAACCACACCTCGTTGCGAACAATCCTCAAGACACCGCCCCAATGGAATCGCATTGCCATTCATGTTTAATGGTATTTTCAGAGGGATTTTTTTTTGTGTGTGCCTGTCGCGCTTTCTGGTTTGTTTTCGTCTTCCCACGGTGTCGTGCAGGACTTTAGGAAGGGGATGTGGCTGGAAAACCTGTCGCGGGCTTGCAGCTCAGGCACCCCTGTCATCAAGCATGCTCCTGCAGGCTGCACCGGACCAGACCTCACTTCTCTGCTGCCAGAGTATTCAGCCTCTGTCAACCATGTGAATTTTCAATTTTCCTCTCGTAAAACTCCAGAGCTTAGGTATTTTTTTTCTTTTCCTTTTTTTTTCCAAACAGTTCAATTCCTACTGAAAAAAAATCAGGCAGGAATCCAAAAAATACCTGTCTTTCTGGTTCCCCTGTCTTTCTACCAGGGACCAATAAATACTGGTCCCTGTCCCAGTTCTTTCTTTCTACACAGACAGACCTAATGTGAAAGAAGTTAGGCATACAACACATCAGACACTACCTACTTTTTTTTAGCGATTACTGGGACAGCTCAGCGCTGCGGTCACGCCAGCTGCGCTTCGGAAAAGCTCAGTCGCGCTATCACCGCTTCACAATCGTGTGTGCGTCTAAACCGCCTCATACGGTAAAGCGTGGGAGCGGCTTCGTGGTGCGTTCCATCAGATTCTTGTTCTACATGTTTCCAACTACCTACCTGTGTGGTGATTTTCAACTTGTTTCACTGTAGCTTTTTCTGATGATCTGATGCTGAAGTTACACACCACTTGCAGTACAAAACTTGCTTTGATAGGCAAATTCAAATATGAATAATAATAATAAAAAAATCTGAATGTTTTCTACAAATTCCACCAGATTCTTGTTGTGCATGTCCTCAACTACATGTGTGGTGATTTTTAACTTGTTTCACTGAACCATTTTTGGATAATCGTGTGTGTGTGTGTGTGTGTGTGTGTGTGTGTGTGTGTGTGTGTGTGTGTGTGTGTGTGTGTGACCATATTCCAGGACATCCAGTCATCCCAGCAGCATCCCAAATCAACCAGTCATCGTCAGTTCATCGTCCTCCCGCCCACCAGGTTCACCCTAAACTGCCTGTTTGACTACTTGAGGACATGTACAACAAGAATCTGGTGGAATTTGCAGAAAACATTTTGATTTTGTTTTTTTAATTAATATTTTAATTTGCCTATCAAAGCAAGTTTTGTACTGTGTGCGGTGCGTAACTTCAGCAACAGGTTACTCCAAAATGCTACAGTGAAAAAACTTGAAATCAGCACAAATGTAGTTGAGGACATATAGAACAAGAATCTGGCGGAATCTGTAGAAAACAATTTGATTTTGTTTTTTAAATAATTTTTGAATTTGCCCGTGAAAACAGGTTTTGTATTGTATGTGATGTGTAACTTCAGCAACAGATTACTCCAAAATGCTACAGTGAAAAAGCTTGAAAATCACCACAGCGGTAGTTGAGGACATGTAGAACAAGAATCTGGTGGAGTTTGCAGAAAACATTTTGAGTCTTTTTTTTAATGAATATTTGAATCTGCAGTTTTGTACTGTATGCCGTGTATAAATAACTTCAGCATCAGATTATCAGAAAATGCAACAGTGAATCAAGTTGAAAATCACCTCAGAGGTAGTTGAGGACATGTAGAACAATAATCTGGTGGAGTTGGCAGAAAACACTTTGATTTTGGTTATTAAATAATAAAAAAAAACTGCTCGTTGGCTTTTACCGTAAGAGGTGTTTTAAACGCGCACTCAATTTTAAAGTGTAGATCGCGCTACTGAGCCCCGCAGTAGCTCAGCGGAAACGACAATAATCTCAATGTTTTCGTGATATTTTAACGTAAAGCGGCGACTGATTTCCAACAGGAAATGCGTTGACACACGGGGAGCTAGGCTACATGTCGCCTAGCTAGCTGCCGACTGCCTGCCCCGCACTCTCAGCCTTTCATGAAAAACGCTATTCGTTTATTTCAAATTCTAACGGTTAGTCGCGCACCAAAATAATCGCTGATTCAACGACACGATCACGCGGGGTAAGAGACGAATATGAAAGCGCGAAAAACTGACTGACCTCTCAGATGAGACACGTGACACAGTCCGATCGGTTAAGTTAGTGTATATTGGACATTGACAGCTGGCCGCCCGGGGGGACGTCATTGCGGACTACAGGCGTAGACGCAGCTGCGCTTTCATCCAATCACAGCGGGGGAGTTTATGGCGACTCCGAACCAGCAATCTTTTGCCATGGTATGCAGGAGGGTTTACTGTCGGGGCGGTGGAACGGTGGAATATGTTAAAGTGTGTGAGCGAGAGGGATCCCAGTGGAAGGCTGAGGTTCACATGGAGTGGAGAATATATGAAGAGATAGGAATAATGTTGAGCTTCTCACTCAGGAATGACTACATGAGAGGGACAGTGCACTCGGGGGAAAAAGAAAAGAAAAGAAAAAGTAATAAAGCCGAAGAACCAGAAGCCAGACTGAGATGGTGTGGACGTGTGCCGAGGAGGAGCATGCCAGTCGAAGGATGCTGAGGTTGGAACTGCAGGCAGACAGCCAGGAGGCCTGGAGGAAGACCAAAGCAGAGATTTACGAATGTGCTGGAAGAGAGCACACACATTAAAATTCACGAGGATGGGGTCAGACGGGGCCCAGATGACTGGTTGTGACTTCGATGTGTAATACACTGCACACTGTAGTATATATATATATATATATATATATATATATATATATATATATATATATATATATATATATATTGATATATATATATATATATATATATATATATATATATATATATATATATATATATATATTTTTATTTTAACCAGAGCTTTAGTTTTGACAGAACTACGGGTACCCAACGGGGTCAAAACAGATCGAAGTCATAACTACTCAACCCAGTGCGTCACGCTGTGACTTCGATACAGTTTAAAAGAGGGAAAAATACTTTTGGGAACATTTTTAGGGACTATTGTGGGCGCAACTGTTACAAAAACCACAAAAATGATTATAATACAGCGTCTGTGATTGCTGTATTACTGTATTATTATGAAATATTCAGCAGTAACATACATCGTCAGGATGGCCGAGCGGTCTAAGGCGCTGCGTTCAGGTCGCAGTCTCCCCTGGAGGCGTGGGTTCGAATCCCACTTCTGACAATACCTTTTCATTCCGCTTTCCGTCAATATTAGCGGCAGGGTTCGTCGTTGTTCCTCTGCGATACGTTTTTGAAAGTCCAATGGCGTGTTTAGTCTCAACATACAACATACTTTTATCATGCTGGAGTCGGCTGCCGGTTGTCGACGCCACGCTCTCAGCAAGGTTTCACGACGTCCTGTAGAAGAGCGACCCCGATAGGCCAAAAGCCTAACATTACCATGTTTGGAGGAGAAGCGTGTGGAAGTCCGTCTTCGAACGGACGACGTTTTTCTTGATAGCCTACTGTGTGTCTGCGAGATCACGACTGATCTCTGCTCTGTTTGTTGTAACGGTGGTCTATCTCGTGTTCTTTTTCTGCCAATGCTATTAATGACTACGATGAAGAAAGCAAATAGGCCGACAATAACACGGTGTAGAGCGTCCATCTCCTAAACGCCCTGCAGAGGGCGTAGTCTCTCTTTTAAACGCATGAGAACGAGCCTCCTGGAAATTGTAGTCAATGGCAAATCTCTCTGACTTTTACCACCGAGAAAATAACGCCTACAGGACGAGCACGTGTTTTATATACGTCAAATTTATTCATTTTATTTAAACAACTGTACTGTAATGCGTTCTTCGTGTGTGTGAGCGTTTTGCGCTTCTCGGTGGAGGGTGTTTCAAACATACACCCCCCCCCCCTTTCATGCCCGCAGCAATAAGACAGAAACACAGCCGTTCATAACTCACAGCACAGCACATTTTACTTGCTAGTCATTTTATACAAAGAGTAGAAAGAGGATTTTTTTCAGGAGACGGACTGCATCACGTTTTTTTCAGATAGGTGTTGATACACAGAGACTTTTTTTTTTTTTTTTTTGTTCCCCAGCTATTTGTAAAGAGAGTCACAGAGTAGAATGTTCCAAACTTCCCATTAAAAAAAAAGCTTTCACTAACCTGTTGTAAGAAAAAGAAAAGCCTTGGTAATCACGTACAGGTATAGAAAGATATCTAACAGAGGGGGAGAGTCAAATTCAACGTAAAATAATCATTATAAAACATTCCAATAATCAAGTGGTAGGTGTGACAAGTCTGACAAATCTCAACCCAGCAACAAACCACTAAACACCATTTTACCTGCTTTTTGTTTCTTGTTCCTTCCCTCCCCCAAAAAATACATTACAACCTGAAGATTTTAATGAGCTGACCGGTCATCCAACACATCTTAGGGTTCATCATCATCATCATCATCATCATCATGGTCGTCGTCGGGGTCACCATCCCTTTTGTGTCACTTAAAAGCACAGACCCCTTCAATGTGCTGCAACGACCCTCTACAAAGGGAATCACAACCTCCTTTTAATGGTTACAATGTAAACTTCTGCGTTTTTTTTTTTTTTTAAAATCATTTTCATTTTTTTTTTAAACATTTTATCACTCAACTTTGAAGTGCGGTTCGAGACGAGGAAGGGCAACAAACCCCTCTGCCCTACCCACCAGAACATGTCTACATAAGCTGACCGTCTGTCTGCCTTGTTTCCCAGAGTCCCACACTGGGCAGACTGCCGAGGAGCCATGCTGAGGCTCACAGGATGGCACAGAAGAACTTCTTCTCCCTGAAGGGGTTCTCTGACGCGGGCACCGGCGAGAGCAGGGGGTCCTCTTTGGAGTGGGCTTCGCAGAATGACACCAGGTCTGCCGATGCTTTTGACACCTGGAATCAAACAGGAGAGGCGCGCGCACACACACACACACAGATTATTGACACGCGTATTACTGAAGTCTCGCACATCCATTCCTAAAACCCCCCCAAACTCTCATCTCTCGTTTCCATCAGCCTAATGAGTACTGAGCAAACCAGTCAGCATCCTTTGAGGCCAAAGAGAAAGGAGGTGCAGGAGTGGCTCGGTTGCAGAGTTGGTTGTTGCGTTACACTTGGGCTCCATAGAAATGACCTCTCCAGACATTTTCGTTTTTTTTTGGCAGTGGAAAGAAATGCTGATGATCCGAGCGCACAAACGGCTTTATTTTAATCAGCAGATGGGCTGGAGGACTTGGAGTAGCACCTTGAGTTGTGCACGCGGCACCGCAGATGTTGCCTGTTGTGTGGGAGCGAGCGAGCATCTGCAGGAAAACCCACACGAGCTGTTTTCTCCTCCTGTTGTCAATGTCTCACATCTCACTTCCCTTTAACAGCGACTGCGGCGCAAACAACCACGTTATCTGCTTTATGGGCCCACAAACTTGATTTTTATTTTTATTTTTTTGCATAAAATGAGCAAACTTTGCATTAAAAAAAAACACAAAACCCAACAACCTTCATTCTGTCCACGTTGGCCTCCATCTTCAGCTGCTCCACCAGCTTCCTGGCTTGTGCAATGCCGGCCGTGTTATTGCTCGCCATGAGCGCCGTCGCTTTCGGGCCTCTCTGCGTGTGCTGTCTGCAGGGAGGGAGGGAGAAGACGGCCGACGTCAACTGGCTTGCACATTTTGTAGGCGGATGTTCAACGGGGATTCTGTGGCATCTAGATCTTTCATGTGAAGTTTGGAACCAGTTTGGGTGTTGACGCTAAATGCAATCAGTGTTTAGATTGCGGGATCTTTCCGCTGCGAGCGCTAACCCAGTTCCCCGGCTCCTGCAGCTGCGGCAGCTAAACCCTGCACTGCAGCTGGAACACTTTCAGTTCAGAAAGCTCCGGTCAAAACGAGTTTCGAACTGAGTAGCAAATCAGCAAGAGAGGAAGAGAATAGCAAAATGCCGCCCTTAAGCACCACAGAAGAAGAAGCAATGTGGCCCATTGGAACTGGATTGGTGGTTTATGCATTTAAAACAGACAACGTTTCTCCACCAAGTCCTTCAGGTTTTTCCTGGCATTGTGTTTCATTTCTGTCTCGGGCTCCTCCAGCTTTTCTTTTTTTTTTTTTTTTTTGACCTCTTTGATTTACAGGATCAGACGCGGTGAGCGCTCCAGGACAGCGTCGCCTGGCCGCGCGTGCGATCAATCTTGCCTGCACTGCACCTCCGCTGCACGGGGGTGTGACTCAGCGAGGGATCAGCAATGATCTCAGCAAGCTGCTGGATGCTGAGCGGCAACTATTGATGGCGCACCTGCTCCACGGGAGGCGGGGCTAACTGCTGCGGGACTCTCTGCTCCCACCGCCTTGTCGACCTTATCGGCAATTTAGAGTCTCCGGATGCTGCTTGTTTTGTTTGCTTGTTAGCGCGGTGTGTCAGCGCAGGTCAGCAGAGGCCAAAGGTGAAAACGTACCTGTGGTTCAGTCTACAGATGGCAGCAATTCTTTGCTGTTCCCGATGAAACACAGGTGTGATTTATGAAACAAAAATCATGATATCACTGAAAAAATATGTCAGTCGCTTTGAGTCAACATAAAACTCCACATCATGACTTCTTGAGCAAATCATCAATGTGAAAAAAATCAATGCAGTTTAGCAAAATATGCATGGGATATGTATATGGAATCACCTGAATTTATACCTAATGCTGGCACAAACAAACTGACTTTATTGACACTGATGCATTGAAGCACGTTTTCCATCTAAAATGTCAGTTCGAGGTGCAATTCAACGGTTAACGTAAACCTAACAGAGACAGAGAGGAAGAGACAAACAGCCTAGAGGTCAACAGAGAGCAGGTGGAAGCAATAGAGAGGGATGAGAAACTAACTGAGGAGGGCGTGGAGCTGGAAATACCACAGGAACTAATAAACTACAGAGAGGAATACACAAGCACGTAAGCTTGATGACGGGGAAAAAAAAAAAAAAAAAACCTGGACCTGAAACTGCGGATCATAACTGAATGGAAACTCTGGAGTCAAACTGAGAGTGTGAAGCGGACGGCAGAGTATCAACAGTGTAATATAAACATCGTGTTTCACGGCCACGGCTGCAAGTTCTCACTCTGACGGCCGCCGCGACTCTAAGGGCCTGTTTTCAGTCAAACTCCAGTCGAGTTAGGTTTGAAGCTGCTGCTTTTGTTATCTGCGCCTAAAGCAACATGAAAAATCTGTTTAAATTACAAGGGGCAGGGTAGAAGATGGAAGGAACGAGTACATACATCGCTCCAGACTCCATGTTGGGGAGTCTTTTCTTCCCTGAAGTGTAGCAAACGCCGATAATGCCGGGACATTGAAATTAGTTGAACCTGCTTTCCTTCAGCTCTTGTTTAAACGCGCCTGGAGGGGTTTCTATCATATGCGTGTCTCTCTGGACAAACACTCTTGTTTCCCATGCACGCAAACTTTACTTTAACTAGGCCGTAGACTCGTGACAAACGGTGTGATTGACGGCCAAGAAATGAGTCTTTGCAGGTCTCCTCCGCGTATTGAGGCTGTGGAACAGTTTTGGTGGGGAGGGTGGGGGTGTGGGGGGCGACACGGAAGCAGGCCAGCGTATCATGAGACTATTGACAGGGACGGGCGTCACCCTGTGGGGTTTCTGGGATGTCTGGTGAAAAGTGGAGCTTGGCACTTCACAGAAAGTAATCAGACTGTGACACCGTAGCCTGGTTTGAGTGGCGAGGACGAGTGAAGGCGGCGGCGAGTGGGAAAAGTGTCTCCGGGGGGGGGAATAAAACACCCAGTTTTTATATTAGCCTCGAAAACAACTGGACCGAAGGGAAAACGGCCCCTGGAGGATGTGGACCACCGTCTTTGCCTTGGTGCACAAGAACAGCAAGGAAACTGATCAACTGAGCAAAATCTACACAAATGCTACAAATTCTATTTCTAGTTTTTGCATTTTTACAGATTAAACAGTTCAGTCAGGCAACACTGCTTCCTTGTTTTGGTATCATCGGGCAGCGATTTCAGTCCCGCCGAGACGTGACACGAGTCGGCTACCTTTGCTAAATAGTGACAGCGAAGCCACCTCGAAAATAATCAGTTCTAGTTTGATGTAGTGTGTCCTGGCGTGCAAAGATAGCCGAGTCCCAAGCCGAGGTTTGCTGGTCCAACACAGTCCATTTAGTATGATTCCATTCAGAATATTGTGTCCATGTACACGGCTAGACAAAGTCCAGTTTGAGTCGGGCTGAAAACAAAAAATCAGTTTCCACTAAGGTGAGCAAAACACTAAGGCCAGCATGACAACCAACTCACAACACTCAACACACTTAACCCGTTCCTCAGGTTTGTCGTTTTCCTTTTTCTCATGTTTTCGTCAAACAGTATTTGGTGGGCAAATTCCCAACTCACTGTTGAAGAAATTAACAAAGCATGCTGGGAGATGTTTGGGACACGTGCTTGGCTTCTGCTGCCCTGCTGATTGTTGGCGCGCAAGGGAGCAAGAATACCACCCTGACATTTTCTTATCTGGCGAGGCAGGAAGGGGTGAGGAGCCGGACTCCGTGCCTGCAGGATCTCTGGGAGCTCTGGAGGACGGCCAGAGCTGCTCAGTGAATGGAAGCAGCGTGACTTGACGCCCGGTCTCTGCACGAGCTCGTGATTTTAAAAACCGCTCTCTTGTCATGTCGCCCGTTCGCAAAGCTTCCACCGCTTTCTAATCTGCCAGCTGCCTAAAATACCGTGCAGAGGTGATGCCATTCACTGTGTCGTATGAAAAAAACATAACAAAACGATAAAAAACAAGCCCATGTTGACACGACTTACCTTCGTGTGTGTGCTCACTCCTCCGGCCGGGAGTCCCGCCTGCAGTTCACTCAGCAGCAGCTTGTGTACGACGAGTGTCTCTCTGCAAGCAAACACAGGCAACGAATCAGAGGAAGAAGCTCGGCCCATTCCATGCTCGAGTGTGTGTGTGCGTGCGCGTGTGCCACAGCGCGTGCCGTGGATTTAGAAGGACGATCACAAGCCAAAGACAGCGCCAGGCACAATTGAAGAATTCTGGGAAACGTTCCCTTTTATTCTTCCTGAAAAGCGACTTGAAATTGATGGAACTGCTGATAGTAATCTGGGGCCCCGGCAGCCAGGCGCTCTAGCTGAGCGTAGCCAATGGAATCAACACAGCGGGAGCAGAGCAAAATCCTCCTCGAGAGTTGTGGACGGTGCACGTTTCCCCAAACGAACCGTCAACTTGGACTGACGGGGAATTCCAAAGGGGAAAAAAATAACCCGACAACAAGTCAGACGTCATCTTAAGATCTCCCTCTGAGGGTTAAATGAAAAGTCTGACACCATCCGCTGTGTATTATTAGCTTAGTTTAGCATAAAAAGCGGGCTGCCGACGGGCAGAACAAACCAGGCCTCCAGTCAAAAGCCACACCCACCTTGTCTTGTTTGTTTTCTTCTTTTTTTTTGTTCAAGCTGAACAAATGAACACATAAAATACCGACAAAGGAGCTTCTTTTTTTGCCTTTGACTTTGTAGTGCTCATGCTAAGCTAACGGCACGGACACGAGGGCGATTATCTGGCCAGCAGGAGATGCGTGCACTCGGCAGCTGTGGCACATGTTCTCCTGCTGCTGACCTGTCACCTCCTTTCCTTCACCACGTCTTCCTCCTTCTCCTCCTCTTCCTCAACCCCCCCCCTCCCCCTCCTTCCTTCTTCTCCACCTCATCCTCCTCTTCCTCCTCCCTATCTGCCCCTCGCCCTCCCCCAGTGGATCCATTCTTAATGCATCTGTGACTCTGCAGCTCGGTTTCCTCATGATTCTGATAAATGGGCCAATTACCCTGCATGAGCAGATCTGCAGAGGAAGGGAATTCCAGTCGCCGTAAATCACGCCGGCGCGCGATATCGGAGCCGTGCATCCGCCAAACAAAGCTCTTTGCTAAATATGCTGCAGCCGCACCGCGAAATGGAAAAAAGGGAAGAGAAGAAAGAGCAGAGCCTCTCTTTACTGTTGCACCGCATTCATCTGTCCTTTCATCTACGTTCTGGAATTACTCGCATAGCGAGTTACGGAGGACGGCGTCCTCCCAGTCGCGGATTTTCCCTGCTTATTTTGAGCATCTGAGGAGGTGCTTGCAAAAAATAAAATGTCCCGAACGGACATGAAAGCGGACTTAAAAGGCCAGCGTGTCAGCAGCATCTAATGGTGGAGACACATGTTGCAAACAAGGCCAATCTTGATCTCTTTCCCTTCCAACTTCTTAACACCAGCAACGTGGTGTGTTGGCAAAACAACTAAACCCAGAGCGGCTCCACGTCCAGGCCACAGTCTGGCCGCCTCCCTCTGTAAACGGAAATGTTTCTTATTAGCAAACAATCTACACCAGGAAAATGACTTTTTAACTCACTTTATCTAATTGAAAACACCACGTGTATTTTCTTCCATTAAAACCCTCAGTTAAGTAGATGGAAATGTTGTTGTTTTTTTTTTTTTTTTTGCATATTCAGCCTTTAAGTACACGACGTGTACAGTATGGCCTGAATGAAAAATATTCAATTGTCCGTCCAATGCAACACCTTCAACCTGCAAACACCTGCAGTGAATCTGTAAAGCAAACCGACTAATGTGGGAGCTTCTTGTCTTCAGTGACGCGACGTCCTGATGACAAACACAGTCGGAGCCACATGACCTGGAACCCGTGACTTGAGTTTTTTTTTGTTTTTTGTTTTTTTTGGTTCTTACTTTGTTTGCTCACAGACTCACTCACTGAAACACAGAGCAGAGCCACCGTCAGTCACCAGGACTCAACGGTGACATCTGGGAGTTTTGCCCAGCACGCCAACATGACTGCACAGTATTGGTGGCAATTTGAATGCCACCAGTTGCAAACTTAAGTGAAACCTTTAAACCAAGACGTTCTCTCTGAGAACATGTGCACGATTGGCAACCCCTACTCTTGCTTGCACTCTACTTTGACTTTTCACCCACTTGTTCCTGGTGTGTTACTGTCACTCTTTTTCCACTCCAATTGCCAATGAGGTGTCTGGAGCGAAGCGGCTAGTGAAGGAAGCGTTGTTGGAAGTGGTTTCGGAAGAACTCCCTCTGCTTAGTCATAGTAGATCAGCTGTTCCGCCCTCGGTGGGACTTCAAGGAGTGATTAGGTGCTGAATCATTGTGTGTAAAACAAACCAACCCCCCGCCAAAATAAAGTATATCATCCCAGAGCCAGTGTGAGATTCACGATCTCTCTTGAAATAGATTATTTGTCATTTGGAGGAAGCAGGGCGGCCAGGCAGGGACGCCCCGGGTGTGAAACTGGACCGTGGTAATTAAAAATCTGTCCCCCCGCAGCTCAGCCATCTGGACCCAGGAGGGCCTGCGATGATCCTGGGACGGTCTGCAGGGAGGCCGGAGGACACGCAGAGAGGGGCGGAACCCAACAGCACGCTGGCAGCAGCGGCGAGTTCACAGTCAAACAGGTCCGGTGGCCCGCCAGGCGACCGGGGCGACTGATTGTTTAGTCAATAAGACGGCAAACAACGGTGACATTTTACAAGAGCTAAAAAATTTTAAAAAAAATCCTTAAAACAGAAAATAACATTAAGGGCTTCGGATTCAGTTGCAGGTGTGAAAACACAGCCGACACACTGCGACACTGACGCACTCTGGCATTGTGTGAGTGACCATCAACTTCAGTGAGCTTCAGTTTGGCTTTGTTTTTGGTTGTGCCAAGATGTCACAGCAGCCTCAGTCCGTCCATCCGTCCTTCCTTCCGTCCTTCCGGAGTGGCTCCTCAGCTAGCCGAGGGGGAAGCCAAATGTAAAAGTGACCTCCCGAGTTATTAATGAGCGCCATCATCAGGCTATTGATCGCTGAATGCGATACAGCGGCGGAGCCCCGTCCTTGAGGAGGAGGAAGGAAGGACAGAGCAGCCTGGAGCGGGATGGTTCCACTTCCTGTTGGCAGCAGGACAGCGATCTGGACCCTGTCACAGCGACTCACAGGCGACTCCTTTTACTTTCTTTCTTTCTTTCCTGTTACAGATGCGCTACAGATGTTACCCAACACACCAGATGGAAAATCTGCCAATTGCTGAAGGTGCGATTTTTACACAACCATCTGGGCAAGAGCCGTTAAAATACTTTGAAGGAGAAAGTGGAGGAACATTGAAAACAAACAAATAAAGAAAACAAGGTGAAAGGTGCTGATAACATTTCCCAGCAACAGCACAAGGCTTCTGAATGCTGCAGTGTTGAACTGACCTGTTGCTGAAAGCCAACTGGAGACATGGAGCAAAACCTCTCCGCCAAAAAAAACACTTGAGCGCCGTTCAGCCAGCTTGGATAAAACAAAAAAGTGTTGCTGCTGCTGAAGCCTCTGCAGCCACAAGCTTACGCTCTTCTTCTTCTTGTTTGTCTGCTTTGTTTAGGGGAATAGCAAGCAGCAACTGCTTCCTGTTTCGGTCCAAGTCGGAGATGGCGATTGGTTGAGCGAGTGAATTCAAAGCTTTTGATTGGAAAGAACCTCTTCATGACGGACAAGTGACATTTCTTGTGAAAGAACATATGAAATCATCCACAGAAGTGAGCATTCGTGTTGGCCGACACGGATTAAGTGGAACTTGACATTCAGAGTAAAAAAAAAAAAAACAGGCCCTTTTTTTTTTAAAACTCTGATTCATATGGTATAATAATAACAATAACAATAATAATAATAATAATAATAATAATAATAATAACAACAACAATAATAATAATAATAATAATAATAATAATAATAATAATAATAATAATAATAATAATAATAACAACATATCTTGTCTGCTTTTGAACAATGTTAATCCTGCATCAAGTTACATTCAAATTCAGCCCCAAAGAATCGTGGTGTCTCCTTGACGCTCCCGGTCAGACGCCACCACCCGTGAACATTCGATTAGCCGGGACATCTGTGCCAAGCCTCACTGTATGCCCTGCCCATCCCGGAGACTGTGCGCGCTGTGTGTGTGTGTGTGTGTGTGTGTGTGTTTACACGCGTGTTGGAGGGTTAATCTGGGTCCCACAGGAGGGGAGGGGGTGGGGACGGGATGGGAAGGAGGCATTGGCCCAGGAAATGATGCGTCCCGCGGGAGCGGAGGAGGCATCGGGGAGGAGGCTCGAGGCCCCGGGGAGCCACAAATGTGCTCCATTATGTTTAGTAAATCGGACGACGGACGCCCCGGCGCGTCTCTGCCTTTGTCGGATGAAAGCGGCAAAGCGAAAGGTTTCCTGCTCCTCAAACCGCTAAAGACTCGCGTTTAAACCCTCTTTGTGCGTGCGCGTTACGTAAGAGCAGATGTAAGCGGGGAGGAACGGAAAGGAAGGGGGGGAGGGGGAGGGCGGGGGGGGGCGTCAACAACAACAGCAGCAACAGCAGCAGCAGCAGCCGCAGAATGTGTTTTGTGACAGGATTGGAAAATGAACATGGCGAGCTGAAGAATTTCTGTTTGTGACAAACCAACAAACCCAGGCATGGGCAAAGCAATTCATAAAATAGCTGTGTGTATTTCATCCATTTTCTCAGTCTTTCAACAGTCATTTCAGGAAAGAGCTAAATACTGTGTGGCTTCAAAGACGGATATTTTGTTGTAACTGCTTTTGTTCATTTTCAATTTACATTAAAGCACATGCTTTCTAAATATTTTTTCTCCTATGAGGTGGCTCACCAAAACACTCCATCCATCCAAACCCCAGCCAAACAATGTCTGTGAAGGTTCTCAGTCGTTCAGGTTGTCGTAATGTCGTGTAGAAGGGTTAAGTTGAGGCAACTAGCGAAAAAAAGGGAAGTGGACGAACTTCTTTTTTGTGTTGCAAAACCAAAGGTCGAGCCGGTGATCGGCAGCAGAGACTTGTCAGTGAGCTTCAGCGACTTCAGCCAGTGACTTTTCTTTCCTTCCCCGGGGTCTGAAAAACAGTTTTTCCTCTGGAATCCATCAACGTGCCAAGAATAACACGGCCAGACTGCCGGCCTGTTCACAATATCGCAAACGTCCGGCCGTGTTTAGATTGTGCCGAGAGCTCCGCTCCGAACGTGCGAGTGGCTCAGACGTCTTGAGAGTTTCAGTTTCCTGGAGAAGAACTTTGAACAAGTCTGAGGCCAGACGAGCGTTTGGGGGCAAAGAGTGCCTTTGGTTTTTGCAAATGACTCGAGACGGAAAAGTTGGTGGCAAGTCAGGGATGTTTTGCTCGTGCTGTTGCTGTTGTTGTTGTTGTTGTTGTTGTTGTTGTTGCTGCTGTTGCTAGCTTAGTTAGCTTGTAGCAGCTGGCATCAGCACCACAGGCGATGGTTAGGTTTAGTGCGTGCGAGTCAACAATGGCAACGGCAGTTGAACAACAAGGCAGGAGCCACTTAGTGTTCAGTGTTTTGCTCAAGGACACTCGGACATGTGGGAGGAATCTAACCGGCGACCACTGCCACCCTGTTTTCCTTCTAGCACAGAATGGAGCGCACTAGCATCGGCTAACTTCACTTCGCTTTTTTGAAATCCACAGAGAATATTTGGACGGGACTGTTTGTGAGGCTGAACGTGTGCGAGCCGCGCGATTCCTCTCCAGCTTCACGGAAACTTTCCCCTTCAACACAAGAAATACTTCCCGCGGGTTCCAGGTCCAACACCAGGGGGACATCTGGAAGCTCCTCCTCGCTGTCACGTGACTCGACCGCTGAAGAATCAGAACTTTGACTGACTTTGACTTTTTAAAGGAAAGGCTTGAAAAAATAGCATCGACAACGACGACAACGTTGGCAGAAAGAAACTAAACAATGGGTGCAACAAGTGAAGAAGCGGCAGAGACAGCGGCCTTCCGCCTGGGTGACTAGACGGGGAGGGGGTCAGGGTGCCCAGGGTGCTCAGGGTGCGGCGGACAGCTCCTTCCCGCCTTCCGTCAGGAACGCGGGGCTTTTGCGTTGCATTGTGGTCGTGTGTGCGTTTGTAACGGCGTCACCGCAAACACGCACACACACATGGATGCACACTGGGATGATTTAATGTGAGCAGCACATGACGCTGCCCTTGCATGTGGAGGAGGGGAAGAGCGGGAGGAGGTTTGGTGGGGGGGGGGGTTGTACGAAGGCTGTCGTCAGTGTGGAGCGGCACAAAAACATAAAAAATAATAGTCGTGATGGTGATAATATAATAAAAAAAACGCAGCAACCAGCCCTGCGCCCCCCCCCCACTCCAACACCCACCTCCAGCCATCTGCCCTACACGAACCAAACACAGCGACGCACACACACACACACACACACACACAAATAGAAATGTGTGTGTGTGTGTGTGTGTGTGGTCTGCCACGATGCCGAGCCTCACAAAGGGAATTGGGGGATGCTCCGCTCCGCTACCTCGCCTCCTTTGGCTCTCTGGCATGGTGCAAAAAAAACGAAAATAACAATAAATAGAAAAAAAAAAAAATAAGGGGGGAGGGGCCGGTGGTGGTGGGGGGTGAAGAGGAGGAGAAGGGAGAATCCATTCTCCGTTCCTCCCCCCTTCCTCCTCTTCCTCCCCGTCTTCTTCCTCCTCCTCCACTGTTAGTGTGCCGTCAACGGGGAAACAGCAGAACAAAACAGAACGCGGAGGACCAAAAGGCTGCCGGCGGCGGCGGGAGACGAGGCAGCGGCGGCTCACCTGACGTGAAACAGGTTTTTTTCACTGACAGGATGCATCTGATGGAGGAGGAGGGAGGGAGGGAGGGAGAGAGGGGGTGGGAGACGGCAGCTGGTGGCACCACTGGTTTGGCCTCGACAAAAAGCAGCGTGGTTTGTGAAGCACCCCACCAGTAACGCCACCAGCACCATCGCCAGTGGCACCACTAGGAGCGCCAGTACCAGTACCAGTACCAGTACCACTACCGGCACGGCCTGGCGGTGGAACACACCCTGTTTGGGATGTGATTAACCCAGGAGTCACCAGGCAAAACAGGAAAAAGGACAACCAGCAAACAGGAAATCAACACGTGAACAAAAACAGGCAACGTCCCTACCTGAGTGTGCGTCTGTGTGCGTTGCCGTCCGTCCTGCTGCTGCTGCTGCTGCTGCTGCTGCCGCTGCTGCTGCTGCCTCCAAACACACACGCTGGTGTGGAGTAGTATCCACGCGTTGTGTCTCCGCTCCTCTCCCTCCTCCTCCTCCTCACACACACACTCACTCACTCACTCACACACACACACAACACACAGTCGGTGGGTCAGTCAGTCAGTTGGAGAGACGGCACATCCACACAACACACACTCCTCTCTCTCTCTCTCTCTCTCTCTCTCTCTCTCTCTCTCTCTCTCTCTCTCTCTCTCTCTCTCTCTCTCTGTACACCTCCGTCTGCTCCAGCTGAGATCCTGCTGCTGCTGCTGCTGCTCCGAGTCTCCACCCTTCAGCCAAACACTCGGGCTACAAGAAAAACCAGGCTCCTCTTCCTCCCCCCTCCTCCTCCCTCTCTATCTCTCTCTCACACACACTCTCTCTCTCTCTCTCTCTCTCTCTCTCTCTCTCTCTCTCTCTCTCTCTCTCTCTCTCTCTCTCTCTCTAACAGGATCCATCCCCTCCGCCTCTCTGCTCTTCAAATGTCCCTAAAGGAAAAGCCACGACCGTCTCTCTAAACACCTCCAGTAAACAAATACATAGCAGGAGTGCTGAAAGTCCGGACCAGCGCTGGCCATAGGTTCAAGCTTTCTTTCTTTCTTTCTTTCTTTCTTTCTTTCTTTCTTTATCAGCCAAGCAAAAAGGAGATTTAACCCCGGCCGGGATCACACAGAGTGCTGAAGAATCAGTCACAATTTAACATGTTGCAAGACAACTAACGCTCGTCCCCAATGACGGAAGTTTCAGAGGGGAGAATGTCGTCACGCACTGGGTGGGAGATGTTCCGTTTTGTAGGGGAAAAAAAGAAAGAAAAGCAAGAGAAGTGAGACAACAAACAAAACATGTCTGTTGTTGCCTTTTTTGTTTGCTTTGGTAGCCCAAAGCTGCGTCGTACGATAGTTTAAGTAAGTGATAGTAAGTGTGTGTGTGTGTGTGTGTGTGTGTGTGTGTGTGTAAAAGCAGACAAGACAAGGTGCGTGCAGGTGGACGTCGGCTGCAGCTTCTTAACACGGGCGTGAGATTACAAATTTCGTCCAGATAATAGCCTGATAATGGCCTGATAATAACAGGGCGGCCATATTGGATCGCTAAGGCCCTGTTTGCACCTCAGGGAGGTGGTTTCGACGCTTCGCGTTGCATTCCTCACGGACGTGTGAACAGAATGCGATCTCAGTCCACATTAAGGACCGCCTACTCCACTCACCTCTCCCGTGTATGTACTTGGTCGGCGCCCCACCTCCCTGCGTCATCATTAGAAAGTTACAAACAAGAACAAATTTTATTCCGCATTAGCAGATTTTGTCAGTGGAGCAGCGGTCGCAGTTTCCGCGGCTATCAATGCTGAGACAAGCGCTGCAGCCCTCTTTCTTCTCCTTGCTGCTCTTCTCTTCAGTTGGCGCTCTGGCTTTGTCCACGACTTCCGATAATACGGACGAGCTGCAGTAGAATTAAAACGAGTGACTGGATATAGTCTGCAAACAGGAAGTTGATTCTTATTCGTTTTCAGGTGAAACTAGCCGTAGTTTTGCGCTTCGCTGCCCCTAGTGGTTACAAATGCACTAATGCGATCACAAGTGGCACGCTCGAGACGCATGTTAGTGCTATGTGCGAACAGATGCTTCAAGATGCGTACTTGTGATGCGATCCCCAAAAACAGTTGCAAGTGACCAAGTGCAAACAGGGCCTAACCTCCCGCAAGTTCACAATGTGGAATTAAAACCTCTCGGGACTCGTGCCGCGACTGGCTGCAGCTGATAAGCTGCACATTATTGCAGGAAAAGTCGACCTTCTCGTAGTTGCCTGATTATGAGCTCGACACGTGCAAATTGGCAAACTTCCGTTTGGCAAGCGACACCTTGGTAGCTGTGCTAGCGTTCTTTTCAAAATGTAAAAAAAAAATAAAAATCCAAATATACATATGTGCTCTTTCTGTCCGTTAATAGCCCGCCCCCCCGGTGATGTTCACTTTAGCGTGCACGCGTCTCCACGTAATGAGCACTCGACGCAGCTGCTTCCCTCCATGTGTGCGTTCAGCCTGCGGGCTAGCTCGGCTAATATTACTCATCTCCTCTTGCCCTACTGTCAAAAGTTGGCGTCACGTTTTCTTTTTTCCCTCGGCCACATTTTCCTGAGAACCATTCACGCGGGGCCGCTATTAACATAATAAATGTCGAAGGAAAGACTGAGACGGAGGAGGGTGGGACTGGAGTACAGTCATGGTTCCTGTGTGTGGGCGAAAACACAGGAAGGAAGCGTCTGTTACCAGGGAGCCGCGCTAATCTGGGACAGAACTTCCTGGGTCCCAGTCTGACCAGTGAGGCCCAGACTTGTCCGCTGAACGGGCTCCAGCATAGGTGTCAAACTCTGGCCAGCGAGCCAAATTTGGCTCACAGTGTAATTATATTTGGCCTGCGAGATATTATACAGCACATGTACCACTAATACCACAAATCCCAGAATGCTCCGCTGGTATAAAAGGTTACTGTTGAAATTTAAATCAGAGGGCTGCAAATTAAAAACAGGCGTACGATTTTTATTGACATTTTATTTATTTTGATGAGTTTTGTTTTTTTTTTTAAATTTGAAATTCATGCTTGGTCCATATTCAGGTTGAGGCAACACTTGTTTGGGTCCATATAAAAAGGTTCACTGTTATATCTGGAGGAAGATTTTTTTCAATAAATATCATTGTTCTTGAATTTCCTTCGGGATTAATAAAGTATTAATCAATCAATCAGTCAATCAATCAATCAATTGTCGGCCCGCGACTTTGTCCAATTTTTACATTTTTGAGTTCTCAGCAGTAATCAACAATGTCTTGTAACACACGTGTAAACACTGGTGCCGTGCTCTGCATCTGGGCACTTTATTTTCCCCCAGAACCGGCTGCTCTCCTATTGGCCGCGCCACGGTGTCGTCACAGGGCGTTGACGCCAGGTCTGCGCCTGCTTGCGCCTACTTGCGCCATACCGCGCGCCAGACCGCGTCAAAAAAACGCGTTCAGTGTGTAAGCACCTTTAAGGCACCGTGTTGGTGACTTCCGACCGCAACCACCAAGCTTGCTTGCAGCACGGCAACACCGTCAGCCAGATCAAACAGTTTCTAACGATGCGCCCGCTTGCCTGTTCGCTTGGCCAAGGAGAAACAGATGAATGCAGAGAGTTATTTGTAATCTGATTACTATGTTTTATTATCGGATCTGGGGATCAACTGCGAGGCCGCTGGTGTCGCTGCAGCTGTTTGGGGTTAATAGGATGCTTTATTACGGGGCTGCTAATCCAGGCAACCGCTGGGGTCGGCCTGGCGCACTGGAGGCGAAGGCAACGTGAGCCTCCCGGGAGGTCGGGAACCAGGGTTTGGATGCAGGCTGGTTTTTAAAACTCGGAGAAATTCTTTCACCGCGCCGAGAAAATTTATGAGGGCATGAATGGAAATAAGGTGGATTCTGGCCGAAGGGGTTGGGGGGGGGGGGATTCACATATGTGAGCTCTCTCTGTGTGTGTGTGTGTGTGTGTTAGAGAGGTGGGGCTATATCACGACTGTCGGGTGGTGGGGGTGGGGGTGTGGGGGTGTGGGGGGGGGGGGGTCGGAGGGTGGGGCCCGGATTTCATTTCTGATTTGCAACCATCTGGCTCCTCGGGGCAGCTGCTTCCCGCAGCCGAGCGCAGCCGCTCCGCCTGCAGTGCCTCATGGGATTTACGGGAAGAGGTCATCGCTGCCGCCGCTGCCGCCGCTGCTGCTGCCAGAGTCGCACCGTCAACCTAATACTTCCACACAATCGGCTCAACGCGCACAGCTGAGAGGATAAGATGCGGCGGCGTGAAATAATAACAATAATGATAAAAAAAAAAAAGATGCAAACCTCCAGAAATCAAGCCAGCAGTCGTTTGTTTTCATTTTTATTTTTTTTAAAGGGAAAAAACGGGGGGTGGGGGGTGGCAGTGAGCAGCTTCTGAATGGAGCTGCACATTATTCAGCAAGACAAAAGAAATGAGGAGGAGGAGGCTGCTGCTGCTGCTGCTGCTGAGGATGCCCCCCCCTCCCCTCCTTTCCCCTCCTCACTCTCTATCTCACACACACACACACACACTCGCTCGCTGTGTTGCTATGGCAACAGCGGCGGATGGAGGATGACTGATTTCCTGTACAGCTGTGGTGCTCAGGGCGGAGGGTGCAGGAGGGTGTGAGGTGGCAGGGGGTGGTGGGAGGGGAGGGGAGGGAGGGGCTAGTTCACCTCCGTGTGTTTTCCCTCATATTTTAAAAAATCCCACATCAGTCTGAGTGTCAGAATGGGTGCAGGAGACACGATGGTGGGAGGATGGACTGGTTCCAGCCTGGGGTTGGGCTAGGTGAGTTTGGTGGTATTAAAATAAATAAATACATACATATAAGAAAAGATATCTTTACTGTCATTGAACATGCCAATGAAATCTTTCGTTGCAGCTCCCGTGTGCAAAAAAGCAAGAAAAGAAAACAGCAACAAAAACAATAAATAAAACATAACTCACACCAGCAGCACCGAGTTCTGGTCTCCTACAGGAGACTGGGAATGTTTCTGGCAGATTGTCAACACTTATTATAAAATGATATACATTTTCAATAAAAATGACACTCTAGTGCAGTGGTGCCCAAACGTTTTGACTGGTGGGCGACGATGGGTTCTGAAATTTGACGAAGAGGGCCGGAGCAGGAGCAGATGGACGTCGTGTTTTGGTGACCCACCTCATAGGAGAAAACAAGGAGAGGAAAAGGCCAGTGAATTGGCCGACAGCAGCAGCTAGGAAAGAATGGGAGTCATTTGACAGAGAAGTAGATCAGGTGCTGGAGGCTGTGCTAGCCGGCGACATAGGCAGGAAAGTGGAAGCATTGTCCACAATCATCTGGACCATGGGGGCAGACCGCTTTGGGATGGAACAGGGAAAGGTCAAAGGCCTGCAACAGGCAGGAGAGAACAGACGCTCAAAGGAGATTGCAAAAATCCGAGGTGACATGAGGAGGCTGAGGGAGGCCTTCCTCCAAGTGCCAGACGGGGAAAAAAACAAGCTAAAAAAGAAAAACAGAACAACCTAAGGGCGTGTGTAAAGACCTTGCGTGTCTTTACACACGTGTGCCCTTGAGTGCCATCGAAGGGATAGAAGGCGACAGGAGAAGGACAGGGCTAAGTTCAAAAAAAAAACCCTGCAAATATCTGTCAGGGCTTCTGGGAGTCAAAAGATCAGGAGAACTAAAGGGTTCAAAGGAGGAGGGAGAGGAGCGCCCCCGCAAGGTGCACAGCGACCCATGGTGAGAGGAGGAACTTGATTTGGGAGGAAAGCTGTGCTTCCCCCAAGGAGCCAACCACTTCCTTTGATGACAGGGGGCCCAAATCACTTGGAAGGACATCTGGAACATGGATGGTCATGGGATAAAGTTCCTCCTTTCTTCCGTGTTTGATGTGCTGCCAACACCATCAAACCTCCACAGGTAGAGGTTGACAGAGGCTCCCGGCTGTGTGCTTTGTGGAAAACAAGCAAACCTGGAACACATCCCGTCATCCTGTCAAGTAAGCCCGACCGGCGGGAGGTTCAGATGGCGTCACAATCAGGCGCCGGCGCAACTAACTGATGGACTGGAAAAGGAGACGAAGAGGATGACAACCAACACCCAAGCTAAAGGCCTCCGCTTTATTGCCTTCCTCAGGCCAGCGGAGAAGGCAGGCAAAGGGAACCTTGGCACAGCAAAGGACTGGGATGTGAGAGTTGACATCAGAAGACGACTCAAATTTCCAGAGGAGGGGTCGCCATCACAAGCCTCCGAGCAGATATTGTGCTCTGGTCCCAAGCTTTGAAACAGGTGGCTCTTATAGAGCTGACAGTGCCCTAGGAGGAAAGGACTGAGGAGGCTAACGAGCGCAAGCGAGGTACAGTACATCACCTGGTTTAGAGTCAGTGCAGCTCACATGACATGGGAAGAAGACAATGCAAAGGAACAATCGTGGAAATATTCTCTTCAAAATGAGACAAAAAAAAGGAGAACATCTCTAACTGCGTGGCTCGAGCTTGAATGAATAATGTTGGAAGCCCCGTCTTTCACTCACGCGGCAACACCGGCACCTAGTGGCCACGCTCGTACACTAAACATGACAACACCAGGGGGCAGCATACTCAATAAAATGCTTCAAGAAAGCCGAAGCATCTCAAATGAAAACCTAATTTCCAAGTTCATCTTTAAACGGTTATTTACGCAAGATGTGTGATTCATTAAGGACAATTCTGTGCTGTTGTCACGTGACCCAATATTCTATCTACTGGGACCAAACAAACTGCAGCCAGGCCGGTGAAATACATGTACCTTTTATTGTATAGTGAGAGCATTAGTACCAGGAAGGCACAAAACAGACTTCATAGTAACAAAAGGACAAAACAAAAACAAACGTTCCATGTTTACCATGTTAACCATGTTTTTTTTTTTCTTTTCCTGAAGAGAGATCCTTTCACAGAAAGGATTATGGACACAGACACACAGACGCTTACTTAGTGTAAGTATGAGCACACAATGAAGTCAAAGACCAACGTTGAGACGACCCATTAAGACTTTAAAGAAGCGGGTTATTAATGTATGGCTGTATGGTGTGCGAACCCCATTGAGAGTTCATACAATAAACATCATCATGTCCGTCAAAGTCCGACTACAAAATGTTCCACTCGGTTGAAAACATCAAAGTTTTAAAGGAGACGTTACATAGCAATATGGAACTCATATTTATTTGTATAAAATAAGTTTTTTTTTTGGTTGCTTTTTAAAAATGTTTTACAAATGTATTGCAAATATGTGAAAACTGGCATCACTGGCTCGTTTTAAAAAATAAAGCAACAAAGTCTTCTGAGTTTAAAAAGACGAGGAGACGAAACACCACATCAACAGAACCACAAGGATCTGAGGGGTGAATAAAAGTAGCTGCAGTTCCACAAAACCGCCACCGCGTCGCTGTTTCCCGCCGACATTTATTGAAACAGCTCTTAAGTTTTTCTTTCCCCCGTTTGCATATCGTCTTTATTCTTTTTTAGAAATGTCAAACAGTTGATGTAAAAACTCCCAAGAAGTTTATTATCACTCATTTTTTTGGGTAAACCAGAATCCACACAGGGGGAACTTGGAACAGACAACGGAGAGCCATCAATGGGTGACAGTAAACAACTTAAAAACCAGTGACTTTAAGGACCAGAGTGGAAGATTTAGTGACATCTAGTGGTAAGAAACCCTGAGCAGACCCGTGTTCTGGGACACTGCAGATATGTGTTTCTTTATTTAACAATAATTGACTGTTTACTAGTCTGGTGTTAATCATTTGAGTTGCTGGGAGGATATTCTTTGCTGCTTAGCTTACGCTAAGCAAAGGATTCTTCTTTTCAGTTCAAAGGCCCAAACGAGTGATATTAAACTTCAGCTGTGAATTCACTGCAAAACGCGCTTCCCAATTGATGACCCGATTCTTTTACCACCACATGACTGAAAAGCCAGTGTTTAATGAGACGTAGAAACTTAAAAGATGAACGTGAACCTCTTTGCAGTTATTTGATGGTCTGTGCTGTAGGAACTGTATTTAAACACACCACAATGGCTAAAACCTTTGTAAAAGTGTGAGAGGACCGACTGTCAGTGTGAATCTGAGCTACGCGACTTCACAATTAAAGCCGTTTCTCTGTTGATTTAGTCGACTGCACCGCGAGCCCTGTGGGCTAGCTCAGTCTGGACTGGGAGATTCAACCAGTCTTTCCTGTCACACGCCCCTAATACTGTCTCGTACATTGCTTATAATACTGAATGTGTTTCGGCTGCAGGCAGGGCAGGATAACCCTTTGACACACAGCGGGTGAGGACAGTCTATACAAACAAAAACAACGCATAAAGCCATTTTAATGGGTGGGGGTTTTGAGGGGGTAAATGCGAGGATGCCAGGAGTTAAAATCACGGTGACGGATTCCAGTTTAAAATGCAAAAAAATGGTGACAGAACGCAACTCCGCGACTCTTGTTTTTTCGAGCTGAGATTACAGGAGAGCTCGCATGGCTTTTTGGACGCGTCGGGACAAGTCTGAAAGCTCATTCCTTCGAGAGATTTCACAGAACGGGAGACAGTTTCAAACGCGGGGCTTAAGACGGTGAAAAGCTCCGCGAGCTGTCGAATGGCTCGGATGTTCTAGACAGTGAGGAGAGCGAGCGAGCGGGCGGGCGGGCGAGCGAGGGCGTGATTGTCGTGGCCAAGTTTTTGACATCTGCATAGAGTTGAAGAGAAGGCACGGCAGGTGAGTCATGTGTCCGGTCCTGGGGGGAGGGTGGTGGTGTGGGGTTGGCTGGGTGGATGGCTTCCATTGTTGAGATAAATGAAGAGGTGTAGAAGAAGACTGGAGAGAGGGACAAGCTGTTTTTTTTCTTCTTCTTCTGTTTTCCACGCAGTTGAGTAAAAAGTTGCGCATTTTATTTCCACTTTTCTTCTCTTCTCTTTGGTTTGCAGCTCAGTGACTTTGTCCTTTATGTCCTCCGGAGGAAATCTTTGATATGCTGTCCATGTCCGTCCAAAAATCTGATTAAAAGAAAGAAGTAAAGTGTGGTTTCTGGCCTCCGACTAAACGGAACACTATTTTGTATTTTCCAGACATTCTGACAGGATCCCTTTTGTTTCCTTTCTTACTGAGAGCAGCTCTGGTTGCCAGTTCCAAACACGGGTCCCGCTGAGCCAAATGTTCCTTTCTAGGCTCCTGTTGCAGCTCCAGCTCCCCTCCTCCTCCCCTCCCTCCCTCCCTCCCTCCTTCCCCCGTGTTGGTTCATATGCATCAGTCAGTCGGAGCTGGAGGCTGCGGCCTCGTTGCTACCATCAATACGAGCCGCTCTCGCCGCCTCCCTCCCACCCTGTTCCCTGAGGCCTGCCGTCACCGGGACGCCGAGCAGCAGCAGCAGCGAAAGAAAAAAAAAAAAGAGAGAGAGAAGGGGGCCCAACTTGTCGCGCCGCCTCCGTCACACCACAAACTCGGGCACCTCCTCGCTGGTCAGGTCCAGGGAGAAGTACTTGTTGGCTCTCTTGATGGCGAACGGGTGCTGGTCGGCCAGCATGCTGGCGCGCTGCTCGGCGAGGCTCTGGTAGCCGCCGCCGTCGCTCAGCTCCTGGGCGCAGCCGAAGGTGTAGCTGTGGGCCGTGTCCTGGCAGAGCTCCGCCCACTGCAGGCAGTCCTTCTGATAGAGGCGCACGTCGTCCAGGGACTGGCTGTGCCGGTCGGTGGACGACTGGGGCTTCCTGCACGCAGATGTCTGGAGGGCGAGAGAAAGAGAGAGAGAGAGAGAGAGACAAGTCAAATAACATTAAGAGGAAAAGGCTGGAAGTCATCCAGCAGCAGTCCCGCATCGCAGTGTAGTGAACGTCATGGTGCCAAAAACACAGAAAAAAATCCACAATCGATATGTGGGGAACGAGGCAGCAGCTCTTGGGTTGTTTTTTTTAGCAAGATGTGACACTGAAGTCAGGATGAAAAACCAACATTCATTTTTTTCAACCACTATACATTTCACCAAGGGGCAATAAAACACTTATTTATATGTCAGTATTATGTAGATAACTTGTGAAGAGTCCAACTGTCCATAAGATGTAAATATCTCACTATATTGTTGCTGTAATTATGCAGATTTCTCCAATGTGGGAATAATAAAGCCACTCTATTCATTTCTATAAAGCTAACAATGACGCAACCGATCTGCAGGTTTTGTTTTTTAACCTTTTTATTTGCCATCCGTCTGTCTATTACAACGGTTGACTGATGCCGCACGGCGCTGTGTTTACCTGCGGCAGGGACTCGATGCTCTGTCCTCGCATCTTGACCACCGTCTCGGAGGAGCTGGAGGTCGACGAGCTGACGTCCTTCACGATGAGCCCTTCAGAACACAAGAAATGAGCCGCGCGTTAAAAACTCGCTGTGAACGCGTTTTAACGTCAGAATGTAAGAAAAAATAATTGAGATACCGGAGTATCCGTTGCTCTGATCAGGCGACATGGTCAACATGTCCTCGGTGATGTGGATGCACAGCTCCTGGTCCAGGACCATCTCGTGCAGCTCCTCGTAGTCTTTGGGGTCGTCCACCAGCATCTCGATCTCTGAAAAAAAAAAAAAAAACAGACGGTGGCAGCGTGAGTCGTGCGTCGGACCCCGCGGGGAGGCCATCTCCTCCTCCGGAACCTCACCGTCGTCGTCCAGGACGCGCTCCTTGCCGCCGCTCTCGATGCCCGACGTGTGGGAGCTGCCGTGGCTGGTGGTGGAGGAGCTGCAGGTGCGCAGGGGCCTGTGCGGGGCCTGGCCGGACACCCGGAAGCTGTCGGCCTCGATGCCGGAGGTGTGCGAGCTGCCGTGGCTGGTGGTGGAGTGGCGAGACAGCCGCTTGTGGTGGGAGGCGCTGCCCGCGCTGCTGCCGCTGGCCCGCGAGCGCTTGTCCAGGTGGTCCATGTCCAGCTCCAGGGCGTCGCTGATGTACGACTCCCTGTACTGCTTCTTCTCTGAGGTGGAGACGAGAACAAGGCACGTTGAAAACATCTTCCAGCTACTGGAAACAGCGGGAAAAAAAAAGTCTGCTAGACTCTGAAAAGCAACATCATGACTTCTCATAACCAACAACCCTTTCAGACCAAGCTGGTCGACGCGTTAAAAAATATTTGCAGGTTTCGAAGAGTATGGCATCAGTTTATCTATGGCAGGGTGGTCAAACTTAAATACACAGTGGGTCAAAATGTAAAAGGTCGCCAGCCAACATTGATATTTATTGAAAAATCTTATAAATATAACAGTGAACCTTTTTAATATGGACCCAAATAAGTTTTGCCACAACCTGAATATGTAACAAGCAAAACTCATCAAAATAAATAAAATGTCAAGAAAAATTGTATACCCATCTTTTGTATTTGCAGCCTTCTTATTTAAATTTCATCAGTAACCCTTTTCCTTGTGCTAATAATACATTTAAAAATGAAATAACAATAAACCAATTAAGTAAAAATAATATCCTTCGATTAACGTCCTGTCCTGATCAACCCCCCAGAATCCAAGATGGCGGCCCATTCATTTCAATGAAGTTGCTCAACCAGCGCATACGCCGAAAAGGTTTTTTGACACATTCCACATTAATGGGACCATAGAGGATAGAGCGCAGTAGTGTCACCTCCCATCATGCCTCCGTAACTCACATCATCTATTTGGCCAATCAGAACCATTCTGGAGAACGTCACTTGGGGACACGTCAGAATGCAGTCAATCAGAACGAGCTGAGACACAGCAGCACGTGCGACGTTGTGACGTCACACCAGGAATAAACTACTTTCTGGTGATTTTCTGGCCTTTATCATTTTGTTTTTAAAAAATGCTCTTTGGGGCCATGGGATATTTTTGCTGCAGTACCTCGAGTGGCCACTGGGAAAAACTTGGCATCCATGGTCCTGATTGATGTGCCAAAATACCATGAGAGCATTCTGGGATTTGTTGTTTTAGCCGTAAATGTGCCGCATAAAACCGGTGGTCCAAATATAATTAAACTGCAGGCCAAATCTGGCCCCCGGGCCAGAGCTTGACACCTATGATTTACCGTTTATATTTCTTTTTTCGTTTTTTCTTCCCGTTCAACGGAGCGACACAAAGCGTTTCAAAATACCTTCGTTCTCTTCCAAGCGGCGGACTTGTTTGAGAACCGGCTGCAGGTTCATGTAGAGCCGGTGGCTGTTGCTGAGCAGCTGCAGGAGGTGGCGAGAGCGCACCGGGCAGCCGGTGTAGTAGATGAGTTTCCGCGCCGAGGGCAGACCGTCGGGAAGGATTTCAAACTTTTTGCCCTTTAAGAAAGAAAAAAAACAAAGAAACTTTTGTTAAGTACCCCCATAAACTAGGAAGTTATGAACTGGAATGTTGATTTTATTTTTTTTTTCGATCACACCTCCCAGGGAGGCCCCCTGGTTTTATCTGGAACTATCAAAGCTTCAACTGCCGGCGGTGGATCATTTTCTCTCTCTCTCTCTCTCTCTGTGCAAATACTAAAACGTTCATAAACTGTTCCGGGCCGTTTGAGACTGATTTTCCAGGAAGAGGACATGTTGGCTGAAGGCAAAAAAAAAAAAAAGAAAACGAAAAAGAAAAAAGAAAACTAAAATGGTGGGTTTGAGCTTTCTCCCTCTTTGGCAGCGGCCTGAGCCAATAGCAGCTGTCTTCGGTGTCAGCGGGGTTGTTTTCAACACAGACCTATAAACATTTCTGCGAGGGTTTGGCCTTTCAAAGGCGACGGGTGGCTTATAAAGTGGAAAATGCAGAGCGGCGCACATTTCTGACCACAGCACCGAGGGCCCGGCTCCGCTTCATCCAGATGTTTCTGCAGATTTGGTGGGGTTTTTTTTGAAGCGCGCGCGTAGGTAGGGGAAGCATTGTGTTGCCGTCTCCTCTGAGCGGTGGTGTTTTCTCTGGGCTCCTTTGAGGCCGCGAGACTTCCTGCTCGAAACCCCGAGAGAGCAGGGGGGGGGAGAAAAAAAATGTCTGCCGAGAGAACGGAGAAAGAATTCTTCTCTCCCCTCAAGTTTGACTCTCAACCTCAAACTGTGGCTCCCGCTGGCAACCAGTAAGAACACAGACGCTGCAGTGGAAGGGGCCCCCCCGAGCGTAAATTCAGAGGGCGACGGCGTTTCCAGGCTTTTACCGGGTTTGTGTACGTTCAGGACGTTCAGGACGCATGTCTTGGGGTCTCGGCTGCCATGCCCCAGCACTCACGGCCGCTTTAAGTTGAGTTACGTCACTCAAACGTTTGATATAGGGACGTTGACAATTAATCGATTATCGATTAATTGTCGATTAATTTAATTGATTAAATTAAATTAATCGCAATTAATTGAACATTGTTTACACGGGTAGTTAATATCATTATAACAGTGTAATGGCAGGAAAGTGCCGGCTGTAACTGCACTGCGTAACTTTCACACACGACCCGACGCGGCTTCCTGTGTCGTCATTACAGGACGAACCACTTTACGGCAACGTCACACGTTTATTTAGAGGCGGTTTTACATACTACTATCACAAATGGAACCCAATAAGTAACCTCGATGAAAGACGAAGTAATAAAAGTGTTGAACGTTTGCCACGACGTTATTGTCAATGTCTGTTTTGCATGTCATATTGGTGTTTTTCCTGAACACATACGAGCGCTCCAGCTAGGCGACTATTTGTATTTTCCCACATCAACAAACTAGCGCTGCAGCGTGTTCACTTCGTCACTTCGCCATTTCCACCGAAAGTTACCTAGAGCTGCTTTAAAGTCTGAGGATAAATGTTTGTGGTGTTTTCACTGTTCTCTATTGTAAAAATGGGTCACACTGGACCCTCAAAATTATTTAAGGGTTAAATCATGTGATCCTTATACATTTTTCATTGTGAAATGTAGGTTCTCAGGAAAAAATCGCTTCTTACCAATTAATCGTTAATCGATCGATAAGGTCAATCAACTAACTTAATTAATTCATTGATAATTTGCAAGCCGAGTTTGATAATCTTACTCTATAAATATTGTTTCATTCCTTTATTTCTTTTTAAGAAATATTTTTCTTCTCTTTGCACCATATTGTTGCTGTAATTATGCAAATTTCTCCAATGCCGGTGATGAATAAAGGCATTCTATTCTATTCTATTCTAAACTCTGTGGGCGGTCCGATGGGTTCAGTGCATTACTTCATGTAGGAAAAGTGCCGCCTCCGAATTTAAAAGGGGTCGGGAATCAGAGTTGCCCAGGAGAAAACCTCTCCGGTGTCGCACCACAGATGCTCAGAACAGCTGCGTGACCTTCGTCTCCTGTCCAAGAGCTTCTCCCTCGCAGGCCACACACGGAGCAGGAATCTCAAGCCCAGCCCAGCAGCCCCTCGACATGGACGAGCATCGACCACCGCTGAGCTCGCCAGGTCGGACGCCAGATTGGAGTTTTACACCCCGCCGCTCCTTTCAAAATCTGAAACAAAGACCGACGCCGCAGCGCACCTTAGGTAGAACCACACCCCACCACCCCCACCTACTCAGAAGGCGTAGCAGCATCTGGTGTTTATTGACCCACGTGTCCCCGTGTCCAGCTGAACGGCTCTGGACCGAGGCCACGGCCGCGGTAGCGGCGGGCGCTGGATGACGCGACTCGTGGGTTTCGGGGCGGAGACGCAGGCCTGTTATTCGGCAGAAGGGTGGAGACGGAGCCACCAGGGGCCCTTCAGGCCCGGGGCGAAACCACAGTCACGCCGCCCCGCCTCGCTGCGAGGACGCCGCAGCCAGCAGACTGCAGGAAACCGCCGGAAAAACAACAAGAGCGAGGAAAACAGGAAGTCTTCGGTGTCAACGCAGGGGCAGATGTGGCTGCTTTTTTTTTTTTTTTTACGACAACTTCGGGATAAATAAACACTGCAGACACTCCTGCGCGGTACTTCTGGGCCACTACGCTGACGCTAACCTGCTGAGACCCCACAATGTCAAAAACATCAAATGAAGGAGCCGAAATTAGAATGGAAAGAGGTCATGGGTGTGGAACAGCCGCATGATAGCGATGAAGAAACCTCAAGATCTGGATTAACAGCCAACCGTGAAGCCATCAGAGCCACACTGATAGAGTGTCGTATGTACAGTAAGCCTCCTCCCTCAGGAACAGAAATCCAAAGGAAGCAAACATAAACCAGGCTGCAGACGAAGAAGAAGAAGAAGAAGAAGAAGAAGAAGAAGGAGAACCAGGATTTCCATTAATGTGCACTGGGAGACGGCTGATAAAAGAATAACTCAACAGGGCTGCGTGTCAGAGCGGGGAGAGTACCGCAGCTGACTGCATGTTGAACGCACACACGTGTCAGCGTGTGTGTGTGTGTGTGTGTGTGTGTGAGGCGCGCAGAGAAAGTCTTTTTAAATCCCTGATTAGTTCCAGAGGACTTGCAAGATGAAAAAAAAAAAAAAGGAAGCCTTGCGCAAGAATTTCCACAACCCAGAGCAGGAGACAACATCACCGTAAGCTGCTCTGGAGGAGGGGCGGCTGGGTTTCAGCGCCAAGGAAATATTCAAAAAAGGTGTGTATATGTAATATATATGTGTATGTATATGTATGTATATATATATATATATATATATATCTATATACATACAGACACACACACACGTCAAAATCTAGCACAGACAAAAAAACAATGAAGCTACGATGACTCGTCTTGACCTACCACGAACACCAGTTTTCCTACGTTGGACCAGGGGAAGTCGTACAACAGCTGCCTCACTGACCCGACATTCTGCAACACAAGAGCACAACGACGAGGTCAAAATGAGTCAACCGACAGATCACACGTAAAAAAAAAAAAAAAAAAGTTACATTTCTTGCTATTGTTAAGAAAGGAAAACCTACATGCAGCAATCAACAGATTATGAGTACCTGAAATATTTGAATGCCGCGCAAAGTCAGTCCCAGCGTCAGCGAGGCCTCCACCTCCTTCTTGTCCTGTTGGGAAAAGAAAGAGATTTTACACCGAGGCTGATGCAAGGAGCCATCAAAATGCCGCAACTCAGGTTCACACACACACACACACACACACACACACACACACACACACACACACACAACACACACACACACACACACACACACACACCTTGTAGAGTCTGTAGTAGTGGACGGTGACGTCGTCCAGCTGGGCGCACTCTTTGATGTATTTGAGGTGCGCCTCCGAGGCCGTGAGGGCAAACTGGTCTTTGTGCATGTTGGGGATGTGCCTCAGGATGTAGTCACGGCCGCGCTTGGCTATCACCTGAATAGAAAAGAGAGAGAGAGAGAGGAGGAAAGAGGTGGATGTCAGACTCGGCCGCTCTTCATTAGGACAGAGCGACGGTGTCGCTCGACTCACTGCAGGGCAAACAGACGGCGACCCAGAGGGACGGCGGCTGAACACACTCCCACTGGGACTAGCACATGGCTAATACTGACGCTTTCGCAAGCACGTTTTTAAGTGAGCCTGCGGGGGGGTGTGTGTGTGTGTGTGTGTGTGTGTGTGTTGGGGGGAGTCGCTCGACTCCGGCGCTCGTCGTCAAAACAACTTCCTGCCGCTTCCTGATTCCAAGTGGCGATAAGAAGGCAGGAGGCAAATTACAGGAAGTGGAGGGGCAATCATACGGGTGTGGCGGTCATTGCCGGCGAGGAGGGTGGTGGGGGCGGGGGGTGGGAGGGTCTGACAGTAAAGCCGTAACAGCCGGAGTCGGCCGGAGCATTTTTCAAGATTTAAAAAAGAACGATGCTGCGTGTGCCACTTCCAGGGACGGAAATAAACCAGGCGGCCCACTTCTGCTGCTGCTCGCACGCGGAGCTAGTGGCGGCCGCTGGCTAACGCTGGGGTGGGGCCGCCACTAGCTAAAAACACTAAAACTACTAAAAACGTTGACTTCAACACGTCCAACCTCTTTAAAGCATAAGCGTGTAATATTTTTAGATTCTGAAGAAGAAACAGCAACATCAAGTGGTTATATATTAGACTGCAGTGTCGTCACTCTGCCTCCCTCTCCTGAGTTTGCCAGTGAGCTACGGTGGCCCGCGCACCCAAACCTGGATACCTCGCCCACCTTCTTCTTCATTGGTTTATTTGAAGATGCGAGCGGGCTGGATTGTCCACACCGGGCTACCTGAGATATATGGCGGTACAAGATGGCAGCTAACTGGAAGCTAGCCCTTGCTATATGTATATTCTTATATACTGTTTATATGAGAACTGTTCTAAAGGTAGGAAGACCAAATTTCTTTTATTGTGCTGTGATTATACACTTTTATTAATGTACCAATGGGGATTATGTTAAGCTTTTGCCACTATTAAAATCATAAATCATACTATATAATACACACTGGACCTTTAACACTTTAAAGATGCAGCCTTAACCCGACAGGGACGCCGTCGACCTCAAAGCGCGGCACGAACAGAGGGACGAAGGAATGGACTGAAGCCACGGTGAAAATCTTTCATCCTCTACTTTGACGCACTCACCCAGGGGGGGAAGTAGGCCTCGGGTTCAAAGTACTTCCCAAAGTGCTTGTTGCGTTTGAAGTTGCCGAGGTCGGCCTGCAGGGCGAAGGCCGCCAGCAGGAAGTAGGCCTCCTCCCGCTGGATGCACTGGGAGAGCAGCACCTGCTTCCTCAGGTGCCAGTAGTAGTAGTACCTGGCCACGCGGTCGCTGCAGGGGGCAGAAGGAAAAAACATTATTGAAATTAAAATACAATTAGCATTGTCAAGGGCCGACGGTGCTGGTGTTGCTGCAGTGTTTGGCTCAACTTAGAGCAGCTTTACCTGATCAACCTCCCATTCTCAACATAATACTGGGCTCTGAAGTGAATGATCATCGGGGGGCCAAACTGGTCGATGCCCTAGAAGACAGAGTGACAGCAGCCTTGTTTAAAATGAGGATAACAACGTGTCTTTATTCAACAATTTCTTTATTTTTACAAATTACTGTTCACTTTCACTGTGTTTCTCACCTTGCTGGCTTCTCTTTTCCATTCTTTAGGACAGTATTTGGAAAGTTTCTGATCCAGTTCCATATAGATGTGTTCATTATCTGTCAAGAGAAGGGGTAGATCTACCTTAGGAACGTATTCTCTTTGTTATTTGATCTGTGTGTGTGTGTCTGTGTGTGTAGGCGCCATCATGTTTGTGCATGCACTATAAATGTGTGCGCGCGCTGAATGCTGCTGTTCAAAGCGGGGCCCGGGGGCATCACATCAGAACGCCCCGGCTCTTGTCTTTGTTCTCAGGCACCGTGGGTTTCCGTCTCATTACTTGGCACCACGCCGCCTTTTCTAAATCTGCTTTTGACGCTCGGCATACCTGCTGATCTAAAAGTGAATAAACAACCCTAAATCTTCTGTGCGACGGAAAGCGCGGAAAAAGTAAAAGCACGACAAGTTGCAGCGGGTTCCCCCAGCAGACGTCAATGTAAATATGTTCAGCGTGGTGACGAAAAAAGGTTTCAAGTTTTTTTTTTAACGGATTTGGATTCGATCTACAAAACTCCACCGCGCACTCTGTTTGGCTTCCACAAAGAAGAAAGTTAACGCATGCCAGGGAAACATCTTCCCATGAAGATTATTATGATTTCGTCCCTGTCGACACAGGACTGACGTCAGTGACTTTTGGATCGCAGCGATTTCAAAATCCAAATACTGAGCAGCGAGAGCACAAAGGCGACGTGCGCTTCCAGGAAAAATATTTCTGTTGGTCGGGCCAATGCAAAGATTTTTACAATCGGAGGGAGTGGGGGGGGCGCAGGATCTGACTTGATTCAAATTGATAGGAATTCATTAAAAAAAATAAAGATATAAAACACAGAGACTCAGTTCAGTGGGGTTTAGTTTCACAGCCTGAAGAAAGACGGCAGAGGGAGACAATATGAGAGCTTCAAAGTGACAAAACTGCTCCAAACAACATGCCGGTCCGGACCGGGGGGGGACAGTTGGTGTCACCCAGGGGGTGAGTGGCCTGTGTTTGCCTTGGGGATTTCACACTGGTCACAAAAGCACTTTAGGAATGTCCCACAATCAGACCCATTGGCTCCTGCTCAACTGACCCGCCGGCCCGCCATTGGCTCATCTGGGGGCCAGCTGTCTGAAAACACTGCCGGCGCTGCAATTCACTCTCTCTCTCTCTCTCTCTCTTTGCAGTCGCTTCCAATTGTGGCCCCCGTTGTCCGCGGCGCAGACACGGTGACTCACCCTCCACTTACGACCACCGCCGTGCCGTGCTGTGCCGGGCCGGTCGCTGTAAAAACACAACTCTGGGCCGAGCGAACAATGGGAGCCAGTCAGGACGATGAGGCCCCGTTTCCTGGCAGCTCGCTGTGGCATGTAGGTGAGAGATGCTACACGTTGGGGTAGATTCTTTTTCTTTGGCCGAGTCGCAGCTCTCATAAACGTGACTGTTTAGTCGGGCTATTTTCGTGAAACGTCACAGGCACCTTTTGTTACTGGTGGAGTGTGTCGCATCAATTCAGTTCAATTTATGAAGAGCTGCACAACAAATAGTGGCAGAACTTGTTGTTGGTACAGCATGATTTAAGTATGTGGCTATGATGACATCACAAATACACAAGAGTTGTTTAGGTGGAGTAGATCTATAACACCGACCGCAGGGCAACAGTTGAAACAGGTGGTAAACTGGATGAAACAGGTGGTTCGTTTATTCTCTCGTAATGGTGTGTTTATGGTAAAGTGAGTCTTGTGATGGGAGGAGGCCTGTGATTTTTAATGCTTTTTTGATAATGTGATGGAGTTTGTTATGTGATTGACCATTCAGACTGTGATGGATGAAGTGAGGATGCTGAAAGATGGCTGTGTAAAACTGGAGGAGAAGATTGTGTTTGACCTTGCATTTTTTGAGCTGGCTGAGGTGAAAGAAGAAGAAGGAATGAGAAGGAGAAGAAGAAGAAGAAGAAGAAGAAGAAGAAGAAAATCTGAGTAGCTGAAAATCTTACTTTGAATAACACTGAGTCCAAACAGGTGACAGTCCTTCAGCCTCAGAAGGTCACAAACCTGGACCAACAGTTCCTGGCACAGGGTCTTCACCTGAAGAGAGAGCACAACAAAGAAAGGCTCCAATGTGGTCTTTGAGTCACACAGAAGCACAAGAATTCTCCGACACAACTGTCTAAAAGCGGCAAACGAACTCTGGCCTGCACTCACGTTGACGATGACGTTGAGGGTGTCGTCGTTGGGCAAAAAGACGCAAACACAGCGGCGGTCCTGCATGGTTTTGTTGTTGTGGAAGTTCAGTTTGTTCATCTTCGTGTGGCTGGGACAGGACAGGCTCCTCTGCCTGCAACCGGGGCTCCGGGCCCACTGATGAGCCACCTCCTCGGCCGCCGACAACACCAGTGGTTTTTTCCCCCCTCAGCTGCACCCAAGAAGAGAAACGGCCGGACCGACAGGCTCAGCAGGCCGAGCAGCGCCGTCAGGACAGGGCATGGGGACCTGAGCTGCAGTCAGCCACTGTGGAGACACAGAAAACGGGCGTCAACATCACTCATCAGCCAAAATCTTTCTTCACAATATGGACAGTTTTCCCCGATAGGTGATTTCTGCACCTTAAGTAGACGCAAACATTTTTAGTTTAGTTTTAGGGGCCGTTTACACGGAGACAGATTTTACACGAAGTCGTATTCCAAAAAATTCCCGTTTACATGTTTACACGTTTACTCCCTGAAGGCGGGAGAAGAAGAAGAACACCTTAAGCACGCTGTGTTTAAAGAAGCAGTAGCTCGCTAACAACATTAGCACCACAGAGAGCAGAAAGAAAGATCGCTGGTGAAAAGACGGTGTGGATAAACGACAGAGTTGAACTTCTGCTTCGAGATACTTTAGAACACAAAGCCTGAGAAGGTCCATGTTAAGGTTGACTAGGAGTCGTTCCAGTAAATGTTTGCAGACATTTTTGTCATTTAGGTTTCCTGCCTCAATATCCCAGTCCACTGACCCAAAAGAAAATAAACAAAAAATAAAACAGGAGGTTTGCAAATTGCTTTTGGTTGCAATGTGGTTGGTCTAAATATTCATGACTCTGCCTCGACTTTGTGACCCCTGCGGATTGCCTTCCACCTCGGGAGCATGTAAAAGTTGAGTTCTTTCAGCGACAACATCCACATGCTGTGAGCGGCAACAGACTGCTCGCAGCGTGAAGCTCGCCGTGGGACACGTGAGACGCTGAGCAGGCGTGAAAAGTGTCGCACCAGACAAAAGAATGTTAAGGAACAATCAGAGCAGATTATCACCTCTTCCTGTCAGGCGCTGCCTCACCTTCAAGCCGTGTGTGCCACGACAAACAGACGGGACGGATAATGAGAGGCTCACGTTACAGGGTGAAAACAATTAGCATTTCAAAAGGGACCCTATCAGAGAATGCTGGGGAATTTACGACATTGGGAGGGCTGAGATGCTTAAAAATTCAGGTTTCACTGAAACCGCATAGCTGAGAAACAACGCTCGCTCCACGTCTAAGCAGTAGGAGTATCATATAAAAGGAGTCACAGAAAATAAGAGGCACAAGTTTAACTGAGGTTTCGAGCAGCAGGTTTGGAAAGAGCCGTTTGAGACACCCACTGTCAACATATAGCACTGCATTAGCTGCAGCAGCCATAAATACTCATTCTGTTGACACAGAGCAGCGGTTCTCACTGGGGTTGGTCATTAGAATCTCAGTAAGGCGGTCAAACATCGACTCAGCAAAAGTTTGCTGATGAGCCGTGACCGGGGTGGCAGCTTGTGCTGCTGACGACCATGACTCAATGCATCACCGCTGCACTGCTGCACACGCAAACACACAAAGACAGAAAGGGACAACACCGGATGCATCACAAAGTATTGCCATTAATAAATCTAATAAATGCACACACACACAAAGGAGAGATTCAAAGTGAAATGAATCCGTGTGAACAGTTTCACGGTATCACCAGCTAGTTTTCACTAGCTGCGTTTCCATTACGGTTTTTGGCCAAATAAAAGCGATAATTCTTAAATTTCGACAAAGTGCAATTGCAATTTGCAGACGTTTCCACTGAATGGTGTGAAGCACATTTGCCGTAATTGTAAAAATCTCGTCCCGCGAGATTTTTACGAGAATTACGTTTGCTTTTGTTTATTTATGTTTGTTTGCAGTCAAGAATTTTTGTTATATTTTTCTCTTTGATCAAAAAATATTCGGTCTCCTCCTCCATCCAAACATAACATTTTCACTTGAAGTGAACTGGTCACGTGACGCCGGTACGTCACGTCAAGTGACGTGTAAATGCGAAAAAAGTGTTTCCATGACGCTTTTGGGATAAACCTCTGTATCGACAAGTCTGAGGGTGTCAAAACCTTTTAGCCATATCTGAGAGGTTTTTCGAAGTTTAGGTGTTTCCATTACCAGTTATTTATTGCGATACTTAGGTTTTGCGCAATTCTAGGGGTCATGGAAACACAGCTACTGTCGCGGTTCTTCTCAACAACTTTAATGTCGCGCAGAGGCTTCAGCAACTCAGCAGACAGCAGATTCTGATGAAGTCGCCATCGTCCTGAGAATTCTCACGTGTGCGAGTTCACCACTGTTACTCAGACATCACAGATTACAGTCATCGTCTGTAGGTTTGACATTACGTTGCATCATGTCTGGACATCAGCGCGAAGGAAATAAACGTCCCATGTGACAATCAAAGAGGGTGGATCCTGCGAGGGGCCGCGTGCTGGGAGCGCCGCGTGAGTGCGGAGAGTGCCGTTTAATGAAATTACCGCTGCTCTCCATCCCCCTTTCACTGCTGTGCACAGCGTGATGCAACACTGGGGCCCACCTGGAGCAGCGTGCGCACAAAAACGAGGCCAGCTTGAGCTTCCTCCCGCCTTTCAGCCTCCGACAGGGATCCTTGTCAACGTGGCAAAGCTCAGGGCCAGGCGTGACACCGAAGCCGACGGCGAAAGAGAGAGGGAGAAACAGAGAGAGAGAGAGAGAGAGAAGGCCCCTGTCACAGCCTCACTCGCCCCTCTCAGTCTTTCCCTCCTCGGTAGGGGTGGAGAACCTTTGACTGTTACGTGTGGTGGAAAAAAAAAAAGCTCCTTTGCTTTTGAGGAGGAGAGGAGGCAGCCTGGGGGAGTGCAGGTCCCCACGCTGATTTAAGAAGAGCTTCGGGTACAGAGTCGTGTCACAGTCGAGCCCGGAGGAGCGAAGACGGTTCACAGTCAAGCACGTTCAGGAAGAGACGGCGAGGAAGGCAGCGAGACGGGCGAGGCGGCATCTGAAGTTCAAGCATGAAACACAAAACTGCTGCAGTCAGGAGAAATTCCTCGCCAACATCTGCTTCTCATTCCAACAATGACGGCCTTTGATTCCTGATGTGCGCAGCGAGCAGCGCAGCCACCAACTTCACCACGTTCTCAAACAATGGATGCTCTGACAGCTCGCGAAAACTCGCGTTGAAACCCCCACGGATCTGAGGCTGAAGTGGCCGAGCCCAGTTCTGTTTATGATTGCTTTGTACTCTCAGCCCGTTCCTTTGTTCCACCGCAGAGCACCTGAGATCACCTCTGTTGTGTTTGGGGCTGAATCACTTTCCCATTAATAGCAGCTAAACTGTTTACTGACCCCCCCTCTTCCCCTAAAAAGGATTATAAACCTCCACCTGAGAAAAGTATGAACGCAAGCATTTTAAAATACAGCCTCTCGGGTGTATGCAACAAAAACAGCAGTTACATGATAGGAAACATATTTCAGAGGCTGCACATGCTGACACCAACACCCCCTGGTGAAATATTTAGAAGGCTCCAATTTTAAAGGGCATGACTTTTGTAAATGGTGCCAACGACTGAATCAGAGTGGGAGAGGTTCCCTGCCAGGAGGGCTGTTTATTCAGCTGATGTGAAATGGTGCTGAGCCGACAAGTAGCTTTAAATCACATTGGTCACAAGATGGCATTAGCATTAGCAGTGAGACTCTCCTCCACCGCTGGACACCGACGTTGAAAAGGAGGAGCCGGGTGCTGGATAAAACAAACAGCTGGAAGACACACTGCACTGCTGTGACTGGAGGCACATCTACAGCTGTTTAAACCATACATATCAGAGCGTCCTGCGTGTTGTTGGCCTTCGAGACTGATCTGAGAATGTAGACAAACGTTTAAACTGGGTAATTCCTCAGATATTAGGTAATTATTAACAGGGGAAACACACCTGCAGACTATAAAATCATGCAATGCCACAGACTATCAATATTTTATGCAAAATCTGAATGCAATTTCCTGAATAAATTCCCCGGTTCATTGCCTACTTCAGACTAGACAAAAAGCACAACGTTTTAATGCTATTATGTATTTCCGGAAGAAAAGTGGAGGGACTGGCTGGCAGGTGGCTCCAGGCTTTATCATAGCTCAGTGAATATGCAGTGGAGAGCCTCGTAATACTTTGAAGGTTACTTAACGGTTGCGTCCGCGTTTCGATTAAAATGTGCCCTCGTTGGATTGAATTGTGGAAGTGACAATAGAAGTTACCCTATTGATGACCCTCATTAATAACCTCTAAAGTTTTAAGATCTCATCCTCTTAATTGCTAAGAGTGAGGTGGAATTTTATTAAAAAAACATACCTTTAAAAAATTAAGACAGGAAGGACATGACTCGAGCAAGACGGACGTTTTGAGGAGGATACCTTTTTATTTTTCTTCTTCAAACCTCTACATATTCCGTGATGACGCATAACAAAAAAAATAAACTTTTGCCAGAGAATGTGAATTCGGCCTTGCATAATCTCAACCCAGCCTTTTGAATGAGGTAGGTTCTGCGTGAACAACAACAAAATATTGACCAACTCAAAATGACTTTATCTTAGTCATGCTCACAGATTATTATTGACAGATAATTTAACATTTATTCAGAACCATCTCTGGCTTTCATGTGGCCCAGAAAGGTGCACACACCTCTAACTGATGGCACGGACTAACAAGTTAGAACAGAGTCAGCAGCGTTCGTTCCCTCGCTCTCCTCCCTGCTAAGCATCCAGGCAGGACACCGCGGAAAAAGCCAAACCAACCATTACGCTTCCCTGAAATAGCGCGGGCAGCCATAAAGGAGAGGGTTAAAAAAAAAATGACTTGCAATTACAACATAAGTCAAACTCTGATGTTTTCGTCCACGCAAAGATTATACATTTGCCTGAAATGAAAACTGTTGCTGCAGGTAAACTGATCTTTTCTGTGTGTGCATGCAGATTTACCAACAGGATTGACTGCTCATGTTCACACCATCACATCATTCGAGTGTCAAAAGAGCTCCGCATGTATTTTATTGCAAGAAATAAACTTTAAAAATGTGCAGGAAATCACACTGCTAAATATGTGTCTTGAATAAGATCCTGTTGTGCCACCTGGGAATCAACAAGAGACTTACCACACTGCTCTCACAAAAATATATTTCAGGAAAAACTGAGCACGGAAAGGAGAAGCCTGCGTGACAAGTGGATGCAAATAGATGATATTTGTCCTTTTCCTTGAAAGGCATCAAAACGTCACTGAAAAGACCGAGCAAAGAGGAAAAACAATCCCAGGAAAGGAGGAAAAGTTGGAGGATATGCAGGAAATGCAGGAAGACCAAGACCTTGAAAGCATATTCCCATAATGTTTCTGTTGGATGTAAATTAGATGTGTATGATAGTTTAGGCGTTCAGGTAATCAAATTTGTCGAAAGACTGGTGAAGGCTACACATTTCTTTGATACGAAGTTGCTTGAAAATAATAATAAAAAAAAGAAACAGCCGATCTACAGCAGCATATATACAAAACACAAAATGTCATGTGTGGTTCTATTATGTCGGAGAGAGTGACATAAATGCCATACTTTGCAAATATAATGGGATTTGGTAAGTGCAGCTTGAGCAATTATGTGATATCCCATTACACATTCCGTCAGGGATTCATGTGAATGACTCATCCGGCATTCCAACCATCTTTGTTCACAGGTTTCCTTTGCGTTTCCTACTCAAGCAGCGCTCTTCCTGTCCAGACAACACCTGCACCATCTTGCCCATTCATTGTGTTCTGTCACACCGCTGAGCCAACACAGTGTGGCAATCACAAAAAACCTTGAGCTTTTCTGTGTTGCTTTTTTCACCTAATGGCTAGAACCGGCATGTCGAACAGCATTCTGGTACAGAGAACAGTTGGACTCTTGAGTGTACACTAAACTGGCAGCAATGTGCTAAGAACTGCAGTGAATTATGACTTGTGTATGACAAGTATTTGAAAAGTGAGAGAAAAACAATGACACAGTAATACAAACAAACAAGAAAAACTACGCACGAATACAAGTTCTGAATGCAAAACATCCATATTGGTGCTCTTTAACATGTGCAAGAGCCCTCAAGCAAGGCAGTAGAGCGCTTTCATAACAACGAGAAGGACTCGGACATCCTGGGGAAACAAAACAGTCATAGTCGCCTTTTAGACAAGCCCAAATCTTACCAACTTACTAACCAAACACCCGCCACTGGCGTACAGCGGAATCGTCGTAAATGAATAACGCTTGTGTCATTCCTGAGTAATGAAGAGGGGGGAACTTTGCAGTCAGATGAGACACAGGCTAGCCAAATGAAAAATGACGCTGTGTATACATCATTCTGTGCCATCAAAAATACTTATAAAACTACTGGGTTGAGGGATACGTTTCCAAATGTATGGGGCACTGCTGCCATGGTTACAAAAATGGTCTGGAAAAGGGGGAAACAGCACTGCTTTCCAATGACATAGCAAACAAATCCTCTTGTCATTAGAAAGCCATACCCTGAACCAAAAGGTCACGGATTTTTTTTTTTTTTACCCCTTCTTATCTATGACGGCACCAGGTGGGATTATTGAAGCAGTTCAAAGTGGGAGGTTCCCCCACACGTTTTTTGAATGTCCCGTTTCCAAAAACTTCCTTGCGGATCTAAATTCATACTTTCCTTGAGATTGTGCCTCAGAATGTACAATTCTCGATGCTAAATTTTTCATCCACAAATAAAAATGTTCAAAGGCAGCCCCGAACTTTGTTGGTCTTTAAAAATGTGTTAGACATGAGAAAAATGAAAAGATTGCAAACAGATTATTTCCAGAATCCTCCAAAGAATTTGTGTCCCTTGTCCCGTGTCTTTGTTTTCGTCATTATTTTAAGTACACTTAAAGTTTGAAAAAGTTCAAAGTGGAAGGCGAAGAAGTTCGCAAACAGTTGAGGAAAGTTGGCAAACTTTCAAGGAGCTAACTCAACAAGTAGCTCAAGAGGCAGTTGGACAAGAATGTGACGGATAACGTTACACAGAGTTCGAGGCAGCGTTGAACGTTTTTAAAACAAACGCAGAGCGCCAAAGTAACAACGGGGGGAAACCTACGACACCGCCGAGTTGAGGCGTTAAAACGCCGTTTAAATGCTCCGCGAGGCGTCTTTTCTGTCGTTCACCTCGAGCCACCGGAGTGACGTCGTCGTGAGCGCGAGCTAACCGTTAAACGGGTGAGGGCACGCGAAGCATCCAGGGAGTGAAACCCCTCCAAAAAAAACTCACCTTTTCGACGAGAAAGCCAGATAAATATCCTTTAGCCACACACGTATATAGTCCAATGTGGTTCCCGCTCCCTTTTGGCAAAAGTCAAGCGACAGACGACGGCTAGTGGGGGCAAAAAGGAATTGGGTAAGTTTTGGAGATGAGCTAACGGCCGGCGCACCGTTCTCCTGCTCCTCAGCTAGAGCCCACAACACTGCGTTCCTACTGGGACCGACCGAGGTGAGCGCCTGCCCGCCGAGCCAGGGCTCGCAATACATGTGCGGTGCTAGGGGGAAAACTGAAGGGGGAGGGGGTTGGTCGTTTGAAGAAGGACATTTTTGTTATTTAACGCAGCGACGCACGCAGGCGCTGGACACATGCGTGAAATTATGACGTCCGTGTGTCACCACATATGAAAAGCCACCTTGTTTCATTGTTTTGTCGTGCCGTTTCTTTCTGACATTTTCCCGCTCCGCTCCCGGCTGACACCCCCGCAGAAAGTGGACTTGGTATCACCCACGGCTGCTTCCCATTCCATCCATCCCGACTGGATCTCTGCCTGCCGCATAAACTCCACTGGAATCCGGCGGGGGAAGAAATAACCTCGACGCATTTAAAACGTGTGGCTAAAAAAAAAAAAGATGGATGTAATGACATAGGCTGTGATATTTTGGAATTCTGCAGTTGGGTTTCTTTTACATAATCAACGGAGCCAAAATAAGTCATAGCCTTGAAATAGATTAAAAAAAAAAAAACAAAAAAAAAACAAACAAACAGGGAATTCTGGATTTTGATTGCATTTACAAACTAAATAACCATTAAATTGATGCTTATGTATAGGGAAAATACATGGAGCAGAGTGCTCACCAGCTGTGTCATGATAATCAGCACACACTTGCCTTATCTCCATCTTTATGACAAATAATTCTTTGCATAATGGCCTCAGTGTTTTCCCTGTGGGCCCATGATGTCAGCCGCAGGATTTTAAAGCTGGGGAGAGCCCCCTTTACGTTGACATGTTGACCTGTAATTAGTGCACAGGGGCCCACGCTCTGCTCCTACTGCTTGTCAGAGAGGAAAAATGGAGTGCCACACATGAAAAGGGGGTGTAACAGTGTGCCTGGTGAACCCCCCTCTGGCCCCGCCAGGGCTATGACTTTGAAGTGACATCAGAAGCGAGCCTTTATGAGTGACAAAGCTCTTTAAAAGATCTTTTCAAAAAAAAGAAAAACCACGAAGCTCCATTCTCTGGACCAGACAGCGGACCGATCATGTTACTGTCATGTTGGAAGCTCGCAGAATTTAAAACCAAGCCAGATGTGAAGCACCTGACCGTCCTGTAGCTTTGTCTCGTCCCTCCACTCCATCAGCAGAGTGCTGTCTTTGTCTGCATCGTCCTCCACCGTGATTTGATTAGTTTTTCTCTGGCTGGGCTGGAGGTGCTCAGGGAGCAGGTTGGCCTTTTAGTTGTGGCTAATTGAAGTAGCACCCCTGTGTGTTTCTGTGCCCCAAGGGGAAAAGATGAGTAGCGTCCGTGTCTCCAACCAGAGATTCATTATATAATCATCACTTTTCTTGGCCCTATTGTGACACAAGCAACTTGCCTTCTTTTATTTTTAAGTCCATTTATAGATATTGTACTGTCCTCCTAAATATCACCACAGGATGTGGGACTGAGACCCCTATATGTGAACTATGCTTTTAGCCTGACATGTTAACATTTTGTGGTTTTTATCCCAAATGCTTTCATAAACAAATGAGTCTCTCCTGCAGGACAATCATATACGATAAACAGTGCAACCACTTAAACGGAGGCCAAAAATAGTTCTTTTAAGAAATTCAACATGAAAGACGGTAAAACGGGTTGAGTTCAAACACGCTGTCCGCTTTGATCCTGGCACAATCATGCTGTGTAGTGTGCATAATAGTTTGGAGCGACTGCGTTGTTTCTGTTCTGGCCTGGACGTATGCTGTGCTGCAGCGCCTTTAAATTGCATTGCTGTTAGACATAATAACGATCCTGGCTGAGCCTGTCAGAATTAACGGTGAGTTTCTCAGTGTAAACACCATTTGGAATTAAAGGTAATTAAAGTTTACTGTAAACTTGATTTCATTTCGGTGTGACAACCAACACCGACGTGATAATGGACCTCTTTTTCAGGCATTAGCTTAAGAGAGAGCTGACAAGGGGGGATAAAAGACTGCAATCCTAAGAAACGATGTGTTCTGTCAGCGCAGAGTTCTCATTTATTTAATGATGGGTTTTTATAAAACAATGGCAAGAAAGGTGGGAGCTTGTGTTTCATGCACAGCATCACACTTTTGCCTTGTCGGGCCAGAAGGCAGGTGTCGGTCGCATGAGATCGTCCATTCAATAATTTAACCCCGCAGTGAAATTTCAAAGGAGTGAGAGGGGGGCTAAAAGTGTGATGGTAAAGAGGGGGATGGGCGATGCACTCCAGAGTACAGTAACTTCACTTTATGAGCGTTGAGAGGGGCTTCTTGAAAGGTTTGAGACTAACTTCCTTGTCTTGTAATATTACGATGAAAGTGCAGTCGTTACTCTGGAGCCCAAAAGTGCCGTTAAAAGTTAAGTCGGGGAGCAGAACCGCAGAAACCAGCCGAGCTCCCCGCAGTCGGGCAGAGAGGTGGGCACATCGATCTGAATTATCGCACTATTACCTTCATCCAAAGCTGCCAGAGAATCGATTTCTGCATGTCGAGCAACAGAAGCAAAGCTATGGCAGCTCATTATATGGTTTGATCATGCAAAAAGTGAAAAGCAACCCTCAAAACTCCGGGAAAATTTCTCCCTCGAAGGTTCAAACAGCGTTTTCATTGTCAATAACGCGTGATCCCAGTAACTGCACTCGCTATTTGCGTCCCTCCATTGTTTAGGCGACACAATCGCTTCTGTGACGGCGACACAAAAGGGCCAAACATTCTCCCGCTCGGACGCCGGAGTCATCGTCGCGTCGCCTCGTTTCGCAGCTTCGCCTCTCGTCGGAGGACGGAGGGACGTAGGGGGAAAAAAAAAAACAAAACAACGGCAACAGCAACAACAAGGGAGAAAGTGAGACGGTAATGGATGGATGAGGGTGGTGGCGGAGGGCTGCGAGTCACCAGATGGTACAGTGAAAAGAATACACAATGGTAACACAACACTGGCTGTGTTCAGTGTGCCTGCGCTTCCAATGGCGGACGCTGCTCGGATGGAGAGTGTAGCCTTACGTGGGCCTCACGGGTGGGAGAGGATCAAACGCTTTCTAATTAAGCCCCTCGTCAGTGTTTTATTCATAGGGGCGCAGCCATGCGTTAAATAGTTTCCAATACATTTAGTGCAGATCAGCTGCAAAGTGAGCAATGTCCTTTCATGTCAAAAATACAAAGTATTTTATTAATTTACATAGCCACAGTGCCGTGTTAGTTAACAAAACAGTGAATCTTTGAAAAAGAATGTTTGTGAGAGCTGTCAGTTCAATCATCATCCATCCTGGATTTGGGAAAACAAACAAAAAGCTCACGCCGTCTCGGGGAATAAAATCAGCTTTACGACACAGTAAACCATGTTCATGGAAGGAGTGAAAGGAATCAGAATTCTTTTGAGCCAGCGATGAGCCAGGCTGCCGTTCGGCGGCCACAGCGGAGATGGACGACATCTCGTTTTCACACGGGCGTTCGCGTGGCTCGTGCAGCAGCATGGGGTCGCGCCACCAGCTGTCACACCTGGCTCCGTCCTCGTGCTTTCGCATGGTCGCCTGGCACGCCGTCAACACCTCAGCGCAGCCGCGCAGGCACTTCCTTCCCCCTGAAGCACCGTGAGGCCTTGAGGCGAAGAGGCTGGCAGCTAGGATTTTCCCACACGGCGGATTTCTGTTTTCACTCCCGACTCCACGGAGGAAATGTCCCTGAGCCCGTCGAGAAGAGTGCGAGCTCGGCAGGGCCGTCATTCATGTAGGCAGAGCGATCATTTGGAGATTTTTCAAACAAAACATCAAACTGGTGGTGGTTTCTTGGAAAAACAGCAACTGCCAAACTGAGTTCATTTTCCGAGGCCTTGTTGTTTGAGCAATGAGGAATCAAACCGCACCATGTTTAGCATCATAATCTTGTCGTGCCAGTGCTACTCCAAGTCAGGTGCTCGCCGGCTATGGGTCACATTCACGCTAGCAATGAAAACAAAAAAGTTTTTCCTAAACCAACAGTTGTTGGTTTACACAGAATTGTCTGTAAACTGGCAGGTGTCACTTGGATTGTTTTGTGCTGCAGGAAAAAATTAGGTCATAATTTGAAAACTTGAATTATTAAATGACTACATTCGAACCACAAGCTTGACGGATCCATTAGTGATCACTCCAAGGTATTGATTGCAAAACTTTTACATGCGTGTGGCCTTGGTGACCCCCACGCACACGAGCAGCGCAGGCATTTTTGCGAGCGTCCCGTGCAGAAGGGACGCCTAATGGTGCTTCTTTTTCGCCGCAATCGTAAAACAAATATTGATCTTCTGCAGTCGCCAGCGCTGCCTCCACCGCACGCTGCCACAGACCAGAGCCAGAGATCATAGTCTCAGTGCGACGCCGGTCAGACCCAGCTGGGCACAGTGCGACGCCGGTCAGACGCAGCTGGTCCTTGTGCCCATGAGGAAGGTTAGCGCCACGGAATGCGCGGGCGGCTGACCTAAATTCTGAGTTTTGCTTCACCACTGATGCCTCTAACTAATGTCAACAGAGAGTGTCCGCAGCGTGCCAAACCCAGAGACAAACATACTGAACGGAGGATTAAAAATAGCCCGGGGGGGTCGAGCCCGGCAGGCTGTACCACCTGGGGACGGCTGGTGCGCAGGTCGTGCTATTATTATCTGTGGTGGTATTAATACTGTGCGTTCTTCTGACCGTGCGCAAGGATAAAGTGTGTCAGCTCGCCGGCAGCCCGTCTGATGATTTATGTCACGGCGGCAGCCAGGTGCGACACCTTGAAAACCCCTGCCAAGCCCATCGCCTGTCCTCACTGCAGCCCGGAGGAACAGACAATAGACGGGACTGTTGTTGCTTCCTGACCGCATCCGGAGTCCATTAACGTGGATGCACATGCGGGTGAGATCTCAACGGGGTCTTTTGTCCGTCCCACCTCTTCATGTTTACCGCCGCCATGACTCGTGGCGGCGGCAGTGGTGGGCTCGACAACCCCCCCCCCCAGACCAACCCCCGCTGGACCCCCATTGTCACACGCACTTGGATTACGGTATCTGTTGTTGTCGTGTATCAGGATTAGCGCTGATTGCGATCGCTGATCCTTGTCGGTCCCGGAGGTCGCAGAGCCAGAGGCGATGGGAAGGCCGGGGATGGGGGAAGGTGTGCTCTGTCTGCTGTGACAAAACAAACACTAACGCCCCCCCGCCCGTTACCCCCCTTAGCTCCTTCCCTCTCCCGTGCATGGAATGTGCAGGAAACACACGACAAACAGTACACGGACAAACAAAGTGCCCCATATTTAGGTTAATGCATCGAGCTGAACATGCTAAGACTGGCCCCTCCCCCCCTTCTACCCCAAATATTGGACCGCCACCCCCACCCTCCTTCCCTCCCTGCATCCCTGCTCCGCAGTAAAAACATTCCTTGAATTTGTGAGCACGGGGGAGGGGTGGGGGGTTGAGTGTAAAGTAAAAGTGGGGAGGGTGATGGGGGTGCTTTATTCCGCAGGTGACAGGTTAATCCCAGAGGCCCGAGGGAAGACCTGTGGACCCACAGAGAAAACAGAAAGAAAGAATAGGGCTTCGGGTTCTTGGTAAACGGTTCTATTGCACAGAAACCCGACACTTATTCTAATACCTAATTTGTTCCTTGGTTGGCATGACAACGCTTACACAAAACCCAACTGTGTAAATATTATTGCTTCTTCTAATCCAGATTTTTGAGCGATGAGCGTCTCTTTGATCTCACCGCGTTTAATTTTTGGAGAGGCAGCAGCAACCTGACTGGCGTGTGGTAGGGTTTTGGTTTTTTTAGCCTCCTCCCTCGACAAGGACAATAGCAGCCTTGGGCTGCATGGCGCGACATCATTTGGCCTGTGCTGTGTCTGAAGTGGCGTCCTTCACTGTGTCATTTACCAGCTTAAGCAAATTCGACATAATCTGCCTGATAAAACGGGACAAATTGGGGACACGGTGCTCTTCGGAAATAAAAGCAGAGCCAGATTATTTTTTATTATTTGTTTTGGTTTTTTTAGTGTTTTTTGTTTTGTTTTTTGGAGGAAGCCAGGAAGGAAAAAGGTCAAACACAGATATTTACCCAGACTGCGAGATGTGTTTGGGTTTCAGGAACCCGAAAGTCCAAAGTCCAGGAACGGGAACTCTCCCCCCTAAAACTCTGTCGGCCGGTCGAAACCGAAAGAGGCGACGGCAGCGAGTGCAAACACTACGTCCCGTTCCACACGTCTGACCCCCACAGGTGTTGTTTGACCTTGGATTCCAGCGCGGCGGTGATATTTTTTGGTCTAGCTGCAGCAAGGAAAGATAGTCTATCGCAGCGTCTGCTGGCTGGATTATAAATCCTGTTGACACGCAGTCTGTCAAGGCTGGGAAAGCCTCTCCTCCACCCCCCCCCCCTCCGATAGAGGCCGACTCACTGTCCTCCCACATGTTCCGCTCCCTGTGTGTTGTGTCTTGGCGGCCAGCGAGACGTGGTTGATTTTATTTCTGTTTTTATTTTTTCTTAGTTGGGGGCAGGAGGATTAGAAAATGAGTAAGCACACTAAGAGTCGAGAGTTAATGTTAATGCCATCATCCCGTATTTATGCAACAGCCCCACTTATCATGTTTACACGGCACTTTTAATCCTCCCGGAGCCGCAGAAAACATCGAGACCTCAGAGGATCCCGACACTTTTTTCCTCCTTTCTTTCATTCCCTTCAAAAAGTCGCTTCAAAATTCAAACGCACCTCCTTCAGTTCATTGGTTATTTACACCCGATGGCCCCCGTTACAGCCGGAACCAGCCGACAAAGCGAAACTTTTTTTCATCCACTTCCGGCGAACTGAAGGTCCGTCTGAGCTCCACCTCACGACAGGGCGGCTGCCGCACAACTTCAGTGCGGTTGTGTTGCCATTGGTGGGCAAAATTCTTCAGCCAAATCAAGGCTTGCAGGCAACTTTTGGTCAAACGTCAAGGAGGCCGCCGGGAGGTCGACGCTACGCTGGCTGGGTGCACCAGAGCAAAAGTCGAGGTTATTGTGACATAACGATGGCTGCAAAAACTTCCCATTTAGATCTTTAGATTCCTCTTCCCAGCGAGAGGTGGAGGGGCCGTCTTTGTGTGGTCTTTGTCCACGGGAGCAGCGTGCACTCGGACGCAAACACTCAAAAGCTCCGCGTTTGAGTCGTGCGCATCCCCATCCCCTCCGAGCGCGTCTCACGCTGTCAGGGGGCCTAAAAATAGCAGCCCGGATGAAATATTCCAAAGCCCTCTGGGTTTGAGCGGCACCATTAGTCCCGCCGCTGCGCTCCCCTCCCTCCCGCCACCGCCGCCGCCGCCGGAGGTCTGAAGGTTTTGTGCGTCTCCACGAGTGGCTTGGTAAAACCCCGGCGAATGACGTTTGAATGAGGGCGAAACTTTTTTCTTGGACCTGGAGGGAGGCGACAGGGAACATCCTGCTGGTTGTTGTGTGTGTGGGCGAAAGAAATTGGTTGGTTGTTTTATTTATTTTTTATAATAACGTGCCAAAAAATGCAGAATTTGTGTATTTTTCAAGGGGCGTAACAACGCGAGTAGAGTATGAGTACTTGCATTTAAGTACTCACCGATACCGATACTGAGTACTTAATAACACCATTACACATCATAGAATTACTTTTTTTTCACGCAGATTATTTGACCAACATTCCTCAGCAAGTTTTTCTAGAACGTGAGTGACTGTCGCAAGTTTCACTTGCAGCGCAAACAGAAACTTTACAAAATTGCTGTATACATGCATACACAACTGGTATCGGCACATATTTTACGTACGAGTACGAGTAGAGTACTCAACCCCAGTATTGGTACCGATGCCCGATACTGATATTGGTATCAGTGGATCCCTAATAAAAATGAATGTGTTTGCTAAAAGGTGCACAACTCCTCTGAGCTTTTCCGGTTTCTCCTACGCAGAGACGAAGCAGCAGGACGTTGACGGTCGGTCGCACTCGGGGTCACCTCTGACTGCAGTATTGTCGGCTGTTGGCTGCTGCTGCTGCTGCTGCTGCTGCTGGTTTGCTGTGCGGGTCTTCCCCCCTATTCCATCCCCTCCACCGCACACTCCCACCCACCCGCCCGGCTGCCCGTCAGTTACATCACCATCCCATTACATCACCCGCCTCGGGGGTGTGGGTGGGTGCGTTGGTGGGTGAGGCGTGCCGCCACGTCCCTCAGCTCAGCGTGGCCGGGGCCCTCGGCGGCCAAACCGCAGCCTGCCTGAAGAACAGCGCGAGCCTCGGCCTCGCTGCCCCATCGTGTGTTTGTTATTGTCTCCCCATGCTGTGATTCAGCCCAACTGCTTCGGTGAGCTCAGCCGGAGGCTGCGGCTCCGACTTCCCCTAATCTCCTGATTGACCACGGCAGCAGCTTTGATGATGTGTTACAAAGACACATAGTTTCTCTGCTCTTTTTTTTCCCCAACAACCCACCACCACCACCACCACCACCACCTCCAGGTACAGTTTTTCCCCTCTCCAGAGGAACTTTCTACATAAGTGGGGAGGAAAACATTCCACAAAGTAGTTCTCAAAGGCCCCCACGGAGATCAGCTGACACCTCCGCCGGCGGAGCCTGTTTAAATTCATACCAGTTCGCGTCTGAAGGGTGTAATACAGTTTTTCCTTCACGTTCTGACAGAAATGTGAGTCCTGAGTGATTTTTTAAATTTCATTTTAAGAAAACACGTCCATTAAAGGGACTTTAAACGACATGTGCTTCTCGTTGTTGAGCTCCCCACCTGGCAAACAATGTTATTTCACACACATCACCATCTTTAGCACGTCAATGTGTATCATCAGTGCCCTGAAAATGTGAAGAATGTGAAAAATGAGTGCTGTTTTTTGTCCCTCTCTGGGCATGATGCTAATGTTTTTTTTCCCCCATAATTACAGAAGCTAATGGCCCCTTTTGTGTTTGTGACGACGGCTAATGTACGTCAGAGCTGCGGCATCGGCGGCCCGAGAACTTTTTGCAGGAGCAGATTGTTACATAATGTATGAAATGAATCAGTACAATTGTAAACAAGACGCCGCTCTCCGCTGCCAAACACTGACGCTGGCTAATTGCAGAGATTGCAGATTTGAACTCTGTGCCACTTCTGAGTGTCCCTGCAGCCTCTGCAGCCATATTTCTGACACCTGAGCTGGCTGACGTTTTCCAACTCTTGCTTCTCGCTCTGTTCTCACGCGATCGCCCATTGGCTGGCTGGACGTCCCTGTGTGCGGCGGCAAATGTCAATTTGTCAACAATAGTTAATAGCCAATAACAAGGTTATTACACTCAAGAAATCAGTTCTTTGCATTCTTTATAGCTGGCTTTCAGGGCAGAGGAGGTGACAGACTTCGACTATTTCACTTGTCATCGGCCTTGCTAATGGAGAGCCCCGTCTGCATCATTGGCTGCTTCTCTTCCATCGGTGGGCACGGACGGGATTATCCTATCACTCACTAACTGACTCGCTCACCCAAACACACAGTCGGAGAGTTTGATCTTCACCGGGAGGCTTTGAGCTCGATGAAAATGCCCCTTGATGTTTGTTTGAAGAACCTCGGAGATGAAGAGGAGGCTGCGGCTCTCCATCCAGGATACCTCGCCCTCGTCTTCACCTCCGTTTACTCAAACCCCCCCAGCAACGCAGACGTCACGCAACTTCTGACGGACTTTTAAGCGAATCGACCCGATTCCTGATCCGGGACATTTTGCTCCTCATACAGATGAAGGTTCTGAGTATGCAGGACAGGATGGGAGGAGGGATAGCGGGGGGAACCTTCAGGACAACCGAGGCGCTCGAGAGCGGAACTTTTCCTGGCTGCTTGTAATGAGCAGAGTGAAGAGTTATGAGCCCGCGAGTGAGCGAAACAAACGTGTGACTCAGGCTGCGCTGCTTCCTCTCGGGGTGGAAGCAGCGGGAGGTTCGCCGAAGCAGCTGCAGCAGCAACAACCACAACCAACAAGCGCCAACAACGAATCAAATGCTGTAACTTTACAGTTTTTCTTTAGCTTTTTTTTTTCCAGTAGCAGTCTACATTTTCATATTGGCGATGGATTCTGCAAGTCTTTACTCGGTAAATGTTTGCTCACATTTACATGTGCAAGTAAAGCTGCAGCTGATTGGCTGTGGATCATGTTGCTCATCCAAGAACAAGCCTAAGCTGCTTCTTATTCTTCATATGTTGTGGTTTTTAAGTGCAGCTCATTATTTTGTCAGCCAAAATATTCTTTGTTTGTGATAATTAACAAACAAAATCAAAAACTTTTTTTTTCGGGGCTTCCCTTGACACAAAAACCAAGAGCGGAGGCGAAAGCAACCAAGCCAATCCTCCTCCAACACCGATGACCTCACTTTCAAAGTGCAGCGAGCGCTCGTCCTCTCCCTCCTCGCAGTTTGAGCAACCCGGGACACATGACTCAGCGCTGAGGGCGAGCGAGCCAAACCGTCGAGGAAGGTTTCCAAACAGAAAAACACACCTGAAGCTACATTCCACCCTACGTGATCAAACAGCATCCCTGGCCGCGATTCAGGCCTGCGGGCCCGTCAGGTGCTCCCGCCTCCTGATTGGCTGCGGGGCGTTGCCGTGCTGCAGCTGACGCAGCGGTGAGTGTCTCCTGATTCCGAAACCAGGGCGCCGACGTGACGAGACACGAGGCAAGACGAGACGTTGCTCCTCAGCTGGGAAGAGTTCCGCAGTCAAGAAAAAAAAAGGCATCTGAGGTAACGAGGTGAACATCCACAGACCTGTTTGCTTTTCTTCTTCCTGCTGATACTCGCCGGCTAATTGTTCACACTTTATGTTAAAGCACAACAAGCTACTGACGCACAGGTCAGGACCCCGTTTCAAAGTGTTTTCAGGGTGTAATTAAAGACTCAGCGACTGTTTTTTTGGCTTAAAGGGTTTATTTATTTACAGCCTCAACTTCTGCTTTAAGTGTTTTTATTTATTTATTTTTTTACAGTGCCAGTCAGGATGGTTGTCGGTGGGACACCAGGAGAAACAAAGGGATTTTTTTTGTGTGAGCTATTAACGCCCCTGCAGGTCGCCGGGTCTTTCCCCCCTTCTGTCATCTCAGTAATGAGCCAACTAAGGAGAGCAGTAAGCTGCAAGGGCGCCACCCACCTTGTGTGCTTTGTGCCACCGCCGCCGCACATGGACCTGTTGTCTGACACGGGTCGCCTCAGTCTAAAGAGAGGTTTTTTTTCACCTCATAGCTTCTACCTATGGGAAACAAATTGCTGGCATTTATAGAGTTAATGAGCAACAGCTGCACAGTCAAACGCGCTCCGTCTTTTTGGAGCTTTCACGGTGCAACGCTGTCTTTCAACTTGACAGACAAGCTGCGACAACCATCTGTCATGTTTGTTGGGGTCCAGTTGGTCTCCACCGCTCATCCCAGTCGAGTCCGCAGGAGCTTTTCAGGTGAGGCTGCACACGAGGGGGGCGGCCCACTTGCTCTGCGATACACCCTGCCATCTTGGATTTTTTTTTTTTTCCTCGCTAGCTGCGGGCAACACTTATCTCAGCCGCCACTGTTTTTCTTTTCTTTTCTCAGCCAGACTGGCACCAAATCTGGAGGCCGTAGATTCTGTAAACAGGCCCCGGTTGAAAGATATGTTTACGGTTTAGGAGCACATTGTATCCCTGGCAGTCCTGATAATCGGTTCACAGAGCCCGATGTGAATCTGAAGCTGAGGTCGCCCACTTCCTGTCGATTGTCAGGGACACCAGTGTGCCGCCGGTGATAAAGTGGCAGCAGGAAGCTCGAGGACTGCGAGGTCTTGAGTGGCGTCGGAAGGGGGGGGGGGACGTAAAGGGGAATTTGACAGGCAAGTGGAAAGATGCTGACTCCTTGTGGGCTTCTCCTAATTCCAATATGAAGGCAGGTCTGGCGTCTGTGCAGAGTCTCTGCGAGCTCTCTGAATTTTTGTTTTTGGAGCAACACAACAGGCGCACTAAACAGTGGAAATGAGCATGTGTCAGGCCCACCGCTTTCTATTTCAGGCCTTTAATGGGGCAATTTTCTCCTCCTAAAACAAAGGAGCGTTTCAGAACGTCAGCCCAGTGTGACTTGCTGTCGAGCCGCTTCAGGAAACTCCCTGTAATGAAACCACCTGCCTCCGCGCTAAACACAGTGCCGGGGCCGGCCGGCGATACAGGGGTGGGGGGGGCGGGATCTCACCCCGCCGTCCGGGAGGTTCGCAGATTAAACGCGTCTCGACCTCGGCTCGGCCGCAATCCTGGAGATGAGGTGGAGCATTATCTCATGGCTGAACTCCCATCGGCCGGGACCTCGGCGCAGACGCTGGAACGCATGACGCGTGGAACAAACACCGGGCCTAAAACAGAACCAGATGTTCCTACAGCCCCGCGCGAGCCTCCGGAGCGCCGCCATCCCACTCCTGGGTTGGCCTGATCCCCGCCGCCAGTCCTGGCGAGCCGGCTCCAGCTCGACGCCTTAGCTAAACACGTCGCTTCCTGCGCCTCGCGGCTGCAAAAATCCCCCCTCTGAGCTCCCTCACTCGGCTGCGCGTACGTCCAGTTTAACGAGATCCCTTCAAAGTGACCGGTCAAACTCCGAGGTGTGTTTTTTAACGGGCTTGAATCACGACCCTTTGAGTCCCTGAAAGTTCCCACAGGTTTTCAGAAATAGCAACGCCGTCGGTGACGCCGGAGAACAAGGCCCGAATTCTGCTGCGGTCGCCACCACGACTCTGGTTCTGCACAGAGTAACATTTGTTCTTTTCCTCAAAGTCATTTAAAGTGGATTTTTTTTTTTTTTTTTGCGAAATTGGAAATTGCGGCGCTGTCCTCGAGTTCCAGGACGTCCTGTCCGGCCCAGGAGTCGCATCACCTGCCTCGATTTCTGCTGTTTCCTCAGCGGCAGCTTCACCGTGCACACCCATGGACGCACAGAGAAATTGTCATCGTTGTTGTGAAAAGTAGACAACGAGCACGTCAATATGTGAATATATCGGAAGCACCGATGACAGTCAAACCCTCCGAGGCGAAGACTGAACCAACCTTTTACAGACAGAACGTACTTTTCTTCTGCTGTAACTCAAAACCTGAGCTGTGGGAAGTTTGGAGAAGCAACAGCTTTGTGCGATTAATCTCCACGGCATCGCGCGTGTGTGTGTGTGTGTGGGTGCGTGCGTGTGTGTGTGTGTGTGTGTTTGGACTGAAAACAACAGATTTTCACATTCTGCCGCATCATTTGCTCATCTGACAAACATTAGGGTTCCGGGGCCCGCCTCGCTAGAATGATGCAAATATTTTCCCTCCTGGGCGGAACGTTTCTGTCTCTGGTTCCCAAGATTTTTTGGAAATGGAGTGAGGATCCAGTTCTCGCCGGCACCGGACTGGGCCCGCCCTGGCTGTGTGCGTGCGTGTGTGTGTGTGTGTGTGTGGGAGGAAGAAACCAGCTTCCATTCGCTGCGGAACACAGCCGCAGCCCTGTTACACAAGCCTGTGGGTTGGACAGCGGCGCTCTCACATGCTGATGGTAGCTACAGACGCAGCACTTTCCACGGGTCAAACGCCAGCCGCCGGAGCCACAGACTGTCTATTAGGCTCCGACTCGAGGTTGTTCATTTGGTGCCTGCGGCCGAGAAATTTCATCTGTGTCACGGGAGAGAAACTTGGGCTCCGTCCCGATACGGTGGAGGATGAAGAACGAGCTCCCGGTGAAAAGGCCTGCTGACGCGCACGTTCAGCAGCCAGGGGAAGTACGAAAGGAAAATTTCATATTCAATTACTATATCGTCGCATATCCAACGGATTTAGTGGCAACGAGTAAACTCTGTCTTTACTGCACGCTGGCAGTCATACCTGCGACGCTGTGCAACGTCAGATGTGTTGAAGTGAGTAAAGAGGTCTGGGATTAAAACAATGACAACTCTCTCGCTGAGGAAAGCCTCCGTGCGCTCTTTTTTGTTTGCCTTCAGAGGTGAAAATACCACTTAGTCCTGTAACATCTGCTGCATCTGCACTAAATCTCCCCTGCAGTGGTAGCTCTTCTTGTTCTTGTTCTTGTTCTTGTTCTTGTTCTTCTTCTTCTTCTTCTTCTTCTTCTTCTTCTTCTTCTTCTTCTTCTTCTTCTTCTTCTTCTTCCTCCCTCACAACTTTGGAAGGAGCCCGACTGGTTGTGTAACGCTGAATGATCTGAAAACACTCCAGAGCTCAGTTTGGCACGGCGGATGTCGCGGGGTTCCAGATTTTTCGAGCCTTTCGCAAGGTCAATTAATAAGAAGGCGAAGGCCGTCGTCAGTGCAGCACTTACTATCCTCCCTCCCTCCGTCCGTCCTCTTCCTGTCCTCACCGTGTTCTCCCCTCATCGTCGGAGACGGTTCTTGTTCTTCTCCACCACATCAAACTGGCTCCCCACGCCGTGGCCGCGCACGTCTGCCTGTCACAAACCGCCGTCTGAAGAGGCCCCGGCAGGATAATTGGAGGCCCCGACCGTCACCCTCTTCTGTTTTTTTGCAACCAGCAAACACGAGCGGAGCGGCCGGCCGGCGCGAGAGATATTCAAAACAAGGCCTAATTATCATTCCGCTGGCTGCGGCACCGACCGCCCAACGGCCAAAATAACGCCGGTCCGTGCGCCTCCCCACCTTTTCCCCCGATCACGCACAGGCTTTGATAGTTCCCGCGTCGCGCCGCACAGACAGGAAGTCCCCTGTCTTCAAAATAGATGGCGTGCCAGAGTGGCGACTGGAGCGGATGCCAGTGTGCCTTCAATGAGGGAAGGAATAAACACGCATCGTCATCACCGCCGAAGCTCTGGCCAAACAGAGGACAAAAGAGCTGCTGCCATCATTCTACTGTGAGGGCTGCACTTAATGAATCCTAGAATTTATATTGTTGTGCCGACCTTTGGAGGTGCATAATAAAATTAATAATAATACATTTAATTTATATTGCACATTTCTGCAATTTTAAAGTGCTACAGGGTAGGAAAAATAAATAAAAGTTCATTCAATTTCAGAAGTTATAAAGGTCAGTAAGTAGTCCAATCTGTTTTATGAACCTTCTGTAACGCTGCTCGGTTGTTTACGACCTTGCTGGAAATTGGCCCACAGCCACCTACAACCCCCTTCCCCCCGTGACATCACCACATGGCCTTATTTTTGTTTACGTGACAGTAGAGTGGCAGCAAACCTCAGGTTCTGTTCTTAGTGTGTCCTCTGTGGAACCGCTGGCTGGAGGTCCTGCTGTTGTTGGCGACTTGCTGCCTGCTGCCGCCGGCTTATTTGTGCGACGTTTAAAATAGACGCCACATTCCAACCCGTTTTCGGAACCCAAGAGTCCAGTTTGGCCGCCTTTGCGTGATGAATTGTCAAAACGTCTCTGCAGATCGGGAGAAAACAGCGCATTTAGCCCGCTGTTTACGGCCTCCTGCTGCAACTGGTGCTTTGTTGGGGATTCCACATGTTTGGATGGAGACAAAAACAAGGTGAATATCCATCAAGTGAATGTTTGAATATTGGAATAGAATGCCTTTTATTATCACTGTGATTGCTGACTTTTTTTTTTTAATCCTTTATCCCAGATTTGTATTTTAACCTGAAAATTGTTTTATGCTTGTTAACTGCTTTTAATTCATTGTGATTACTGTTGTAGCACTTTGAGATTTCTTGTCAAAATATAGTGATATATAAGTGCGTTATAAATAAAATGTATCATTATTATTATCATTATTATTATTATTGTTATTACTATTAAGAAAAAAATAAAATAGAGTTATATATTTATATATACATATATATATATATACAGTAGTAAAAATCTGACTTATTGCTTTAGACATAATGAGTGGAGGTTAATTTAATGGGAGCACTTTAATGGGCAATAAAACTTATGAGTTCCCTTTTTTTTCTAATACAGAATTGTTTAACTTTGTTTATTTAATCTTCAGTTCCGGACACTCTCACGGCAGCACGAGCGATTGTAATGTTGACACACTGACACAGTGTCAACAGCACTGCATCTTTCAAATCGGCGCCGCTCCGTTCTCACCTGCGTGTCTGAACCTGCAGCCGCTCTGTGTTCTTGAAAGAGAGAGAGAGGGAAGAGAGGAGAAGGCGACCCTGAAGAACCTGCAGAGTAATCCGAGGTTTTATTCCTCCTCCTCTCTCCCCATTCCTGCCCCCCCCCACTCCCTCAAATGTAAATACCTCTGCTGTTTACAGTCTATCACTCTTTTTTTTTGAAAGAAACATTCTGAGATAGCTGAGGGAAGGTGCGGGGGGGGAGGGAGTGGGGAAACAAATTCAAAGAGTCACATTCACACCTAGCTGAGCTGAGCTGAGCGGAGCGGAGCTGAGCTGAGCGAGCGAGCGTGGTGGCAGGGGGATTTGGTTACGGATCGGCGAGTGGCGGCGGAGGAGACGCGAGCAGGTCGGGGCCTGTTCTGCATTTAGAGCGCCGTGCCGGGCTGGAGCTGACGGCCAGGAATGTGTCTCCTCACGGAGCGTGAAATCTGCGCCGTGCAATCGGCCCCTTACGCCGTGACAAATCGCGAGAACCCGACAGCGGCGAAAGCGATTTGCGCTTTTAGGAGGCGTAGAAGTTCCCTCACGCTTCCATCACAAACCGTTTTCACGTCTATTTTTAAATCCAGGAACCCAACAGTTCATATTTAGCATATTTAGCCCTCTGTTTGCAGCATCCAGTTGAAATTTTTACCCTTCTGCTCTGTTGGGCCTCCTACGTGTTTGGAAGGGGACGTGAACAAGGTGGTCTTGAGGGGGCGGAGCCAACACCTGGCGAGGGGCGGTGTGTAAGTGGCCTTTGTGGCATCACCAAGAGCGGATTTTTCCACATGGGAGTGTTTCAACACGCACTTTCTCAACAATGGAGTGAGTGAAGGAAATAAAGGATGTGCTTTACTTATCGCTGTGCATTTGTTCTGACAGGACACGCACTAGCACACCAAACTAAATTCTAAAACTTAAGACACAATACAGACAGTAAAGTCACTTCAAAGACAGGAATAAAATATTGCAGCTCTGGAGAGTTTTTAAGAGCCTTTCTAGATAAAGGAGAGAAAAAAAATCCCGGTCACACAATCAGCTGAACCCTGACCTGTGGAGTTGTAGCAGAGGCCTCAGGGTCATCAGTGCTTGCTTTGCTTCTGAAGAACTAAAGTGTCAAGATAAACAAGGTGGTGCGACGCTGCTCAGAGCTTCAACAGAAAGATTTTTTAAAATCAATCCCAAAACCCAAATCCTGACTCGAGCAGATCGGGGAAAGGTCGACGAAGGTGAACAAACGCGTGGAACAACAACACAAAAATATCCCAAACTCATCGTGTGACACTACATCTGTCACAGCACACGGGGAAAACACACGTCTCTGAGCTCCGTCAGACAAGACTGGAATTCCCGGAGGAGACGGAGATCGGCCGTAACTGCGGCGACCTCCGCTGACCTCTGCTGCCTCTGACTCAACCCCCTCCCTCGCTGACTGGCTGGAGGCCTCTTACCAGGAGAAATGACTCTTCCACATGCTGCCGGAGGAATGTGGGCTTCCAGACGCCGCGGAGCTCCCCTCCTTTGCCACCCTTCCAGCCCACCCCCGCCCCGACAGCTAAGGAATTCAGGCACCTGTGAAAATCCCTTCGAGTCCCTGAGCTCATCTTCAGCCTTGTCAAGAGGCTTAAAGGCAACATGATTTTCTCTGTCATGGAGAAGCGGCGGCGACGGCAGCAGCTGCGGTCGGACTTCAGACTGCATAAAACATGAGCGCAGCCTCCGATTAGTTGATCAGCCGAGTGAACTGCTGCCTCATGTCTGAATTCCAATCAGCAGGCGGCAGGTCAATCCTGTCCCTCCAGGCAGGTCAGGGACAGGATGTGGTATTCCTGCAGCCCCTCTTCCTTCCTCTGTGTCTGCATGTGTGTGTGTGTGCGTGCGGAGACGACGGCCAGATGTCTCGTTGCCATAATATTATTACACTCGTACTCATATTTCATCCGCCGTGGACTCTCTGACTCGCAGCGAGCTGCTCAGCGTCAAGCGCGAAGATGCTCACGGTCCTGATGCGACATGATTGGTCGACATGTCTCGTGCCGCTATTCAAGTGACCTGAACCGCCTCCGGTTCACAGAGGTCGAAAGACTCTCCTTCTTCTTCCTCTTCACCTCTCACAGCCGACTCCGAGGGTGAATTCCAATTCCTCCCTTAACCCTCAATCTCAACCTCAATCTCAAAAATGCGCGCTCCCGCGAAGTGCAAGTGCTGTCCCGATTCTCAGAACGTCAAGTTGAGGGACAAGTTTAAGGGCTGTATCGCCCTCAATATTGAGATTCTCCGGCACCACCCATGGCAGTAAGGGCTACCCAGAAGGCATTGTGTATTTTCGCCAAGACATCTTCGAAAAATGGCGATGAAAAAAGCGAGCTACAAATGGAAGTATTTTCTTAGTTAATAAAGATATAAATATTACGAAACCATTTTATTGTCTTAGTTTAAGAATTTTGTATGGATTATTGACATCGTTGTTGCGTAACATTTATATTTTTTTACTTTACGATGTTTGTCAGCCGGACCGGCGGTCCCGGCTTCACGTTACTTGTATACCTCGTTGTTTAGCGACGGAGGACTTCTTCTTTTTCGTCGTCATCTTTTTCCATCTCCTTCTTCTTCATCGTCGTCGTCTTCTTGACAGATTGGATGTAGCTTTGGCGTAAGGCCGCCCCCCACAGTCTGAAGACGTAACTGCACTTAAGGGGTGTCCCATTTCTAAATCACAAGATAGCCCTTACACTTATTTTTGAGGGCCAAGATTGAGGGCCAAAGATTGAGGAGTTAAGGGAGGAATTTGGCCCCGACTCTCTGACGTCGAGCACAAAGAGACGAGACGTCACTTTGGATTTTAATTTTTCTGCAGCCTCGCAGGAACCCTCCCATTACTGCCGAGCCCGTCCCTAAAAATACATGTTGACAAACAGCAGAGCTCGGCAATTAAAGGTCCGGAGAGACACGACGGCTGCTGCTGCTGCTGCTGCTGCTGCTGCTGACGAAGTTCGGTAATTGTTCCCCTGTCATATAAACCTTGTAATTACCTCATGAAGATCAGTGCATCTTCTCTGTGCACGGCCGGGGCCGCACAGAAATAGTTCTCCACCTCCACTTCTTTCTCCTCCTCCTCCTTCTCTCCTCCAGCTGCTCTCCGCCAGGAGCTCCTCTTCCTGCCGCTTTGTTTCCAATACAAACAGGAAGTGAGAGCTGAGCTGAGAGGCGGAGAGCTGGCCAGCAGGCAGGCAGGCAGCAAGGGGTCGGGGGGGAGAGCGGAGGTCCACCTCGGGGACAGAGGGTCGCCCGTTCTGCGCCCGTTGTGGGTAAAGTGGCTGACGGAGGCAGTTGCTTTACTTCTGTCATTAGTCATCGACATTAGTCATCGTTGTCCAACAGGAAGAAAAAAAAAAAAAGGATCGTAATAAAAGAGGGCCGATGAGCTGATGAAGAGAAGTGCTCTCCGCCCGCAGGACGGTTGCCAGTTTGGACGGTTGCCAGTTTGGACGCGCTTGCACGTTCCGGTGGTTTCACTCAGCTTTGATTGCTCCGCCCGTCGCACGCATCAGAATAATTACAGACGTTCGAGGAGGCAACTTTCACTGCAGTCTCCTCGCTGAGCTGCAATTTTGTTTTTTGTTTTTTTTTGTTGCTCTATTTTGGTTTAGTCGAGAGCCTTTAAAAAAAAAAAAAAAAGCACAACACAGCCAACAACATTTGAGTAAACTGGAGTAAACTGCAGTGATGATGTTATTTAACGTATATATTTATAGTAGGGTTGTCAAATGATGCATTTTTTAAAATTGAGATTAATCTCTGACTTTCCACAGTTAATTGCGATTAATCACGTTCGGGCTTGCATGTTTGAAATTCATTTTTTTGTTATCTCAAAACAGTTTTTATGCCCAGTTTCCTTTTCTTTCCAGTTTCTTTCTCGGTGGGCATGAACCCGTCGAAGTTTACTAAAGCTTTTGCTCAATGGGGAAAAGCGTTAGTTCGCTTCTTACATGTACTTTCATTCATAGGCTAGCTGTCAAAAACATTGTGCCGCCTACGGCTGAAGGACCTGGCTACAGCTGAATTGTTTTTGAGTGAAATATGCAGCGTAACATCACGATACTCATTGCAAGCACCGCCTTGAAACCACCAGTTTCGCCCACCTGAGATCCGACTTTCGGGATCCTCGCAGATACTTCCTGGCTGCGCGCTCCACTTCCTGTTCTCGGCGGCGGACATTTCCTCACGCGCAGAGCCGCGTGTGACGTTTGCAGGCCAGAGGCCAAAACAACCTGCCACTGCTGCTTTGGAGGAAGTGCTTTGATGCCGAGTGCGGCTGTACAACCTCAATAGCAGCCATGCCGATTATTACCCAGAGTGCCTCAGGGCATCGCCATTGCCATCCACTCGATGATGTAATCCCCGGCATAAAGGGGAGATTAAGAGCCGCTGCTTGAGATGTTTACTTCACTGGCTCACGAAGGATTTCCTCCCGTCAGCGTCAGCGTTGGATGGACGGTTTGTTTGCGCGGTCAAATTAAACGAGTGCAATTTCCCCAAAGTGGCAGCAGTTGACTGAATGATTATGAACCCTGGGACAGTAAAAAAAACAGACTCTTATCTCCACCTCCAGGTTGGAGAACAAGTTTTTTTTTTTTAATGTCACGCTGTACCTTTGACTGTGCTGAGGAACGTGTGTCGCAGTTTCAGGATGAGCAGATCTCCCAGCGCCTGGAAGGTCACAGCTCGCACGGAATAACAACACAGACTGCAATGACTAGAAGCTGCTCTGTTTGCTCACGCTTGACATTTCCCAAACGTGTTTTTGAATTGAAGGGCGCGCCCTCTCTCTGTCTGTTTGTCTGCTGCAGTTGGCATGCTCTCCCTGTGTCTGCGTGGCTTCCCTCCTATCTACTGTGCACGTAAACTGGCTGATTGGCACCACTAGAACGTCGGTGAGTGTGAGTGTGGATCAATCAAATCAATCAATCAATCAATCAATCAATCAAAACTTTATTTATATAGCGCTTTTCATGCATTATCAATGCACCTCAAAGTGCTTCACAGAAAAAAAATAAAAGCAGAAATGCAACACGTAATAAATTGCATGGCTAGTCCCCGCCCCCTGCTGGTCTCCGCTCACTGCTCTCTGCCACCTCCCCACAGCTGCTCTGCCTCAGCAGTGGATCTCACCTGGCCACGATCAGCTCATCACCACCACACAGTTCATCAGCTCCAATCCAGTCCTGCCTGTTGTCTCTCTGTCACAACCAAACACCACCATCCACACCTTCATTTTCGAACGAAACACCGTTCACAAGTTGAGATCCTGAAGCTGAGCACTGGTTGAAGCGGACTATTCCCAACAAAAGAAAATGAATTATGATGGCAAAAAGGCTTTACAGGTGGAGGTTCTGGAGGCCAAAAGATTTTAAATCAGTCCTCGGTGTTCAGTTTGTTTAAAGAGATGAATCGGAATGAATGTTTTTTTCACCACTGACACAGAAACAAAGAAAGTATTTTAGGTGCAGCAGGTCAGTGGAGCTACGTCATGAAGCAGAGTTTATTATACACAGTATGTTATTCCTTCAAATGGCCCTTGGTGTGTGTGTGTGCGTGTGTGTGTGTGTGTGTTCTCTTCCTGGACTGCAGGGATTTGAAGCCGACACATTGCGAAGCCTGCCAGTGTAATTTCCTGTGTTTATGCCACTGGGAGCGTGCACTGCTATTTTTTTTAGCGTCCTGCACACGCCGAAGAAAAAGAGCCTCACATCCACAGCACAGACAGAGGGGGCGGAGCGTTCTCCGCGGCATTGACCACGACAGCTTCCTGGAAACGTACCTGCGGCAGAGCAGCAGGGGGGGGACACAACATAACAAGACAAAGTCGAAAAAGGGAACCTGTGTGTCCCTTCTGTTTGTCTGGCGGAGCCGCCATGTAATTACGATGACCGCAGGGAAGTGACACACAGCTCCTGGATGTTGACGTGGGTGGCCGGAGGGCAGCGCTTTGCGGTGAGGAACAGAACGATTTGAACGGACTGGATGAATGAAGAGCCAGTTAACCAGTCTGCTGATGGATGTGTGGCGCTGCGGCAGATGCGCGTGGGCCGGACAAGTGGGCTGATCGTCAGGGCGGTGGGCGGTACGGCCTCAGCGTTTGCCAGCATCACATGAGGCATTTTTTCCTGTGGATGTGTCTACATTTGCGGGGCGCAGATAGGGAACTTTGAAATGAAATGAAGTGATGCCGAATTGAATTGTTGCTTAAAGAAAAACAGGAGGATGAGGAGGGAGGTGTGTGGTTGGCTGGTTGGCCCCTCCACCCCCAGCTGGAAAATGTGACTCACATTTCAAGGTGTGGACGCCGTCCCGTCACCTTCAGCGGCCCATTAGGAGGAGGATTTCCCAAACAAAGTTCCTCCATCTGCCGCATTAACAAGGAGAGAAAAATACTTACTTATCTGATTGTATTTATTGACTATTTTTATCGTTTTTTTTATTGGTTATGTTTGGTTTATCGTTTGTTTATTTTAAGTCTGCCTTGCTCTTATTGTCACTGTGCACTTTGAGATTTGACCACAAATATAAAGTGCGTTACAAATAAAATCTATTATTATTATTATTATTAATAATAATAATAACGTTGATGTATGAATATTTTTATGTAAAACCAGGGATCGGACAAATTGCAATAACGTTGTGTATTGTCACTACACGTGAGTGCGACGTGAGTTGAACTGCTCACACTGTGAACACAGCAACTAGTTCAGGACGAAAGGCGCCTTCATCCTGACACAACTTGGATGGACTCCAGCACCGTAGGCTGCAAACTATAGGCAGCTAATTAGACAGGGGGTAGAGTGGGTGGAGTCACTTTTCTCCAGACGATTTTTTGACGCATCAGATTAAACAGGAAGTGTGGGTGAGTTGGGGGGTGGGGGTTGCATTTGTATTTATGCCAACGTCAGTGTCCTCAACCAAACCTGACTGGACATTCAAGCGCCAAAAAAAAATGTCCAAAGTCGACGGAAATCCATTGAAATAGTTAATAGTTCCTGAGACGTTTTGGTCAAGACGTCGTCCACATGTGTGTCGGTTGACCAGGAGGTCGGCTTCTTCGAGTGAGGTATGAGGGATTTTTTCTTCTTCTTTTTTTTCATTCTACTGTCACCCCCGTTTTCTTCCGCAGCTCGAGAGCAAACCGAGAAAAAAAGCCGAGTGCGTCAAATAGCGGGGAACGGAGCCCGGCGGCGGCACTGTCTGCCTCCGTTCTACGCTGCCCGGTTTTCTCTCCCGTTCGACTTCCGGCCGCCAAGACGGCCACAGTCGACTTTCTTTTCAACTGAGCGACTGTTTGAAGCGTATCATGCATGTGTTTGTGACCCGAGTCTCCGCGCTCAACGTGAGAAGAGGGACATGACAGAAGGGGATTCCCACCAACACCTTCCTCCTCTTCTTCCTCCCGCTTCTGCGCTACCCTCACACGTGCAGAAATAGTTTAATTAGAGAGTCGCCCTGACCTCTGACCTCAGGGTTAATGCCACACCAGGGGTTGGGTCAAAGAAAGGAAGAAGAAAAAAAGAAGCCCAAGAGCACAAATAGAGGGGCGTGAACTGGAGATGTCCGTGTGTCTCAAAAGGCAGTCAATGTAGTAAGAAACATTCCTTTTTATTCCACTAATTTTCAAAATTACGGAAAAATATTTCTCTTAAACAAATATAAACACATATTAAACATGTCAAAACGCCAACGTACCTCATTCTGCTCACAGTGGACGTACAAATAAATAGAAGTAACCCGCAACTCTCCATCCTGAGCATCTGAGGCCGGGGATTGGACGCGTTAACGCCAAAGTAAGTGCAACAGCGACCTCCAATGGTGTACAGTGGTTTTAGCCTCTAAATTCTGATGCCACTTTTATTATGTTTTTTAACACTTCTACTCACATGAGACTGACACATTTTCTGACTGGGGTATTTATGATTTAGAAAAAAGCCTTTGCAAGCCACTTACAAGCTTACAGGTAGTTCAAAGTGCAGCTGCCCGCCTTCTGAATGGACAGAAACGGCCGTGAACACATTAGTCCCACCCTGGCATCCTTACACTGGTTACCTGTTCATTTAAGGATCCAATTCAAGGTGTTATTGTTTTTAAATGTCTAATTGGTCTGGTACCAGCCTATTTATTAGAGCTTGTGCAGCCTCACACTACTACAAGGGCACTTAAGTCATCCAAGCAGTTGCTCTTGGCAGCACCACGGACCAGGCTGTCCAGCCGTGGAGACAGAGCCTTCTCGGTGGCTGCCCCTGAACTGTGGAACAGCCTACCCCTCCCGGTTAGAGCTGCACAGTCCATTGATCAGTTTAAGTCTCTCTTAAAAACTCACCTCTTCTCCCTGGCCTTTAGTACCTGCTAGGCAAGTGATCCTTCTTTCTATTTTTATCTTTTTATATAGCACTTTGTACGTCTGCGGCCGTGTTAAAAGTGCTCTGTAAATAAACTTTGACTTGACTTTATATCAAATTTATATTTTAACACTCACGTTTGGCCACTTTTGTCACAAAAATCTAACGTTTACATTTCATAGCAAATATTGTGTCCGCTACATGTTGGAATTCAGACAGTCAGGCACCTCTAATTGAGTTAAACCTTTTATTGAAAGAAATGTCTGAAAGTTACAGAACAAAGGCGGCTCAGAGAAGAGAGTGAATGCTACAAGCAGTTAAGTGGGCAGGTAAAAAATACAATACCTTTCAACCATCACTCAAATTCTCAACGTTCTTCAAGGAGGGAAATGTGTGCATCACAAAGCACACAGCTGGCTCCGTGAAGCTCTTGCTTTAAGGACATTGCACCGACTTCCTGACCCCACCACCAGAACAGACCTGTCACCGCAGCAGGACCAGCTGATCCCAACGTGGCTAATGTTTACACCAAAAAAGGGAGAATCAAGTTCAAGAACACACACTCACACGGAGCTCCTTTATAATATTCTGGAGTGAAACGTGACACGGGCTGTGCTAGCAGTGGAGTTAATATCTGAAACGTGTTAAAAACCCAGCACAAAAGTACCAAACCCAAAGTGAAGTTTGACTTTTTATGCTTTGGAAAGGTTTTACGACAGACAATTGATACACATACTGTACATATAAGCTGCTGTTGCTGCTACTGTTGGATGGATTTTTGTTGGAAGTTTTTTTTTTTTTTAACCTTTAGCCAGGCTAATCTGTTTTAGTAAATTTCCTTTACTAATTAAAGAATCACCAGTGAGCATTAGTCACAGAAATCCTGCAGATTGTGTATGATACATTAGTATTTACAGTATCTACAGGATGACATTCATTAGGCTTTTAATTTGAAATAAACGAACCACCCTTTTTTTTCTTTTCTTTTTAAAGCAACCTGCTTGTGCGTTCTATTCTCTTTAGTCAAGTCAGCTTTTTGGTGTGTTTATAGAGTAAAGCAGACATGCTGAGAAAGGGATCCTGCCCTAAACGTAAAATCAAAGACAAGCATATTATGAATAAAAAAAAATAATAGAACCTTAAAAAAGAAAAAGAAAAAAATAATCTATATCCAATAATGCATTTCCATCTATGGACTTGAATGTTTGCAGGAGTGATGGGAGGAGCTTTCAGCCACTGCAGGTTAGCTGTCAACAAACCCCACTGTGTGCTCACGCGCCTCGTTGCATCAGCTTTTACCCGCCAGCAACACACTGGAGACAGAAAAACAACAGTCTGCATGAACCGACTTCATGATAAACCCTAAAGCAAAAATCCAACCCAAGTCAGGTTCGATAAAACACAGATAAATGTGATACACACACACACACACACGCACACGCACACAAATCATAAAAAAAAGGATGCGTAGCATAAAGAACAACTCGGCTGCACTTCAGATCCAAACCACCTCGAGGCCGTTTCGGTTCCAAAGCGGCGGGGAGTGCTTTTCCGCTGCTTCTGGGACGACCGTGCCGCTGCACGTGGGGTAAAACGCTGAGTCCAAAGCGCTCCCGTTCAAAGACAAGGGAAGGACGAGGGAAAGAGGCGCCCGGAGAGGGGTGAAGAGGAGGGAACGGGAGAAGGATGTTTGGCTCCCTGCTGTAAACACTGCTGCTGAACACCTCAGCGGCTCCGGGCTCTCCTCGGCCTGGAGCAGGGCTGGCTGGGTTCCCTCTAGGTGTCCTCCTCGTCCTCCTCCGCCTCCTGCCGGCTACCCACCACCCTCCTCCTCAGAGGCTCCTCGGGGAAACTCTGTCCCTTGGCTTCGGGTTGGCCCTCAGGGGAGCCTCTCCTCCTCCTCCTCCACGCCTCATCCTCTTCGTCGTCGTCGTCGTCCTCCTCGCCATCGGCTTCGTCCTCTTGCTCCTGAAGCAGCCTCGCCTGCTGCATCGCCTGCTTTTCTGCAGGAGAGAATCAGGGAGCCGGTTACAGATCGACGACCAAACCCCAGCGTCTCCAGTATAAATTATCTGTTGGACCACTTTATTGAATTCCTGGCAGCAGGCATTAGCCCTATGTTTACAGACTCCGGCTAAAAACTGCTGCTCTTAGCGCACACTCGACGGACAAAGACTGTTGTTAGAAAGCATCAGTTAAAAAAAAAAAAAAAAAGGTATCTGTCTTCATGGAAACTCACTCTGGTAGTAATCCTGAGGAGAGAACCGTCGAGAGGGGAAGACAAAATCCGCGATGAAGACCAGCAGCTGCAGCAGCGAAAAAAAAACGAACAACAGAAACATTTTGTCACAGAAATGTGAGAGTAGGAGCTTCACTTCCATCACAACAACAACACCACCAAGGCAAGCTGCACGTGTAACGCACCAGTCCCAGCGCCAGACCGGAGAACAGCGTGACCAGGCCGAAGATGATATACGAGCCCCAAACAGGAATGCCAAGCTGGTCCGTCATGTAGTTGTGGCAACGCTGGAAAACACGAGGGGAGCAATTAAAGGTGGCAAAATAAAGAGACAAACAGAATGTGTGAAAAGACTCATTTTGTGGTGATCTTTCAACCAGCTTGTGGCTCTTGTCCACTATTTAATTTGCTGGGAGTTCACACGGAGAGGACATCCCGACTCACCCGGATGAACATGGAGAGTTTGAACAATGCCGACATTGAATTCATTCTGTGGAACAACGGAGGAAACGGCGGTTAGCAATTAATACGCGGATGTTTCGAACGAAGAGGAAATGTCGCAACCACAAACACTCTCAAGGAAGTGTGCTTAGATCTGACCTACAGCCTAAAACATATACTTCCGTGACACTCACTGAAGCAGAACCGGGAAGAGAGACACTCACAGAAACGACGAAGGGCCAAACCAGGAGGACACCGGCTCGATGGACTTCCATTTCTGATCCTGGACGAAGGCCAGGAAGTCGTCCTTGGTGCGAGCTCCCTGGTACTTCCTGAAGACGCCGTCCTTACAGCTGCAAGGATCACAGACGGCCCGTCACTCACAGAGTTCAGCGCGATGATAAACACTGTCAGACAGCTGCCGCGATCACGAATCGCGTGAGGGCTACAGTCGACGTTGAGTGACAGCTTAAGGAACGAAATAGGCAGAAGTAGAGACGAGCACATCAGGCAGCGGCTAAATATACCTCGCAGGAAGTCCACACTTTTCAGATGAAAACTCGTTTGATATGTTTTGCTATTCTTGTCATGCTGACAAAAACGGGTCGTGAATATGAAAAAATAAATTGATCTGTGACCACCACTAACCTTGCATACAGTAATTCATGCTGTTTAATTTTAAATTATTTAGGATTCAGACGGTTTTGTTTGTGCAAAGGATTTCAATATTAAAGGCTCCACATCAGGCAGAGAACAGAGGTCCTAAAAACCACAGAACAAAAAAAATGAACTCACTGGTAGATTGTAGGAAGTGAAGTGATGATGAATCTCCCGCTCAGGCCTTACGGGAGGAAGAGAGAACTTTTAAACGTGCAGGAAACCATGAGAAAAAAACCAATGGTTAAACGCATTTAACAAATAACAGAAGTTAAAACTCAAGGAAAAGCACTTCCAAAATCACCATGTGAGCAACGACACTTTCGAGATGGCAGGAAACAACAGTGGAGGGAAAAAAAACCTGACACATACACGAGGTCTGAACAGAATTAGACTTTGCCCTTGTAGTGGCACATATTAGATGGAGATGGCACATAGTAAACTAACATCTTATTACAGATTAACTTTATATTTGGCAAGTTTGTAAGCATTTCATTGCTCAATGAGAAGATTTACGAAACCCTCCCCATTTTGTATTTGTTCATGAACATGTTGACCAATATTATCTACAGTCATCTGCAAAGCAGATGTGCTTGTTATGGTTTTGGAGGCAGAGGCATTAAATTAATAGGAATCAATGCACCGAATGCTGCTTCATTTCTCAACGAACAGTGTTATTATGCATGACACATCATTACATTACAAGGCATTACAACATGAAATGTATGTATGCCATCTCTGCAATACTGATGAGCGAATTGGGCGGCATCACAAGCTGCAGAGTGGAACTCGGTTGACAGTGTTTGGTACTAAAACTCATTCAAGCAGACAATTCTGAAAGGGGTTAAATTGTTCTTACGTGGCCGTCTGCCAAAAATAGTAGCTAGTGCAGAAACGCAGCAGCATTTTTTATTTTCTCGGTCAGTCCTCTTTTGTAATTCAGTCTAGCGATTTAAGTGCTTGAAAGCTGCCACCGGCTCTTTAAGTGTTTGCAAGCCTTACCGGGCTGCTCAGTCACGTCCACCTTGGCGATGTTGACCCCCATGTCCTCCCCCCAGTCCGCAAACTCCTTCCACACCGACTGGAGCTGCTGGCATGCGGGGCACCACGGGGCATAGCTGGCGCAGTAAATAGAGAGACGCGCGTTAAAGTTTCAGTCAAAACTAACTCACATTTGCCGTTTAAAAAAAACAAATAAATATTTTTTTTTAAAAATCACAAACGATCTTTGACTAAGAGGTGTTTGCAGCTTAGCTGCCCGTGCACCGAGTTAGCTCGCAGCCTAGCCAACCGGGCTCATTAGCCGGTTTACGATAAGCCCAAACATGACAGATGTCAGCGGTTAATTACTTTTAAAGACATTTTGAGACGTGTTTCGCAACAAATGTTTTATTTAACGGACACGGCGGTGCGCCTTGTCTTAACCAGCCGCTTCACACCCTTGCCCTTAATTCCGCGAGCTTTAAATAGCTGCTAACCGACTAGACTTCTCTGGCTAGACGGGGTTAGCCATTAGCACGATATGCTTCCACAAGACACTGACAATTCAATCATCCACTCTCCGGCCAGGATGTCTTCCCAGTTGGCGTCGGTCACTTCCTTCAGGCTGTCCGGCTTCGCCGAGGTGGGCGGCGGCCTCAGGCATAGCGCGATGAGCGCGAAGCATATCCAGGAACGGTGCGCCGCTCGCAGTGTCAAAGAAAACATCCCCGTGTCCTGAGTGCTGCTCGCTGTCAGGCGCGCCATGTTGGTCAAGCGCTCACTTCCGGTTTGCGCCTGAACACTCCGAGTCAGCTGCTTAACTGTTTGTGTCCCAAAAATTAAAGAGGGGAGGCTAGAGAGAGAGAGAGAAAGAGGCTGTGAAAGTCAAAGGAAGTGCGTAAGAGGAAAGACACAATTCTGACAGTACAGGATTAAAGCCGTAAGTAAAATACTCACGTAACTATTATTTATGAGCGAATATTAGGAATATACGTTCACAATTACTAAGTCACAAGTCTTGGACTACCGCTTTGAATTTGCTCTAGTGAGCAGCATCGTTGTTGGCACAGTGGTCTATAATTCTGAGTCTATCAAATTACACAAACATAAAATATTGTCAGGCATTACCAACAAAAAAGTGTCAACAGCAAATTTAGCCGTCAACAGCAGATGGTGCTGTTGTCCCTTCTAAAAACTTACAACTCGGTAGTCAAGCGGTAAGAGCGCTGTCTATTCAGGTAAATCTGTTTTTGCCTACAATATTTTTAAATGCCTGCCCATATTTTACGACGGGTTATTCATCCTTCTTATGTAATTCAATTTATTTGTTTGGAAAAAAAGAGGATTGTTGTTTTAATTTTTTGTAGGAGTTGGTGGGTGCAGGTGCATGTCTACATACAAATTTATCCCTGCCTAAATGTGTGTGTGTGTGTGTGTGTGTGTGTGTGTGTGTGTGTGTGTGTGTGTGTGTGTATATATATATATATATATATATATATATATAATTTTATTTTTTTCTCTCTGATATTTTTTTAGCTAGTTTTAGGTAGTCATCCCTGGCTGCTACTGACTACTTTGATAGCATGCTGACGCACGGTAGCTTGACTGAGTGTGCAAAATGGGAGCAGCTCTCGGTCGCTGGGAACCTGCAGGCAGCTGGCAGTGGCAGCCAGTTATCAGTGCACCTCACTCTCTAAAAATACACTCCAGATGACATCCTTTTGTGCCCCTGCCGACGCCCCCTTTCTCCAGCCATCAGCTCGGCTCTGCTCCACTTACAGAGCAAAGTGACTCTCCTCCAGGCCAGGTGCTCTGCTCTTCCACTCCAACCTAACTGTAAGCATCTGCTGGGTTCTTCTCCAGAATATTTTTATTTCTTGTCGAACACTGTAGTGAGTCCATTTAGCTTCCAAGTTTCCAAAATCTGCCTTCAATTGCCATGGTTTGCGCTCATTTTTGTTAAATGTGCAATGAAAGTACACAAGAGGTATCATCAGTTGATGTTGATTTTTTTTAAATTATTTTTTAAATTGTAGCTCCGTCAAGGTGGAGGCAAATAGAAATGCTTTGCCTCTTTAAAATGTTTTTATTCCTTGGACATGAAAAGGGCCACTTTGATTAGAAAATCTAAAAGGCGGGGCTTCGAGACACAATCACTGCATTTCCCAACGGACTGCAAGCGTCGGCGACTTGCAACGGCTGTGCTGTTGCAGGCAATTACAGCTTAATGCCAGATGTTCCAGCGCCTGGAGCCGTTGGTGGGGTCCTGATTACCTACAAAATTAGCTACCGTGACCACCAATACATCTTACTCATCCCAACATTCCCGGACTTCCTGTGGTCCAGACGCTAGAGCTCCTCGACCAGCTGCTCACAAACAAGGCTTCAGACTGCACTCACAGGTATTATTGAGTCCGCTGTGAGGCAATGGAATGAAAACATATTCATATCAAACACCCAGCTGTTGATAAATCAAAGTCTGTTAAGAGTCTCTGCAACACATTTTTGTCAAAATAATAATTTTCTGATTTGTCAAAGACCAAAGCAAACAGTTGAGTGGAGTTTTTTTATTGTTCACTCTCACAACATAGAAAAGCGGAGCCATGTGAGAGTTGGCGTCACTTGTGGAAGGGGCGTGGCTAAATGTGGGTCACTGTGCTGGGGAGCACTATGGATTCTCCTGAGCTCAGCATCCGAGTCCGGCACACTGACTCATCGTTTTTAGATTTAATGGACGCGTCGTGACCTCCACTGCTGTGATGAAGAACCTTGAACCCCGAGGGAAGTTTGAACAAAAGCCAGCGGAGGTCGCGGGTTTCGCAGTTCTTCCTCCTTTTTCACGGTTTTTATCTGAAAATATCATTCAGGGCATTGCTGTAATATTAATATACATGTATTCAGCTCTGGGGGTAAACGAGATGAGAGCTGTCCGTGCAGGACTGAACTCCAAAACAATGAACGCAGTAAAAAACGACACAGCAAAAATGTGTCATTTTTATTTCTCCACTTGTAGTTCATTTTAAGTCCCCATGTAATGTAAAACCTCTTCCAGGTCAGCACCCCCGGCAAGGTGTTGGCCCCGCCCACAAGACCATTTTGTTTCTGTCGCCTTCCAAACAGGTGGAAGGCCCAGCAAAGCTTTCGAATCTAAAAGGAAGTTTAATCTGAAGGCTGTAAACAGGGGGCAAAATATGCTGTTTTATGGAGATGGAAATGTACATATTTACTTATTTACGCAGCAGTAGTTTCTCACGTGCGGTTTAACGTGTCAATCAGTCTGCCGCGAGGAAAGCCTCTTCAGGAGCCTCTGTAAATGTGTCAGGCGTCGGCGGGGGGGAAAGCGGCTCCTCCGGTCCCTCTAATTGGATCCGCACGTGCTCGAGTGGAACAAAAGTCTTTATTCTACTCATCCCACGCAGTCCATCCTTTTGTTCAGCATATTTCAACCTTCCCCAATGTCCTCACACATTAAAAAAAAAAAAAAAAAGAGAGAACAAATAATGGGCCTGGCGGTGATGACTGGTTTCTGAACTTGATGCCGCAGTATAAAACAAAAGACTGTGTTTTGTTGAATGTGGTATTTCACGTTTTTATTTCGTTAAGGTGTAGTGTAATGTGTTTGCCCGTTCAGTCGTCCTCTTTGCATTTTAATCAGCATCTTATCCCGCAAATTGTCAGAGGCTAAAGCTAAAGCTAAAGCAAAGGCAGGAAGGGATGAATGTTCTTATTTCCGGGGAGTTCACATCCAGAGTACTGCTAGAAAGTCACTGGTGAAGTAAAACCCCCGCCACCACCACCACCGAGTTGTGCCCTTTCTAAAACACGTTGACACTTTCTGTTTCCTCCCGTTGCCTGTTTTTCAAACACGGCTTGCAACAAGCGCCCGCGCTCCGCACCAAAATAGCGCCAGTCCTGCGCACATTTGCCTATAAACGGAAAGAAACCCTTACGTAAGGTGGATCTTCTTTCTGCTGGGGGAAAAAAAACAGACCCGATGCCCATATAAGCGCTGCCATCCGTGACTCACTGGCAGATGATGCCCCGTGCAGGAGGCTCGGCTGGTGTCTGAGGAGAAGGAAGGATGACTGGGAGCGGTGGGAGGACTCCTCACGCACGCCAGCGTAAGCAAACGGCTCCTGGCGCCGAGAGGTGGGAGGAGAACAATGGAACATCCATTCACACACAGACACACACTCACCGCGCGGCGCCTTTTTCGACGAGCGCCTTTACGCAACCGGCTTCCTGCCTTGAGGAAAAATCCCGACCGAGATGAAACGGGCCACTTGGAAGGCTGAAGCCGCTCGCAGATGTGACGTGAAAAGGTGTTCGTAGGTGGGAGTGCTGGAACGATGCGCCTCTGCCAAACGGGTCAAACGCGCATCACGGCCCGGCAGCCACGTTGAGAGGCTCATTGATCTGCCGTCCATCGTCATCATCGCACTGATGCCTTACGGTGGTTTTCCTGTTGGTTTCAGGGAGAGCGAGTCCATGCAAGGGAGAAAAGTCCACTTTTCAAGACTGAAATAAAATGTGCAGTCCGCACTTTAGTGGACTCTTTCTCTCTGTTCAACCTAGTTGAAAAAAAAGACATTTAATTCCTGCCTTGTGAAAAAAAGACGAGGAAAAGGTGTGAAAGGTTCAGGGGGAGTTTTGATGAACTCCTCAACTGAAATTTTATCATAAACTTTGTTTACATGCGCAAATTTCTCCAGTCCGATCTAAACCTTGGTTGACCGTAAATTACAAATCCATTCTTTACACAGACACTAAATAAAATGATGCAGTCGTGATGCGTTTGTTTCAACGCGTTTGATTTGGTCGATGGTTCGGTGAATTCTGGCTTCCTGCAGCTTTTCATGAACTTGTTTGTACAACTCGGTGTCTCTAGCCTTTTGACCATCAAGACTTTCAACAATCCTGAGATCTCTTAAAGCTTCCAACAAGAAAGTCGTGTCAGCAACAGACCAGTTTTGCTTTCCTCCCGCCATGTTTTCTGCTTGCCGAAAAACGACCGGCTGCCGCAAAGGCGGAAACACGTCACGCAGGCGTAGCACACATGCGCAGTGGAGATAATATTACCCCAACTAGGAAGACAGGATCCGAATGGGTGTGTACATGGACGCCATTCGGAATAATGATCGGCATAAACCACCTCTCTCTTTCGGAATAAAAATTTCTTTCTGAATTCTGAATTCTGATTGGCCTTTATTCTGATTATTTGTGTCCATGTAAACATAGATGCTGTTTTCCGTTGGTTGTTCTTTATGCCCAAAGCCCCGAAGTTAAGATTTTATTACTCGTCTATACGTGCCACTGAGCTTTATCCATTAATAACGAGCTCATTTCGGGGCATAAATAATTCATAAAGTCCTCAAAATAGGAAAAGCTGCCAGTTCAGTTTTAGTATGAAACTCTCCCTACTTTTTTGTTGTTGTGGCATTGTTCTTGTGTTTTCTTATTCATTTTCTTTCACTGAGGGCTGCTCGAGGCTATCCCAGCTCTGTTAGTGTGATGGCGGGGTGACACCCGGACAGGTTGCCAACCAACAACCATCCAAATGTGAACGGAAGAGCAGGAGCTCCACTTCAATATCAGACCAAACAAACAGGAGGGAGCGGACTGACATTCACTGCGAGCTGGACGGTGAGTGCGTGGGCTGTGTTTTCAGCGTCGGGGCGTGCGAGGTGGGCCGGCGGTTCAGGGGGGCGCCAGCGCTGCGATGGCCTCTGAAAGCTTTCAGCGCTGATTGTCGGAGAGGTTGCCCGACAAACTCGGCTGCCTTTGGCCCATTTAAGTTGCTATTTCTGTACGCAGGAAAACAACGTGTTGTTATTAAAAGGTGCGCTGCGGAAGGAGCACATCTCAGCGGCTCCTGACGATAGGCACAGCGTTGTCACAGCTGCGGAAAATCGGATGTTTACTGGGCCGTAAGTCCTGTTTAGTTCCTTGACAGTATGTGTGTCAGGGGAAGTTGTATGGTTCTGTTAGTTGAGAGTCCATCAAAGTCATGTGACTGAAGGCCCATGGCTCTCATTGCCTCCGGTCTTTCCTTCCTTAGAAGTGCTTTTAATGTGTGATTAATGTCCTTTGTCATGTTATGTCCGGTTTCATGTAATCTATTCAAATAAAATTTAGTATTATTTTTATTATTATTTTCACTTGAGTTGCTTGGAATTTTTTCAAAATCAAAAGCTGCAATCTGTAACTGTGATCCATTCTTATTGGTTGCTACAGTCATTTAGCATTAGCTGCCCAGTTCTTTGAACATGCCATTCATGTCCTGTGCACAATGTCCTGTATATGTCAGTATAAAAGTATCGAAAAAATATTTTCCTTTTAATTGAAAATCTAAATTCTAAAATATTTCAAGGAAAACCTCATGGCCCTTCAGTGTCAATGCCAGGACTTGACTTTTACCTTTAAAATGTCCTTTTCTGTCGTATAGCTGATGCTCTCTGACACAGCCCCCCACCACACACACACACACACACCACCACCTTAAATTGCTCCCTGAGGAGAAGCTGCTGCTGAGATGAGGCGGGGGGGCGTCCATGATCAAACCACTGGATCGATGGTCACCACAACAACCTGTCTAACACACACACACGCACACACACTACCGTGCTTGTGGGGGGTCAGCTGTCAGTGGCGAGGAAGGATTTAGCCCAGAGGGAGACCTGAGCAATGAGGTGATGGGTTCTGGAGGAGCAAGACAAAGACCCAAGTCTGAAGTGAGCTTCTATTGAATAAATGAGCATTGGGGAAGGCTGGGAGAGCTGCACTAGTGGCAGCTGTGACCGTAGGTCATCTTTGTCTAATGTTTTCTTAATACACACACAATTAGACATCATACTGTAAAGGAAAGAATGGGCTGGATGTCAAGTTGATGCCTCTCGCTAGTTATTTGATTCTGGATCTGGATGTTCTCCAGGTCCTGAGTCACCAAATTAAGTTCTGCTGTCTCATATTGGACCGCAGAATGAAGCACCTTGCACCTTGACCCCTGAACCTTGATTCCACAGTTGGAGGAAATATTGTCATTGGATGTGGAATGGAACGAGCGGACTAATTAGCGTCCGTCATGAAGAAAGAGACAGAAGCACTCTGTGGACACGCAAGGAAGACCTTTACATGTTCCTCCGCTCACATCTGATGAAGCTGCTTGATGGGTTCAGTGGGAGTGGAGCTCTCAAGGTGGACGCACCTCCCAGGGTTCGCGTCCGCCGACCATCAAACTTTTAAGACCGGCAGGTTATTTCTGCCTCCCTCTTCGTCCTTGCCTGCATTCTGCTGCTCCACTTTCCACCGCACCTGCTCGGCTTTCTTCTTCTTCTGCTCCAAACTGTGGGGGTGTAAACAAAGGAGGAGTCCCTCGGCCGCTAACAAAGCCTGCAGTAACACGAGCCGACTCCATTAGGGGGACTCCCTGCTGGATTCTGTGGTGTGGGGGCAGGGAGGAGCATCGCCGATGGAGGCCTCCTGTCGAGCGTGTTGCTCAGATGAAATCGTGCAGGCCTAAATCGGCCAGAACGACATCATCTCCACCCAGGGATCCATTTATCACACCCGGCATCATGGCTCTTAATTCTACAGACCCGACTTGACTTGAACATCACATCAGAGCGCATTCTGGGAGGGGGGAGGTGGACTGTGCTGGATCTAGTCAATAAAAGGAGCTCCACGCTAACCTGGATCGTTTGTCCAGCTACACAAGACGCATTGATTTTTAGCAACAAGACTTTTTTTTTCTCTTCCTTTCTTTTTGCATACATCTTACTGGCCTTGGCGCAGAACCTTGACTGACAGCACGGTTAAAGACCCCTCAACACGATCAATAGTCTGTGTCGGCTGCACGATCCTCAGCCTTCTGTGGGTTAGAGAGAACACCGCGCCAGTCCCTGCGCAACAGGAGCGACGGGTTTAGTATCAAATCCCCCAACCCGCTCCGTTTAAAAGAGAAAAAAAGAAAAGAAAAGAAAAAATCATTAGGCTATTAATTGCAGCCGTGTTCCCTGCAGGGCTTGGACGATTAGCGGAGAGGAAGCGGAGAGCGACGCTGCACGTGGAAGCCCTTCACCGCTCACATGTCTCTTCAGGCAGCCCACACACTCTCACACACACACACACACACACACAGAAAAACACACTCACTCGCACCCATGCAGGAAAAATGACTGTTGCATTTCTTCTCTCCGTCAGCGATGCGCCGCTCCTCTGTTTCGATTGCTCGTTCTGTTCACGCTGACCCTGAACGCACCCCTCCCACCTTTTCCTCTTCTCCTCCCCCTCCTCCTCTAACATGCCGGAGCAATAAGCACCTAGCCAGCCAGCAAGTAAGCCGGGCAGCCGCGTACAATGAAGCGCTTGAATGTATTTCTGTTTGCAGCGGCAGCCGCTCCGGCCTTTTGTGTTTTTGTGTCGGCGGCTCCGAGAGGCACCGGTCCAGTCCCAGAGCCGCAAGGAGACACATCATTATGAAATTCCTCTGTGTGCAAAAGTCGCTGCTCGAGACGTGAACTTCCTGAACTCGGCGTGCACACAAAGACGAGAAAACCGTGTACCTATAAACAAAATGTGCTAAAGTCATTACGAAAGAAAACGCAAAGTCCAACGTCCACATTGCCGAGCTCCGGCCCAGCGCACTTCAGCCGCACACAAAGAAACAGAGCCGATTGAGTCTCGTAGAGGTAATAACCATATGCACACGGCTTCCCTTCAAGTTTGCCCCCTGAAGGCTTCATTTGCAAACATCGCATCAGGAAATGCATATTACCTCGGCCGGGTCACAGCGAAGGGCACAGATGGATGTGGATCCATAAACATGAGCTTGTGACACGAGGCCGGAGATGCTGCAGAGTGACTTTGGGCTTTAGTCACCAAAAAGTTCCTTTTCCCTGCTGCTGGTGACGATGCGGGCACGGTTACATAAGGAAAGGTTACGGCAAATTGGGTTTTAAATGCTGCATCTTCATATCTTAGTCTCCTGAAGGTCATGCAAGAAGCAGACAATAAACTCTTGCACCTGTGGTTCCCGCTTTCAAAAAAACAAAAGACATTGTCTCTGTGCGCCCTTTGTTTCAGTTTCCCTCCTACAAAAAACATCCACGAATCCTAATACTAGAAAAATCCAAGGGGGAAAAGGGACGTCAAACTCTCTGTTTGTCCTCTTTTCACCTCTGAAACAGATCGTTAATTTACTGAGTTGGAGTTGAAAATGTGAGCGTCCAACTACAAACAGTCACAACGAAACATTAATTAATGAAAAGGCGAGCTCTTCAAATTCTGCTTCATCTCAGTCTTTGAAAACGCCCGAAACCCATCCACCCCCCCGCTAGCCCACAGCTTCTTTAGAACTCAAGTTTTGAGTTGTCAGAGCACATATTTTTCAATTGTGATCACAGCTGTGAATCCAGAGCTCAGGAAAACAAACCGGCAGACACTTCTGCCGACTTCTCGACACGATCGACACTCACGGATCACTATCGAGCCTGAGCTACAGCTCCCCGTGTTGTTGTTGTTGTTGTTGTTCCTCTTCCCTTAGGCAGCTCGATCGCCTCTGGAGGAAGTCAGCACAAAGAAGAGTTAATCGACTCCCTGCGACGCACAAAGAAGATTAGAGTGCATCGATGCCGAGGCCACAACGCGACTCACACGACACGGGATCCGAGCAGGACGCCGGCCTCGCCTCTGTTCGACCCTGTGTGTTTGCGTGATGCTGATTTCACATTTCAGCCACCTGATTTAAAAGCTTAAAAAAAAAAAAAAAATAGCGTGGGAGGATTCAAGATTCTCTCTCAGTTCTGGTGTGGGTGTCCTGGCAGCAGGAGAGCCGCCGGCGCCAACGCAGCACAATAAATAGAAAAAAAAAAGGGGGGAGAAAAGCTGTGATAAATTTAGGAGCCTTGGCCATGTTTGAAGGCAGTGGCACAGGAAGAAGAGGCAGCGATCGGAAGCGAGAGGCGAGGAGATTACACAGAAGAACAATGTCATCGCGCCCAAGGCGTCAGCAAACACGCGGCCCAAAAATAGCTCAGGGTCTCTCGTTACAAACATTTGGCCGGGATCGGCGCCGCGCTTGGTTGAATCCGGGGATAAACTTGCCATTTGTTGCATGTTTTCGCAAAATCTTAAAGGATCACGCCGCGAAACATCGCGGGTCTCCGAGGAGAAGATCACAGGGAATATAATGAAGCGGGTGTTTACTCCACGCCAGCGTCGTCCTCTGATCACATGGACAAACCCCGGTCATGTTTACCGCCGCGAACCAGCTTTTCCTCTCATTTTCATTCCGCAAAACAAACTTTGAGTGATGCCGCAATCTCATTTATTCCGACTATTCCCAGATTATTCCCGCTCTGGTGTGTTTATCGGCGAGAGCCGGGACGACGTTCCGAGGCATTCGGTGCATAATGGGAGCCAGACCCGTCCTCTTTATTAGACAGAAATGCCCGTATTCATGTTTTCCCCTCCCCGTCCCCACCGTCTCCAACTCGGCTTTTACAAAATATGCAAATGCAATCACCCTGAGTGGCCGCACGTTTCGCCCTCTGTGGCTTCTAAAAAAAACCGGCAACCTGTCAAATGGGATTACTGCCTTTAATTTCCCCATCAACAGCCTTGTAAGGAGGGAGCGCGGGGGCTCGCGTTGCCATGGAAGTCTCAGACTTGACTAAAGTATTTGGTCGTATAAAACAGAGATGGCTCCAGATAGTGACGAGAAGGAGAAGCAGAAGGGGCGGGAAAAAGAACTCCTCCGTCGTGGTCGGCGGTGATTAAATGTGGCACCATTTTGCTAATGAGGACAACACATCTAAGTCATCCTGGAAAATATTTAGACCCTTTTTTTTTGCAGATAGAGTTGTGCATTACGAAAATAATCGACAGGTGATGTTCTGAAATAATGCATATGATGATGGATATCAATTATACATGAACACAGGAAGTCTCTCTAGTACATCCAGTGCATTTTGCTGACATGGCAGGATTGTATACCTGTATAAGCAGACTTGTCAGGTTTTATTTTTAATGCTCTACTGATCCACTTATTCTAATCTCATTAAAGTTGAAACAATAAACAACGCAACCTTTTCTTTCACATTGACTACAATAAATGTGATGCTTATTTATTAGCATATCTGCATATATACGTTGCTGACCCTTATCCGCGCCCTATATTTGGAGCCTCAGACTCTCACATTGCTTCTCTTGTAATCCCTTAATCAATTGGGTTTGTATCAGACACTTAATGTCTAAACACTTAATCCGTTGCTGCCGTATCTCCGCAGCTCGTTAAGCTCCTCTCTCCGCGGACACACGACGCGTCCAATGGCTCGCCAGGAATCCGCCGCTCGGTCCAATGGCGGCCGTGGGTGCGGCGACGCCGCGCGGCCGTTGGCTGGACCCGCCTCCTCTCCTTCGATCCCTCCCTCGCCTCCCCTCCCCTCCTGCTCCCCGCCCGGGCCGCGCACTCGGATGCTCCTCTGCCTGGCTCAAGGTTGCACTGCGCTCTGCGGCGACCGGAGCTCCGCGTTTGTCCTCCAAGCCGCCAAACAAACAGCCGCCGAGTGAGTCCGTGTCGGAGTTGAACCTCCTCCCCGCCCGGCAGCCATGGATGAGATGGAAGAGGAGCTGAAATGCCCCGTGTGCGGCTCCTTCTACCGGGAGCCCATCATCCTGCCCTGCTCGCACAACATTTGCCTGGCGTGCGCCCGGAACATCCTGGTGCAGACCCCGGACGCCGAGTCCCCGCAGAGCAGCCGAGCCTCGGGCTCCGGCGTGTCCGACTATGACTACCTGGACCTGGACAAGATGAGCCTGTACAGCGAGGCGGACAGCGGCTACGGCTCGTACGGCGGCTTCGTCAGCGCGCCCACCACCCCGTGCCAGAAGTCGCCCAACGGGGTGCGGGTCTTCCCGCCGGCCGTGCCGCCGCCGCCCCCCCACCTCCAGCACCAGCAGCAGCAGCAGCAGCAGCAGCAGCACCCCCACCACCTGCTGCCTCATCCCGGCTCCCTGCCGCCGATCCCGCGCAACTCGTGCATCACGTGCCCGCAGTGCCACCGCAGCCTCATCCTGGACGAGCGGGGGCTGCGCGGCTTCGCCAAGAACCGCGTGCTGGAGGGGGTGGTGGACCGCTACCAGCAGAGCAAGGCGGCCGCCCTCAAGTGCCAGCTGTGCGAGCGGAGCCCCAAGGAGGCCACGGCCATGTGCGAGCAGTGCGACGTCTTCTACTGCGACCCGTGCCGCCTGCGGTGCCACCCGCCGCGCGGGCCCCTGGCCAAGCATCGCCTGGTGCCGCCGGCGCAGGGGCGCGCGAGTCGCCGCGCCAGCCCGCGCAAGATCTCCACGTGCACGGAGCACGAGCTGGAGAACCTGAGCATGTACTGCGTGCAGTGCAAGACGCCCGTGTGCTACCAGTGTCTGGAGGAGGGCAAGCACGGCACGCACGAGGTCAAGGCGCTGGGCGCGATGTGGAAGCTGCACAAGGTACGTGCGCGTCGGGGATGTGCGCGTGAGCCGAGCAACAAGTCTGCATTGGGCGTCACTTGTGCAGCAAACTGCTGCTTCATGTCCGTCACGTTTTATCACTGTGATTTTTTTTGATTTTTTTAAATTGTCAGACGTCCATCCATTTTCAACGCCGGCTTCTTCCTGCACTCAGCATTGCAGGGGTTTGTTGAAGCCTATCCCAGCTGTCAGATGGTGAAGGCAGGGTCACAGAAAGGCAAACAACCTCTCGTTCTCTCGGACACCCTGGTCAATCGAACCTGCAGCCTTCTTGCTGTGAGGCCAACAGTGCTAACCACTGGCACCGCCGTGTCGCCTGTCAGATGTCCAGTAAACTGTTTTTGTTCTGTCAACGTTGTTGTTGTAGCACATTTTCGTTTGTTTTTTTTTCTATTTTTAGTTTGCATCAGTTCTGTGTGCTACGTGCGTTGGAGCCCGCACGTCCCCCGAAGTTGCGCAGGGCTGTCGGCAACTGGAGGTGGCTCTGCTTGATATTCCGTTCACAGCCGGACAGCAGGAGTCAGGAGGCCTCGCGGCTCCATCAACAGGAAGCCGAGGCTGCATCTGCATTCAGGCAGCAGCCAGTTTTAAAAAACAACAACAACAGCGATGACCACAGCAACCTTGAGTTTTAACTCGTTTCAAAGCTGCTGTGCAACAGATTGCATCAGTCTGTCAGAATATGTTCTACTGCCACGGTAAGAGAGTCTGAGGCATCCCTCAGTAGAAACATTGTGGTTTCCACAGTTTCAGGATTATTGCAACTCTACAAATAGGTTTTTTTTTTTTTATTGAAATGTTCGGTTAGGCACATCCTCTCCCATTTTTACACATACTGTTTCGCTCGCAGTGGACATACAGAACGTTAACCTGTACATTTGCAGTGAACTGACGACTTGTCCAGGCAGCAGTGGGTGTAAATGAGGTGGATTTTAAGATAAAACGACCGATTGAATAAACAATAAGGCAATGGCAGCGTCACTTCCGGACCTGAGCTGAAGGATTCCTCCCCGTCTTTAGGGGTCGCTGTTCGTCTCGCAGGAAAAGCAGCCACGCAAATTAACGGTTTCGCTATCGATCGGAACCGTCCGCCGACCCGAAGACTCAGTTCTCTGCTGCGTCGTTGTCATCCCTACAGCGTCGGCGCTAGCAGCAAAAGCATCACCAGCGGATGCAGGTCCGGCAGCCTATTTTAGAGGCGGGAATTGTTGTGGGCAGGGGGGGAGAAGCGGCGTTTATCTACGCCTCTGCAGAAGGAGCCCTCACCTCCCGTCGCTCAGCGTCCAGCAGAGAAGGAGGACGAGGATGACGGGCTCGATATAGCAGCTCTCCGCCGCTCACCCACACGCAGCCAGAGCCGCGATTGCAGCCCCCGCAGCTTTTTCCTTTCTGTCTTTCTCTTTTTTTTTGGTTACCACACGCCGTTGCGATACGCCAGAGCGTTTGACGGCGCTGCGGTGAGGGTCGGCGTCCCACAGGGCTCGGTCAGGTAGCGCCTCACCTCAGAGCTGGCGTGACAAAAAATTAAAAAAAAAAAAAAAAAACAGAAAAAAAGACAAAAGCTAAATCAGAGCGGGTCGATCGTTGGGCTCCCATCAAACTGGCTCCAGTTTCATCTCCACCGGACCCCCACAAGCTGAAGAGGCATTTTTAGACGGCTAGTTGGTGCCACTGGCGCTTTTTATTTTTTCTTAATTTTTTTCTTGTGGCACCTGCTCATTTCTGACCTGTTTTGCTCGCAGCAACGGTGGCAGATGGCTGAGAGCTCGGCGTTGGCGCTGCTGATGGTGGGTAAAGCTTCGGGGCCGCAGATCTGTGTTCCACACTCTCACGCGACTCAACGCGTGGGTCAAACAGTCGCAGAGCTTTTCTTGCGTCGAGTTGCGAAGTGCGAGTTTTAAAAATGAATTTGTCTTTTTTTTCCCCTCCCGCCGTTGTCGCCCTGAGGAACGTTTTGTGTGAAATCTCTCGTACGAACTGTCAAGGTTCACCGACGGCTGTTTGCGGTAGATTGTGTGCAGACAAAACTAGGCGGGCAACTGAAATTGGTTTTGTTGACTGGTTGAATGTTATAGCTTGGTTTTATAGCTTCAAATGAAACAGGAGAGAGAGGGAGAGTCGAAGGAGATTTGCATTCAGTGACGTAAAGAAATAAACGTTGAGAAGCAGACTGAGTGGGAGGTTTCGTGACCTATGCTACAGTTTCTCACAGGGGACTTGTGAGGAGGGCAGTGACTCAACATGTGGACGTCTTGTCTGTTCCCCACAGTCCCAAATGTTCTTCTGCTCCGGGGGGTTAATTCCTCCCTCGGCCTCTTTCCACGGATTGATTTTGAACTTTGCTGTTGTTGTTTTTTAACCTTCTGCCTGGACTGCTGGACCGTTGGATGTGCTGGAGAATGTGAAGGAATGTTTTGACCTCTCTACTGAATCTGGTTCACATGGTGGGAAATGGCCCAGAGAAAGCACTCTGAGTAGCACGATGCGGGTAGATTTCCTCTCTGCCAGTAGTGATATTGCAGGCGCTTCCTGGCCAAACTTTCCTGGCCAGAGATGCTCTGCGTTTTCAAAGTACGCTGATGATATTCTAGTGATTCTGAACGACGAAAGGGGACGCATGCCGGAGCTTTTCAAGACGGAGTGAGAAGTGAGAATCCAGGCTCCAGCTGCCCTGTAAGGTCTCAGATTTAGACCTAAGCAGTTGGGGAAAGGTTGTCGGGTTGTTTATCCCCCCCCCCCATGCATTTGCATATCTGTTGAGCATTCAAAGGCAAAAGCTGTGAAATGTGCAGTGAAAAATACATCAACTGTGGGTGGAAAGAAAAAAAGGACGGTTGAAATTCAAGGAGAAAGATGACTCTCAGTCTGCACCTGCAGTGTTCTTGTTTCCGGGGAGAATAAAGCTCAGGCTTTTCTAGCAATACGTTGCCTGTGAGTGAGTGAGTGAGTGAGTGATTGAGTGAGTGTTGCGCAGGGCGGCAGAGGTCTCCAAGGCACCACACCTCATGGGGAATCCGTCCCAGATGCTCGGCAGCCTTTTGCCCTCATCCAACTGAACCCGCCAGCAGTCGTTAGCAAACCTTTGCCCTCCCGAACAACCGGCTGCTGGTTTTTCTTTACCTCCGTCCTCCTCCATCAGACATGTTTGTGGTGGCAGGACCACGACGGCAAATCAATGTCACGTCTTCGCAACAGGCTGGAAATTCAGTCGGAGCGACACAGTGCGACGGGTCCAGCGCTGGTCCCTCTCTCTCTTTGCATTCGTACACGGAGCTGGCAGGCGGTGACGAGATGCCTCGGCTAATTTCTGCAAATCACATAGAAAAAACAACAACTACAAAAAACAAACTTAACGGCGGCTGGGTGTTGAGTCGCCTCTTTGGTGCTGAGTTCCTCCCGAGCATCTCTGGCAGGTAGCACGGCACCTCCAAGCGCAATCTAGGTCGAGTTCCGCCCACCTTTTTGGCGAATGAAGGCGATTCATCTCTGAAAAGTTGGGAACAGAAAGAGAGAATCAGATCGCAGCGGAAAATGAGCTAATTGCCCTCGCGACACCAGAGGAAAGATCAATCAGACGACCCTGAAAATCCACCCCCCCCCCCCACACACACACACACACACCCAGCTTTGAAGTTATTTGAGGAATTTGCGGGCTATTTTGCAGCACACGTGCCCCAACACCTTCAGCGTTGCCGTGCGTTTTTAATATAAAAGCTGCGGCGGGCATCCTCGTTTTTCAGCAAATTTGTAAAGAATATAGCTGCACGTGAAAGCTTGGCGGGAAGTGTGACGCAGAGTCGCCCGTGGTCGAGGATCGTCGCCTGGAAAGCCCTCGGACTCGGGTGTCAACCGCCGGATATAAAGAACCACACAAGCCTGAAAACAGTCCGTGGCGGTGCGGAAGCTCCAGCATAACAGAATCACCGGTCTGCTGAGTGCGTGTATGTGTGTTTGTGTGTGTGTGGCTGGGTGGGAGTGGGATGGGGGTAGGGCAGGGGAGGGGGGTCGTGGGCAGGGAGGGGGGGGGGCAGCCACCTTCCTCAGCTCAGCAGGAGCGACGGGGGAGAAAAAAAAAAAAAAGCCTGGAAATGTCAGGGAGCCTCCACCCTGCTAATCGTAATGAGGCTGACTGTCAGTCTGCATCCATTGTGTCCACAGTCAATCCTGCCTGGGTGTCTGCAGACAGAGAGCAGCTCCGGCAGAGTAACAAGAAGAGGGGAACATTCTGAACTGAGAGGATTCGTCAGATGGCACAAGAATGCGGCGAATGCGGCGCGGAAAACACTTTCAGCGGTTGTCATTCAGATATTCACACACCTGATAAACGTCCGACTTCCAGCTTCTCCTTCGGAGCGCAGCAGGCAGACGTCAAAATAATCATTATTTTTTTACTTTAATAATGGTGTGCGAGATGTCCTCTCACAACATTCGAGCTCCTCTAAACTTTCATTTCCAAACCCAGGAGTTACTTCTTTTTCACAGCGCTTCAGTTGAGACTGTTGCCTTGGCTCATCCATCTTTGCCTAAACTCTGACAGGGCCTCCAATAAAATTTCAGCAGCTTCCAGAACTATCAGTTTGAAGATACCCGGTGACCTCGCCGCCTCCACGTCGAACCTCACGCTGCTTCCACACGGAAAGCAGATCAGTTTGAATTGGATTGCAATTATGTTTGTCAAGTCTGATCTTTCGTCACACAGTTTCAAAAGAAACATTCAATTTTACAGCCCAGCGATTAAAAACTAAACTCCCAACAAACTTCTCCCACTTGATTTTGCAAGACTTGACCGTTCTGCCAAACCCTTTTCTATCTTTAATGGGCCGTGCTAATAGCAGCCCAGCGGCGCTAGCGTGCACTAAATATTTGACTCTTTGCAGATTGGAAATAAAAAAATAAATAAATAAAAACAGCGACTTTGTTGCCCAATTGTCTGTGACAGCGGAAGGGATGAGACGGACGTACGGAGGCAGCGCACTGCGGGGGGGGGGCTCAGCCAGCCCGACGCTGTTAGCATTTTACGCCGCTCCGTTACAGCCGGCGCTGTGATATTTACCCCTCCGGCTAGCGTGTAAAGAGATTAGCCGTGTAAATGTTAATGAAAGGCGGGGATGATAAAGAACAGGAACACCGACGTGATCGACCCGGAGTGGCAGAGTGAGAGTGAGATTCATCTGTGAGGGGGTTGAGCCGAGACTGATGAGATCCTCAGCAGAACTTTTTTTTGGGTCCCTTCTGCTTCTCTGGGTGTCTATTTTTTTTAATGTCGTTTATTTCAGCCAGCTTGAAGGTTAAATCAGGACAGCAAGAGAACCCCGCCGTGGCAGTCAAAGGAGGGGGGAAAAAAAATCTGTCCTCTCCGCCCATGAAATGAGTCTAAGCAGAGCCTTTTTTTTTTTTTTTTTATAATTTGTTCCACTCCATGCGGACCGCCCCTACACAGTCATCTCAGATTACGCGAGTGACGCGTCTCCCTCGGAAGTCGACCTGATGTCTGCGCGGCTGAAACATCCTGCAGTGACCCCTGCGCTCCGTCATTATCATCAGCCTGATTATCGTCAAAGTCGCTATTTGTCATGAGCGTTTCTGAGGAAAAAACAGCGCAACGACGCAATTATGCCCAGTTTTTTCCTGCCGTCGCCGAGCTGAAGAAAATCTCCAGCAAAAAAAAAAAAAAAACATGAATAAACGATCAGGCCTGATGATTTAATTGTGTTATCTCCTGAAGATTTCTTCTTAGTCGGAATCAAAGTAGAAAATCTGCTGTCTATGCTTAAAAAAAGAAAAAAACTCGCGTGGCTATTGCCACTTAACATGTCGGGCTTCTCCTTTATTTTTTTCTTTTTGCTTGGTCATGTCAGGTGATCATCTCTGGATAAAACCAGGCCTGACGAGAATAGATCACGTCTGCCCCATTTCCTGCTCTACCGTCCCATGTCGCCATCAAATAAGGACTCCAGAAACTTTCCAAAGCCCTCGTTACCATCGTTATGACGACCATAATCTGAGTCGCCTCACTTTTCACCCGGCTCCTCGTTTTTTTTGTGTGTGTGTGCGTGTGTGTGTCTGTGTGTCTGTGTGGATAGTTAACGACTCGCTATGCATTATTGATGACGGCAGATATCGTCCATGAATAATGCACCGACCACTTAGGCACCGCTGGTGGGAGACGGTTTCATCACAATTTGGCCAAATCTTCACTCTGCCAGCCTGTCGGAGGACGTAGGAGCACTTTTTTCTTTTTTTTTCTTTTTTTTTTTTCTTCTTTTTTTTTAAGGAGGACGGTTCCCACGCAGTCACTTCCATCATGTTGGCTGCCTGTAATGTCAATGTGTGTTCCCCGCAGTGCACTTGAAACTTATTAACAAATTATTACGTCTTTTATAGACAGCAGTTGAAGATGCTTGTGTGTGTGTGTGTCTTCTCTTAATCCAGGAAGTGACCTCGCCCCCCCTGTGTACAGTGTAGTATGACATGGCTGAGTGGTACACAAAGCATTCAATTAGGTTAAAGGGACTTTTTTTTTTTTTTTTTTTTTAAAGGTCACCAAAGAACTTGCTTAACCCTGAGGCTGCAAGTAGGAACAGGACACCTGAAAATTTTCCTAAAAAGTAGGTTACGGGAACTCGTAATGTTATTATCTCTGCCTCAGAAGGACAATTAGTGGATTTTTTTTTGTTTTTTTTGAATAAGCTTGCAGCTCGTCAGTGACATTACACCCACCTCCTCTTCTCCTCGCACGTCCCACTTGCTAGTGGGTGATTTAATCCAAAGCGGCTCTGACTCTGACTCTCTGACAGCCTCACGCTCCTGCGACAGATTGGTGGGATCGTGTGGCCACAGAGAGAGAGAGAGATACAGAGGGTAAAAAAACAGAGTGAAGCATGCAGAACGGACCCCGAAGCTGCTGCTGAATTATTTATGCCACGCACGGGATCCCACTCGGATTAATTACTGAGATGATCAGTGCGCCCGTATAGCAAGGACACCAGAAAACCCCAAACAAAATCTCCGTCGTGCAAACATGCTGGCATCACTTAGCGAGCTTGACGTCGCGTCGGGTTAATGTTTGTGGAAGAGTCGCAGCAGCTCCCTAATCAGACAATTAATGGCCGATACCTTCCCACAGCTGACAATTTCAAAGAGTCAAGGAAGAGCTCCATTAAAAAAATAACTGAGACATTCCCTTTGAACTGTACTAGGAACCTCGCTAGGAAATCATAAACAACGACAACAGCTAATGTAGGCGTTAACTGTGCCTCAAGCATCAGGGCCTAAAGTAGGGTGGCCATTTCCACAGCATCAAAAAGGGGGACACTTTGCAGCGTTGCGTTTAGTTGCAATACAAAAAGTGAGACAAACAAGTATTTAGCGCATTTTGTGTTTATTCGGGTACAATTCAATCAGAAGGACAAACAAGCGTCCGGCTTGGGACTGCGCCGGATGACGGACACGGCTCTCAAAAACCGTACTGTCCGCCCTAAAGCCGGACGGATGGCCACCCTAGCCTAAAGATGGAATTGGTTAAAGAGTTCTATGTTAGCTAGAAGTACATTTTTTGGGCCATTTGGAATGAACGAACAGTGCCCCACATTTACAATACAGTGTGAACAGTAAGATTTTAGTGAAGGATTGTGATTAATGGCGCAGCAAAGGGACCAGTAGCAGTAGTTTCTCTTTGCGTCTGAGTTTCATGCTAAGCTAATGTAGCCGTTAGCTGACGAGTACAGTTTTATGTTAAACGTGTGTGTTCAGCTTCAACTTTGAAATGCACGTGTGTGAAGACGCTGCTCACTGTGATAATCCCACTGCTCACTTTGAAAATACATCTGATAAATCTGATCTTTTTCAATGCAAAGACGCTCAGTTCCCCAAAGGTCCCGATCACAAATCGTCGCTAGCCTTCCCGTCCTCGCGTCGCCAAAGTCTGACATTCCGCCATATGGTGACCTTCTGTTGGTGGTGGCGGCACTGCTGTCGTCTTCACCGAACAGGAAGTGGCCTGAAGCTGCCTCGAGATAAAACGACGCATCTACTGTCACGGCACGTTTTGACCTGGTTTTGAGCGGGGAGCTCTGCAGGCTCTCCAACAGACGCTGTGGAAAAACGCCTCCGGACAATCAAGTGCTTTTCATTTCATCTGCGCCCCGTCGCACGGCGCCGACCGGTCGGAGGCGAGATCGCGAGAGCTCCCTCGGCCTGCCCATCGCCGCTCCACAGAGGGGAAAATAAGAAAAGTAATGGAGAAAATAAAGTCCAATCTGGGGTGGCTGAGAGGCCAGGAGTGTCCGACCCCAGGGGATGAAGCGACTGATTCTATGTGAAGGACGGATGGCTCGGCAGTGATTGGCAGGATTGGGGGGCGAGGGGTGGGAGTGGAGGTGTGTTTCGCCCAGTGAATATAAACGAGGCTGAAGAGTGGAGACTGGATCGTCCAGCTGATGGCATGTTTTTGGGATTCCGCTCTGAATCACGTTGATATTTATCGAAGAAAACGGCTCTTTCGCACGTCTCAATTTTTGAGTTTGCGAAACAACTTTCCACATCTTCACATCACTTGATGGACGTTTGTGGAACATCCTGTCTTTCTCATGTTTATCGACTTGACACTATGCCAAGCTAAGTGATTTTTCTTTGGTTGTTCTTATGTAGCTTTACTCAAAGCCGCTACAAGGTGATTGTCGACTTTTCTGTAAACCCCGAAAAGTTTGTTTTTTTTTAAAAGCTCTTTTTCAATAATATTACACTTTAAGATAAGTAGGAAGATCTTAGGCAGATCTTAGATTGACCCGGGAAGTCTGTGGCGGTGGAATCTTCACCAAAACCCCACGTCTTTGCCAGTCTCCCGGGTAGCTGAAGTCTAAATCCCCTGCCAACAACAGAAGTCTTGTGAAGACGCGGCGCTGCTAAAGTTTACATTTCAGTCTTTGCTCAGCTGTTGCCGCCCTCAGACTGTCCCTCGCCGCTGCGGGCTCCTGTTAGCGGCAGCTGTCATGGTTTCCCAAACGCCAAGGTCAAAGGTCAGCCGTCCTCGCGGATGGATTCCCGCTCGACCCGTCAGCATCAGATACCGGCAGCCGGGTTGACACAGGGCCTGTTTTCACAGGGGTTTTCACTGTATCAGCTGTTTCCACGTTTTATTGCTCTTTTCCGGAGTTCAAGTGTGTGTGTGTATACATTTTTTTGGCAGATAAACACACACACACACACACACACACACACACACACTAGTACTACTCCTACTACTGCTTTTACTCCCAGAAGACAAAGAGCTCTCAATTGGACGGTTGTTCAGTCAAGCGCAGGAGGTTCCCACAGGGTTGGAGCAGTGGTCGGGGGGGCGAGTGGGGGTGTCCATGGGGGGCCGGGGGGTCTTCACCTCCTCGTTCTCACAACCCCGACTGTCCAAACACCGCGGCTCGTCCCACGCTGCGGTATTTCCCGTGCTATGCTCATCACATCCCAACAGCAACGTCCCTAACACCTCCCCAACCCCTTCTTTTTTTTCCCTTCTTTGCTGAAGTTGGAAATGTCAGTCGGAGCGCCGTAGGAACGGTACTCCGAGGGCATTTTTGTTCTTCTGGCTCGAAAGCTGCGCAGCTCGGAAAGGTCAGCGGGCCTCTCGGCGGCCGTGAAAAGCAGCTTTTGTCTCTTAATTAAATAATTGGGAGTTCATCAGCAAAAGTTTGAGAGTTTCTCAGCGCAGCGGCAGAACTCTCATGATCCCACATATCTCCCTAACAGGGTCTGTGGACGAAACTTGGACGCTTGCTGCCTTTCTGAACCGTACATATAAAACCCGTCACCGCGGAGAATGCTGTGCTTGTCTGAGGTCGCGTTGCCGCATTTGTCGCAGTGTTGCTGTGATGCGGCTCTCTGGAAGGCCAGAAGTGTCCAGCGAGGTTAAAACCTTAAACTGTGTCCAGCTTTGACAGCTAGCTAGTGCATGCTAACGTTAGCTGGCGTGATCGTGTGCATCGTTGCGGGTATGCAGATCCCGGTGGTCTGCACTCATAGAATTGTGTATCAAAGTATATCTATGTGTTCTATGTCTTGCATATTGTTTGAATGTATCTCTGTCGCAAAAAGTGTGTGAATTATCAAAGGTGTGTAAATGGAGGAACGCTGGCTGTTCCCAGAGGAAAACGCCAAGTCATTGGGTCTTTGCTGCTCGGAAGTGTTAGAGCCTGTGTCTTGTCGGTGGGTGTAACCAACCGAGATGACAAATCTGCACTCGGGCCTGTTTGACTGCGGCGCTGCGTCTCTGACACGATGTCCTGTGTCCTCCGCGCAGGGTCAGCTGTCTCAGGCTCTCAACGGCCTGTCAGACCGAGCCACCGAGGCCAAGGAGTTCCTGGTGCAGCTGAGGAACATGGTGCAGCACATCCAGGTACTCACACACACACACACACACACTCACGCACGCATGCATGCATTCCTCATGCAAGCCCTGAAACAACGCCCGCTCCCTTCCCTGTGATCCTGATCCTGTTCTTTCTTTAGCCGCCGTCGTGTGACAGGTGGCGTCACCGCCGGCGCTCAGGCCGCCGCTCCTTCTCGTCCGACCCTCGGCCTCCCTCTTCTCCCCCGGGACCGGCCGTCTCAGCTCGCTGTGTGCATTTTAACACCTCAGATTAGACCGGGACTGGGCTAAATAAGATTTGAGGAAGAAAAAAACTAGTCGGGTGTGACTGGCGGACGCATTCTCGCAACAAGTGGTAGGGGCGGAGTGGGAGGAGGTGGCGGCGGGCCTGGATTGATGATTCAATACGTGCATAAGATGTTTATAGAGTCGGTTTGTCGTTATGGCAACGGTGCCGCATCCGTCTCTGCATTGCAGGTTTCGTTGTGACTGAAGTTTTTTTTCTTTCTTCCGAGACTGTGTTTCCTCGGCCGCGTTCACCCACGACGGTGGTCGGCTTCACGTGGAGCCCCCGCGCCGTGGTCGCAGAGGGTGACGGCGGCCTGCGGTGGCACGCACACACGCACACGTGCGCGACCCCTCTTTGACGGCCTCTCGACGGCGTCACGCAAACCCGCTTCGGACGGCGCGAAGCTCTTCAGAAGAGAAGTTCTTGACGGTTCTCCTGTCTGCCAGGAGAACGGCGTGGAGTTCGAGGCCTGCCTGGTGGCGCAGTGCGACGCCCTCATCGAGGCCCTGAACCGCCGCAAGGCCCAGCTGCTGACCCGAGTCAACAAGGAGCACGAGCACAAGCTTAAGGTGAGTTGGAAGCATGGCAAGATTTTTTTGTTCGGGGGGGAAAAAATGCCGTATTGACAAACTCGCACACCGACACGAAGCAAGCGCCGCAACAGTTTGGGTTTGGATGTGAAACACATGCACAAATAGGATTTCAATTGATTCATTTTGGCCTTTCTGCGTGTTTTAGATGCGGCGAAAGGATGCACACACAAACACACACACACACAGAACATGACTAAGACCTGAATCTGGATGTCGCGTCTGTCTTTTGAACTGAACGTTCTGGACGTGAGGACGGAGCGGCGAGCTGGAGTCACCAGAGGAGGTGGGGGAGAGGAGAGAGAGAGAGAGAGAGAGAGAGAGAGAGAGAGAGAGAGAGATAGAGAGAGGAGAGATGTGTGATTTGTGCTGCGCTGCATCCAATTTCACGCTTGGCCGCTCGGCAGAATCAAGGTTTCACACGTGTAGGTGGTTTGAAACGCGCTGCCCGCTCGCCAACAGCGTGCCGGAGTTGTCACGTCGCAGCGTCACGCATTTCTGTTTACCTTCAATCTGTCCGTCGAGCCGTTACATTATATGGACACACACACACACACGCAAGCACACACACACACACACACACACACACACACTTGCCACCAAACATCAACAAATTAGAGAGCCTTGTTTGTATTAATGCAGCGTGTCGTTGCGTTCATCTTCCCCTCCAGTTAAAGTTGATTTTCTCCGCCTGCTCCCATTCGACTCAGCAGCGCCACAGTGGACAAGCGCTGCCACTGCAGTTTGAGAGAGACCGGCGAAAACGACGTCTCACGACGTGACTGCGTTGCGTGCATTTTGCAGAAAATCACGGAAAATCAGCTGCTTCCACCAGAACACATGATAGAAAACAATAGGAACATTCCCAGAGGCACGTTTCTTTTTTTTTTTTTTTTTTCAGATTAAAAGCACTGCAGCTGCAGCTCGATCAGGCACACGTGTGTGTGTGTGTGTGTGTGTGTGTGTGTTAGTGTGTCTGTGTGCTCTGGCCACTGAGCTCAGCTGAAGCTGTGGAGGCTTCAGCCTTGTTTCCAGGCTGCAGCTCCTCCCTGCTTCTCGAAGCCGCCTGACCAGAATGCAAATGGCGTGTGTGTGGGCTGATGGATGGAGCTGTAATAAAGGGGCGCTGAAGATGCATCGACACCTTCAGGACGGGGTGGCGGGGAATTTTAATTTGTGCCGGCACTGGTCGGATTCCCCCCTGACAGCCGTGTTATTGGCTGAATGTTGAGGGCTGTCGGAGGGACACGTCCGTCTGTCCGTGACGAAGTTGATGCTCCTGCACGTTTGCAGAGAAAGCTGAGCTGCTGATGTCGGAATCCACAAAGTTATTATTATTATTATTATCATCATCATCATCATCATCATCATTATTATTATTATTATTTCTTCCGTCCTCCTGCAAGCTAATTGGCCGCCCAGAACGGCGACCTCACTTCCTGCTTCATTAACATGTTGTTCCAGGTGTGGAGGATCTGCGGAGTCGTTCCGCAGCCACATTTCCTCCAACCTGCTTCCCCCGTGTTTCTCCGTCTATTTATTTCCCAATGGTTACGCACAACCAAAACGCCAACCGTGCAACTTTTTTTTTTCCTCCTCCCGGGCTGAGTCAAATTACGACGCTAATGAAGTTCCCTGATTCGTTTCGCTGATCCAGTCGCACAAAGCTTGTGTTGATAAGCAGATATTGTTTTTTTTTTTGGAAGAAAAAAAAAAAACATCAGAGAAAACATAAAGTCATTAGGAGGAGAAGCCGGGAGCTGCTGCTGCTGCTGCTGCTGCTGCTGCTGCTGCTGCTGCTGCTGCTGCGAGGTGACCATGGCGACCAGGACGTGGCCAACAGAGATGAGAATTACTCTTCAATAACACAATTCAGTTCTTCTGTTTCGTTTCCTCTGCACGTCAGGTGGACTGACCCGTGAAAGCGGAGGCAGTGGAGGAGGGTGAATCATTCTAAGAGCGTCGCTCAACCTTCTTTTTCTCTATTTACTTCACTCCTCTGTGAACTTACCCTCCCGAGTCTTTGGGTTTGATCTGTCTTTTTTTTTTTCCCCCCCAACACCGTGAACCTCATGACACAAAACGGAGCCGAGCGATCCAACGCGACCTTCCTTCGCTTGCCGCTGCTGCTTTTTCTCGCTCTTGTGTGCCGGCGTGCAGTGGGAATCAGCTCACAGGGAAACACGGAGCGCTTTTAGCAGGAAGAGCAGGAAGTGTCTGTTAAAATCCCCAACGTTCATCATCATCATCATCATCATCATCATCATCATCATCATATAAAGGCCTGAAGAAGATGGCGATTATGATGTTTATTCACAGCTATACGAGGCTTGAGTTCCCAGGCAGTGCCGCGTTTTTCCTCCTTTTGTGCGTTCCAAACCTTCAGCCGCTTTGTGATGTCACAAAGAGCTCTTTCCCAACAACCCCAGCCAGAGGTTGGCTCCGCCCCCTGAGGCCATTTTGTTTTTGTTCCCTTTCAAACGAGTCAAAGCGTCAGCTTTAGCAGGAAGCCAGCGCCCCCGTGTATTAGCTGGAGGCTGTAAACAGAGGGCCAATGCTGCTCCGCTTGAGTCTGGTTAGGAGACATAAAGATGTTGAAGCGGCCACTCGGCTTCTGACGTGGTGAAAGTCTCTTTACTCAACGCTTGAACCAATAAAAGTTCCCGTCAAGCCTGTTTTCCTGCTGTTTGACGCATAAACAAAAAGTAGACTGAGTTCCTTGAGTAGTTCCTCGGGAATGCAGCACTCAGCCAACAGAGGCCTCGGTGGACTGGCTGTGCACCCAGGAGATGGTTTGCTTTCACTTCCTGTTTGCCTCCTGGTGCTTGGTGACAGGAGCTCAGCTTTTTGCCCTTTCATTTCCATTAAGTTTCTTTTTTTGGTTTTCTTTTTTTTTTTTTTTTGGTTTTACCACAACCTCTCCGTGCACTCCTCGCCTGCTCCACCAGGGGACCCTACGACTCCCAACAGTCCACCAAACTCCGACGCACCCGGAGCAGCGCAAACAGTCTGTGGAAGCAGTCTGGACCCGGAACGCTGAAACACTGGAAGCCAATGATTAATTCTGTTGCTGCAGAGGGACCCCGCAGAGAGGAGAAGCATGAAATATTAAAAAACAGCTGCCGGATTCTGTATCAAAAGTGTTTTTATGCTTCAAATATTAAACACCCAGTCGAGAAGAATAGCGGCCATCAGTCACTGTAATGGTTCTGTCTCAATCAAGCTGGCAGATTCCAGGAGTTAACCAGTGCAACAGGACCATTCTATTGACTCGGAGTTGCTGTGTAATGCCCATTCATCAACACAAAAAAAAAGACTCACAGCATAAAATCTATTGCAACCGTGTCCTGACTGTGGGTTTTATTCATCCACTTTGCCTTTTCCTGAATGAAATGGAATTGTGAATGACAAATATAGAACTAATCCATCGTTGTCCTGCCTCGCACTTTGTCTTATTGGCTGCAAATGTGGATGCTCTGTGAAAGTGGCGCTTATCAGCAGCGGCAAACGCCCAATTTTCATCTCCAGGAAGGTTTAATTCCCATCTTAATCCCTTCTGTCCTCGTCTGTCCTCACCTCGCACGAACCTCGCTTGACTCCCTCCTTCCCTCCCTCCCTCTTCCTTTTTTCCTCCTCCCGTCCTGACGCGACCTTCCCCGGGCTGTTTCCGACTCCCTCTGCTTTTTTGCGATAGCGGCGGCAGTTTATTAGCCTGCGTCGACGCGTCCTCTCTGTGGAACCAAACGCCGGCCCGTGGTGCCGTTCTGGGGCAGAAAGTGAGACTGCGGCAGTCGCTGCAGTGGCCTGGTGATCGCAGCAGCAGCAGCAGCAGCAGCAGCAGCAGCAGCAGACTGTGGGGCTGCAGATGATGAGATACAGGACGATAGCCGACCTCCTCTCTAAAACCGTCGCTATCTCTAATGGCCTCTAATGCGTTGGGTGTTTTGTTTTTGTTTTTTGCCTTCAAAAGTGCCACGTCACAGGATTTTGACAGGAACAGATGTGTGAGTGTGCCGTCCGAACGGGGCGAGCTCAGTGTGAGTCTGATGCTACTGATGTGGAACACGAAGCAGGCAGACAGACCTTTCGTGACCAATTTGTGCCGTTGCGACAGCCAGGGTTTTTTTGTTTGTTTGTTTGTTTTTGCATATTTATCAGCGGCAGAAAAACATTATCGTTAAAAGCAAGTGATGTAAGGCTTCATTGAAAAGGGGCCGGAGGGCAGATTCTATGCAGAAATGAAAACACGCACGCACACACACACACACACACACACTGTCATAGTGCTGTTTTTCTGTCTTGTCTCCAGCAACAACTGTTTCCTCTTTCCATTCGTCTCTTGGTCACCGTGATTTATGATACACGTGCTGACGACCGCTGACCATCTAACTCGACAGAGTCTTCTGCGCCACCTCCACCCTGGAATCTTCGGGAAATGACACACATGACTACCGTCCCCACCCCCTCCGATCAGCTGACCAAGCAGCCGTTTCCCTCTTCTGATCCAGAGCAGACCGACAGGAAATTGGAAGAACGAGAGAACTGAGTGGCGTTTGGCCTGTTGCGTTGTGATTCCAGCCGCGCGCGCAGGAGGGAGTGTGCGCGGACGACGGTCCACCTGGAGGCCTGCCAGGGCACTGCAGGGGCGTGTCGCCCCGGGCCAAGCAGGCCGGGCCAGGTCAGGCCCAGCAGGGGGCTGATTTGGCCTGCAGCCACAAATGTTTGCACTGACTCATCATCCAGGATGAGAGGCATCTCTCTCGCTCTCTCCGACATCCTCCTGCTGACACTTCCTGTTGGAATGCGTTTCCGCGCATTCAGGCCTCGACTCTCACGTTTCACCTGGACCTTTGAGGAAAGGTTGCAGTTTTCGTTGTTTTGTTTAATCAAATGTAGCTGAAGTCTGGAGCCTTGCGCACTACCGTCTGGTGGTTTTCGGACCATCTGTGCCAGGTGACCAATGATCGGTCCCTTTAGTAAACCAGGCCAGAAATTTCACTGAACAACAAGGGAATTCAGGAGTGCAAGCCTAGCGTGGTGCTAAAGAGATTAGCGCGGACGCTGCTAGTTTTCAGCTCGACTGGACGGCGTTCTTAGATTACGATTTTTTTTTTTTTTACAAAATGAAAGACAACCACTTTGCTTGTAGATAATAACAGTAGTAGCTGCAAGCTGTGTTCAAATGCACATTTGGTGAATTTTCGCAGCAGATACAGAAATAGAGACATGGCTCCTCATGCCTTCAGTTTGAGCAGAAGGTAGGTAGGATAGAGGCAATTCAATAACGCCTCCAGAGTGCAACACTAGAAGAAGATGCACAATTTTTTTTCCTCGCTTTTTTTTCTCCCACCAGTGCTGGAACATTTTGCGCGCTGATCCATCCTGGCTGCACTCACCCGTCATCCTCACACTCACCGAGCGGATGCAGGCAGGATTTCCCCTCTCTCCTCTGTTTCCTAGCAACTCTGCTGTAATTCAGTCCGCCGGCAGAGACTCGGTGGACACCGGCGGGCGTCACAGGAGCAGGACAGGGGCATCTCCCCGCTCGCGTTTCTGACGGAGCGGGCGGAATTGCGCGGCACCGCGGGAAGGCTCGTTACATCGACTGGCTCGGGTCTCCTTCGACGCACATCACCGGTCGCAGGTGGCGAAATTGACAGTGAAAAAAAAAAGAAATAAAACGGTGCCATTCAGCCTGTTGAGTGAAGCATAGCTCCTGCTCTCGCCGAGGCTGTTCACAGTGAGAAACACAGCGTCTCTCTATTCCCTGCTAATGTCACTAGCTGCTGCTCCCCCTACTCTTCTTTCTCCTCCTCTTCCTCCTCCCCATTCAGCACCGTGAGGCCTCGAGAGGCCAAAGAGAAGAGACGCTGCTGATAAATCGATCGATCGCTCTGACGACGCCGTCGCGGTTTCGCCTCATTGTCGCTTTTCCATGTGTGATCTGCGCTCTTCCTCCTCCTCCCACCTCAGCCCCCTTCGTCAGCCACCATTTTCTCTTCGGCCAGAGCTCCGCCTGCATCCGCCTCGTCTCCGCTCGTTTATCAACATGTCGGGTGCTCCCCCACCAAACCCTGCTTCTTTTATGTCCTCGACGTTTATGTATTTTCTTCTTCTGCTTGCACACTCTATGAAACCATCTCCTCCAGCTGCGTTTTTAATGGATCGTAACTGCAATCAGTCTCGCGAGATTTTCCAGTCTGAGCACCACCGAGGTCCGTCTTCATGCAGCTCGAATTTGAACCGTTACCAATCAGCCTTCCATGGCGCAGGTGCTCCAGTTTCTTTCCCATATTGGACAAACTCCTGCAGATCTGGTGAACTTCCCCTCTGGAGGATCTGGTGGTCCGTCACACAACACCGATGCCATCCTCAACTCTTGATACACCCCTCTGTCTTTGTTCCCAGGTGGTCCGGGATCAGATCTCCCACTGCACAGTGAAGCTGCGACAGACCACGGGGCTGATGGAGTACTGTATGGAGGTCATCAAGGAGAACGACCCCAGCGGTTTCCTGCAGGTGCGACGCCTCTTTTCTTTTTATACCCAAGAGCGAATTTTACAGAGCTGTTTACTACCTTCATAGATGTTATTAAAATACATATATGTGTACAAGAAGTTCTTTGTTTACACTGATATTACATTTTTTGATTTTGAAATTTTGAAAAATGAATCTATACACCTGCTGTTGCCAGATCTCGGATGCTTTGATCCGGAGGGTCCACATGACGGAGGGCCAGTGGGGGAAGGGAACCTTGACCCCGAGGATGACCAGCGACTTCGACCTGACCCTGGACAGCGGGCCGCTCCTGCAGACCATCCACCAGCTGGACTTTGTTCAGATGAAAGGTAGCAGAGGATGAAAACGATTGTCTAGCTAAGAATGCAAACTTCTCGTGTTGTTCTTCCACACTGGGTTACATGTCCGCTGTAGGCATACATTTTTTTGCATCTGTGAAACTCCAGAGCAGTTACATGGATTATAAACTGGGACAAAAAATGTAATTCTAGAATTGAAAATTGATGAAATGTCATATCTGGGGGTTTTTTCTCCCTCAGTCCCGGCTGCTCCGATGCTGCAGCTGGAGGAGTGCTGCACTCAGAACAACAGCGCCACCTTGTCGTGGAAGCAGCCGCCGCTGTCCACCATCACCGTGGAAGGCTACATCCTGGAGCTGGACGACGGGAACGGAGGGCCGTTCAGGGTGGGTGGCTCTGAGGTCCAGCCTCAGCTGGGCTTCGTGTCTTGGAGTTGGAACCAAACCCGACCGCGTCTGCGTTTCTGCAGATCCGTCCCTAGAAAGGCTGCAGGCTGATTCGCTACAAGCTGGTCGGTAGCAGAAGGCTAACAGAAGGCCATAGGCTGGATGCTGCAAGGCAGATCAGAACATTCTGCAGAATGAATCACCAATGTCTTTATATGGGCTCACGACTTAAAGCAGAGATAAGTTTCGTCAAACACTGTAGCATTTTGTAGCTTGCCTCAAGGTGGTGCCACAAGGTGGTTTCTAAAGCGTTGCCCCATCCAGCCAACTGAAAATTTGTGTTACCAAATGAAGGTATATGATTGGCCGCTACTAAATAAAATCAATAATAATTAGTGCTCCTTCCTGGATTAAAAAAAAAAAAAGCCAAGGAATTCCGATGGATCTGAGAAACATTCTGGTGCCTGGTGTTTCGGGTGGGAGTATCGGCGCCAGCAGAGAATATTTTAAGGCTCGGCGCTGTAACAGAAGCAGGCCACAGGGGTGTGAATGCAGCAGTCTGTTGCCAAAACTCCCCGGAGACGCTGCGCGGCTCGGAGCGGCGACGGGGGAGCGGGGGTCATGTGACAAAACCGTCCGTAGCTCGGCAGCAGCAGCAGCTGCCAGACGAGACGATCCCGCAGGAAGGGCGATCTGGCATCAAAGCAGCGTTGTAGCCGCTCTCCGAGGATCGCCGTGTAATCCATCCGCCTCGGCCCTCTGTGCGTGCGCTTTGTGGCGGCGGCGGCGACTTAAACCTGTCGGACAAAAGCCGCTGCACAACGGCTCAGTGTGTCCCAGGCTCCGCCCCCTAAATCTGCAGCTTCCTCTGCACGGCTCGGCTCTGCGGGGCCTTCCACTGCTGAGAGTTCAGATGACTCTGCTTTGTCATCTCAGACTCGGACTGACTGACATGAGTAATTATCCTGTGAACAAAAAAAAAGTCTCTAGAGTTGCCGAAAAAGGCATATTTAGCCATCTGTTTGCAACCTCCAGTTAAAACGGCTTCTATTTTTAGCTTTTCTGATGTTGTGTCGGTCTCAGAAGGCGGAGCCAGCACCTGGATAGGTCTGTGTTCACTGAGAGTCGGAGAGGCATTGAACCCTTTTTGACATCACAAGGACATGGATGTTTTCATGAGCATTTCAGGGCTTGGCGGCTGAACGTAGCGTAAAAAGTGAAGGTAAAGCTAACTGATCTTGAAGACACATCTTCATAAATTCAGACCTTTACAAAACCTTCTGCATTTGTTGCCAAAAAAAGAAAACTGCTATTGTAGCTATTGACAAAACTGGCAACCTGACTCAAACCATGAATAAATCACTCAAAGTGGAACTCGAAAAACACACAATTTCCTCAAAAATGACAACAACAGCAAGTTGTTAAGAGATGAAGTGACATGAAGGTGACAGATGGAGGCGTAGCGGCGGTGTAACAAGTGTGTCGTGCCGCAAACACACAACAGAGCGACACGGAGGCTCCGTTCGGCTTCTGAAAAGCACAAAACGTGCCGCTTCCCTTTCACAACCTGCAGCGCGGCCCAAACTGGAGGCTTGTTTGGCTCTGCCACTTTATTTAAATGCTAGTGAGCAAAACATTCGCGTTGGGAACGTTGTTACTATTTAAAGCGTCTCGGATTCTTCACAACGTCTCCCTACGGTGGCTGAAATGGGACAAAAGTTGTACCAACCGCATCCAGCCGATGACCCTTCCTCAGATTGTCGACTGTTTCCTAAGTCCTCTTGCATCATATGTCACGGCACAGATTTTTTTTTCTCACTCTGTTGCCACAGGAAGTTGTCTCCTTACGTCACTGGCTGTGTTTCTGCAAGTGTAACTGTGTGTGCGTGTTTGTGTGTGCGCCTGTGTGTTGCAGGAAGTGTACGTGGGCACGGAGACCATCTGCACGGTGGATGGGCTCCACTTCAACAGCACGTACAAGTCCCGGGTGAAGGCCTTCAACGCCAGCGGGGTGGGACAGTACAGCAAGACGCTCATCATGCAGACCTCTGAGAGTAGGTGCAATCATTGTCTCTCTCTCTCTACTGCTTCTTCTCACTTCCAAAGCAGCTTCCTGCCCTCTTCATCCACTCGCCCAAGTCCATTTGCCCTCAAAACTGAGGATCAAAATAAAAAATAAAAAAGTAACAATTGACATTCATTCCGCAAATGTTGGAGGAGTGTTTAAGGACAAAGGGGGCCGGGGCTGGTTTGGATTTTTCTTTTCTTCTTCTTCTTCTTCTTCTTCTTCTTCTTAATGCTGCATTCCTCGTCGCTCAGAAGTTGGAATTTAGTTCCGGGAACAGAAGGTGTCACATTTTTTTTTCTTTGCTTGTGCTGTCAGCGACACATCAGTCACCACCAACAGCTGCGACTCGCTGGGTGACACAATAAAAACTCACTGAATCACTGATAAAGATGAAGTTGAATGTACAGCTGGTTCTCCACGGGTCTGAAAACTCTTCATTATCAAAGTTCCTCCCGGTTCCTGACCTAAAATTCCAACTTCAGACAGCATTCCTGACCATGTGCCCAGCTGGGGACATGCAGATCTCAATTTCCTAAGTGAGAACAGAGCACAGCATTCTTCTTCTTCTTGTTCCTTTTGTTCTTCTTGCTCTTTGTATTCCTCCTCTCCTTCTCTGAGACTTTTGCTGCTGTTCGCTCGGCGACTGATGACAGAGATCTTGAAGAATAATAAATGTCTGCGTCCGTTGTGACGCGCTGCGACTTCAGAAACAGAACTTCTGAGGGATTTTGGCAAACATAGAGAACATATTTGCATGGATCCCAGTGTGAAATGTATTTTCTCATTCCAGATTAAAAAAAAAACATAACAACAAAAAAACCTGTTGTCCAGCAGGAAAAAAACAACTTCCTGATCCTCTTTCTCCCTCCATATTAAACAATAACGCTAAAAGCCTCTGAGGTGTGTGTGTGTGTGTGTGTGTGTGTGTGTGTGTGTGTGTGTGTGTGTGTGATCCACCTGCCTGCTTTCTGCTCCATTAATTAGATAGGAGGGAGTGTCTGTCACTGTTTAACCAATCAGAGCTCTCCACTGTTTCTCCCCTGACATCCGGACCACCGGAAGGGACCAGACCGAACCGGACTGCGCTTTAATTGTTTCTTTCGTCACCCTTTCATTGTCCCATCGGGCTGCCGGAGAGGTGTGATGTTTTACACCCGACTGACCGCCGTTTGCTTTCATGCTCCTTCGTTTCAAGCCTCCTCTGATCTGTTCCCAGGTTTATGGTTTTTTTTTTTTTCCCAGAGATGGGGGGAGGGGAGGATCTGCTCCGTGGGTGTTGTGAATCCTGATCAAACCTGCTTTTTACCTTCTCCTCCACCCCTCCCCACCCCTTGATGCCTTTTCACCGCTTTGCTGCTGCTGTCCCTCCTCCTCCTCCTTCTTCTTCCTCTTCCCCTCCTCTCCCCTCCTCCTCTTTCATTTCAACTTCCAGCCGGACTACCGCCATGCGATATTCAGTCTATAGGCACAGGTATGGATGGCTCTCATTGCTGACTGTTCCCACTCCTAACACGAGCATCTTTTCCCGTTTTCCATCCTCACACCTGCGGCCGGCAGGAGGCCAGTTCTGTCTCTGCTCTGCTCTGTGGGCTGCGTTTATTATCACACGTTTATTTGGGGGGGGAAAAAATCCTCCAATAAACGACGGGTTTCCTCTGGGAAATAAAGCTTTGTAATGACATTTTGGGTTGCTGATGGGAGATGGTGGGACAGGCGTGTCCAGCGGAGCTCACAGCAAGCAGCATCTCCTCTTTTAGTGAAGAGGCACTCTGGATCAGACAGTTTGCAAAACTAGCGTTTGATTCGTCCTGCATGCAGCTACAAACAGTTTGTTTCACTGGGGGTTTTAACGGCGACGACGCCAGTCACTGCAAAAATCCATTGAGTCGGGCAGCAATACTACGGACACGTTTCCCCCCCTTTTGAAGTCGCCCCGGCTACTTTCTCAGCCATGAGGGGGCAGTGCAGCCTGAAAACCCTCAACCCTCTCATTCAGCAAAGAACGGCACTTATTGCAACGCCAAGAATAAGGTTAATTCAAGATGTATAATTGTTGTTGTGCAACAGCGGATTACATAATAAAACAGTGATTTGTCTAAACAGAGGTAAAAAAAAGAAACATGCAGGTTAATGATTTTTTAGGGACCATAGATAGAAGTTATTTTCACCAGCGGACCAGAGAAGGCTTTGCAGCAGAAGTCATTTTAAGTCACGATTCAACGTCATTAAAAAGGTCGAAAAAATATTTTGGAGAAGCAAAGTTTTTTGTAGCACAGGCACAGCCCCCCAGAAATTTAGACGGTGTTGCCGAGCAACATTGTCATTTTTGTCACACACTTTTTGTCCTTTGTTGCAAGCAGGTAAAATCAAACCCTGGGGACTATTTGCAGACTGTCTGGCGCCACACGTTAAGGGTTTCTAGAACTATTAGAGTTAAGTGTAAAGTTAAGGTTATATTGCTTAATATAAGATTATAAGAATAAGAAGTTAATCCTCCTCTCATCATCTTTCATTTTTCTCATTGTTCCTACCGTTAGTTTCACGCCTTAGTGCCATCAACTCCAGTAGCCTGCGACCTCTTCAGTCATCTCATCTGTAAACCATCATCAGTTATTGCACCGTTTGACGCCCAGCAGCGTAGTGGAACTTAATGGTGTGTGTGTATGTGTGTGCATGCAGTCGCCTGGTTCACCTTTGACTCCGCCTCCGCCCACCCGGACATCGTCCTGTCCAACGACAACCTGACGGTGACGTGCAGCAGCTACGACGACCGGGTGGTGCTGGCCAACTCGGCCTTCTCCAGAGGCGTCCACTACTGGGAGATGAGTGTGGACCGCTACGACAACCACCCGGACCCGGCCTTCGGCATCGCCCGGGGTGACGTCCTGAAGGACATAATGCTGGGCAAGGACGACAAGGCCTGGGCCATGTACGTGGACAACAACCGCTCCTGGTTCATGCACAACAACTCGCACACCAACAGGTGAGGAAGCGGAAGTGGCGCAATGTGCTGCATGTGCAGTTTCCAATTTTGAATAAAATATTTTTGATATTTCGGAATTTATTCTGCATCTGACGCAGAATAAGTAGGGTTGTTTTGTTTCTTTTTTGGCCTGTGCTTTTACTTTGAAATCTGGTAGCCGAACCTGTGAGATGATACCAAGATACCAAGACAACCTTTGGTGCAGTGACAGGAGCGAGATTATTGGGTGGAATTTTTTTTATTTTATTTTTAATGTCTTTTTATTTGTTGTTCTTCTCTCCGTGCAGGACGGACGGCGGCATCGCGAAAGGATCCACAATCGGAATCCTGCTGGATTTCTCTCGAGGCATCATCATCTTCCTCATCAACGACGAGCAACAGGGCCCGGTGGCCTTCGAAGGCCTGGAGGGCGTCTACTATCCCGCCATCAGCATCAACAGAAACGTCCAGGTGAGGACTTTGGACGACGATGCCGACACGGCAGCGACAACGCTCCATCTGACCTTGACGACTTTCTAATTAATTTTGGCAGAATGATCCTGTAATGGGAAAGCGCAACGTTTTTTGCGGCCCGTTCTTAAGCAGCTTTTAAAGGATTAGTTTGACACGACCAGGACCCAAACTGCACTCATGCCTTTTGCTACGAGGCTCTAGCAGCACACAGCCTGTCAGCTTAGCGACAGTTTGACTAGGAATGGCTATTTAGCCTCCTCAATAGGAAGTAACAAGGGGGTCTGATAATTATCGTTTCATCACCTTATTGTGTCTAAGAAAACTCATTCATTGGTTATGCTATTGTGTTAGCCATGTTGGCTCCTCATCTTTGTGCCTCACACACTAAGTACTTTCTAATGACTAAATATAAAATGTTGTTGTTGGGGGTTTTTTGTTCATAACATGTAAATGTCTTCTTTTTATCATTGTTCCTTCTCTTTGCACTACTTTTTGTTGCTGTAATTAGAAAATTTCCCCATTGTTGGATCCATAAATGTGTTCTATTCTATTCTATTTTATTCTCTGCATATTTTCTGTGTGGCTCAGCAGTGTTTCCAGTCACATGTTTCATTATAAATGCCCTCAATCCAGCTGGCTGCCTTTCTAAAAATGCTCTCAGCGTTGTGCAGTAAAACCAAAAAGTACCGTTTTCAATCAGCAAAACTGCTTCTGTTTCTGTGCTGCCAAAAGATAAAAACCTGAGAGAGAAAAGGAAACTTCAAAAGACTCCACAACAGTTTTCGCTTTAAAATGTTTTTCCTGAGTCATGTTTAATTATCCGTCGGAGTGCAAAGTGCCTCGAGGAAACTCGTTGTTTAGCGGGTAAATGGTCAAACAGCCCCACCTGCAGGCAGAAGTATCTGCCAATTGTTTTTCAAAGATGCACACTGGTTTAAAAACCAGATCTCGCTTTAAAATGTATGTTTTCCCTGAGTCATGTTTAATTATCCGTCGGAGTGCGAGGAGAGCAAAGTGCCTCGAGGAAACTCGTTGTTTAGCGGGTAAATGGTCAAACAGCCCCACCTGCAGGCAGAACGGCGACCCTTGAAAAGAAAAGACAAAAAATTGACTGAGCCAATTGTTTTGTGTTTTTTTTCTGCAGGTTACGCTGCACACTGGTTTACCCATCCCGGACTTCTACACCCCCGGCGAGGCAGATCCCACCGGCTCCGTGTGCTAGAGACTCACCCGCCACCCTGAACCAATCACATTGCTCTCCTCCAGCTTCTCCCTTTGACCTACTGACCCTGTTTACTCCCAACCCCCGTCTGAGGCCCCAGAGGGAGGCCAGCCATGCCTTTATCACGCCTGCGGACCTGGACCTGTGGACCATCTGCATGGTCGTGTCACAAGCCCCCTGTTTTCAGAGCTGAGAACAACAAATCCTGATGAGAATTCATGAGACAAAAATCTTCCGCTGAGAGTTCGTAAATATGGGCCGCTGTCGGAACAACTCCCCGGACATGTTTATACATGTTAGCTCAGCGTAGCTTAGCTCAGTGTGAAAACTGGAAATCGCCAGCTGACCTCCTGGCCTAGCTTACCCAAAATGTGTTTTTAAAAGTAAAACCAACCTTCACAAGTTAATGAGGGTTGGTAGTATTTATTCAACATATCGGCAGGTTATGGATTCTCAAACCAGTGTATAGTCAAGCTAGCTTTTCCCAATGTTTACAGACATTTAGCTAAGCTAACGGTTTAGAAGTTGGCCGTCTTTTTTGAGGGGCTTTATTCAAGCAGCTGAGGGAGGAAGTTGACTCCGACACAATTCCATTGTTTGTTTGTTTTATGACATCAATCCACAGTATGACGTTTTTCTCGCCCTTAGACTTAGCCGCAAGCATCAGTATATATTGAATGCGAGTTTGACAGGCATTCCTGTGTGCGTGCTAAAGGAGTCAGTGGCTGCATTAATTCCCACCACGAGAGCAATACTCTGACTCTCAGCCGCATCACCGTCCGTCCGTGTACTTGGGACGCTTCTCTGTGTGGCTTCGCTCATCATGTGGACATTTATCATCTGTGGGAAAGATTAAAAGAAAAATGTATATATCCGTATATCAAATGCAGCAATGGTAATTACTCAAGGCCTGCGTGCAGCCTTTTCTCTGCAGGTGAGGCTCTCAGAAGAGCACAACTTTCACTTTCAGTTGCGTTGAAAACGGACTGAAGAGCAAACTGCGACGCCGCTCGACCAAACCAACCGCGGCAGCTCACGCCGTCACGGCTTCTACTTTCCTTTATACTCTCGCTGACTGAATGCTGGTAGTTTTGTTTTCCTGTTATGTTAGTTGACCTCCTGCAGAGAGGTGTACAGCTTCTATAAGTTATTGACGTTCTGTTCTATAGAGGAAATTTCCTTCATGATCTCTCGTTTTGATGCATCGCTGTTCTTGAAGGGATGAAACTGAATCTTTTGGTTGCTTTTTTTAGGGTTTGTTGTAGGATTTTTTTTTTTCCTTGTTATTGTGAAAAACCCGTTCACGTCCTAATGAAGCAACAGGGAAGGCGGCGGCGCACAGGGGACAATTTTGTGGCAATTCGTGTGGGCAACAGCTTCCAGCTACCGTGCAAACCACTAGCTGGGATGCCAAATGCCAAATGTCCACAAGTGAGCCTGGTTTTCTGTATCAAATATGAAGAAAAGTTTTAAGACGAGCTAAATAAATGTGATATTGCGTTAAATGTTGAGGTTGTGTAAAACATCACTTAAAACAAATTGATAAACAATAAATTGTTTTACTAATCATGTTAGTGCATATTGAGACATCTTAATGGAGAAAAGTTGTTATATAGAAAAAATACCCAAGAGACAAAATTCCAAATACACTATGACAACCCAACTACCAGTGTGCTGGATATGATGCTCCAAAGCAAAAACATCGCTGAATTGATGATTTAATCATTATTTAGGGATGCCGTTGCCCATCTACTTGCCAAAAATTCCTCTGTGTGTGTGTGTGTGTCTATGTCCATGTGTGCGTCACCGCCTGACATGCCTAGCATTTACACCAGGTGCTATCCTGTGCTCGCTCCATGGGTGTGCCTTCTCCTACCGATGTACCCGAAACGTCTGTGGAACTTTGCATGTCAACAACACAGACTCATCACTTTAGCAGAGTCGACTGTAACACCTGTGATGTCCGACATCACCTGCTGCTACCTTTATTTTTCTATCAGCAAAAGGGCAAAGTCAACAGTAGTCAACAACATAGACTCATCAGTGATAGTCTACAGATTACCCTAGTCCCTTTGTGGGTCGATTGTAAACGATTGTAAATCTCTTGCGTCTGGCGGCTGCTGACACTGAACTGAATAATTTTCAAGAGTGGAATTAAGGTTTCGCAAACATTCAATTGGTGGTAAAAAAAAAAAAAAAAATATTACTCTTATTTTGTTGATTACACCTTTATTTTATTTCATTCTCTTTTTTACGGCTGTAATTAAAATGCAAAAAGCACAAATGCTGCCCGTTTAGCAGTGAGTCACTCAGACCGAGACCAGAGAAGCCATGTTTAAAAGATCATCTGACCTCAGAATCTCAAATTAATTTACTTTGACTCAAACAGTTTAGTTTGTTGATGCGTTGATGATTTCATGCTCCAGGGAAAATTATGAACCCCTACTCTTCCTTTTAGACACAAGTACTTCATTTAAAAAACAAAAATATATATATATATATACATACATATATATATTGTTTGGACTAGTTTAATTGAAATATACGACAAATGAGTATCTCTGTGTCAGGAGTGTGTGTGTGTTTGTAACACTAATTATTCCTGATGGTGACACAAAATAGAACCCTGTGATGAGCTGAAACTCAACCTGGAGAAGATTTAAAGTTTATCATACAGCTGTCGGCCAATTTTTATGAAATATGGAAATCTTAACACGCAGTCGCTGGGCGACATTGAGTGTTTTGTTCCCAAACGTACAAGTGTGTGTGTGTGTGTGTGTGTGTGTGTGTGTGTGAGAGAGAGAGAGAGAGAGAGAGAGAGAGAGAGAGAGAGAGAGAGAGAGAGAGAGAGAGAGAGAGAGAGAGAGAGAGTGTGTGTGTATGTGTGTGTTAGCCACATTTAAACCTCATTTTATCTCCAAAGTGATTTTATTTTTATTTTATTTTGTTTTCCTGCCTGTCTGATTGAGGTAGAACGCCATCAGTTAACATTATTTACAGTGATACTGAAGTTTGTCTATACAGAATTTATGAATATTAGATATTCATTGTTGTTATGATTTAAACACAGTATGATTATGATTATTATTATTATTATTATTATTATTCCTATGATTATATGTCCATCAATACCATATTACTGCTATTATGATGATGATGATGATGATGATGACGATGATGACGATGATCTGAAGTGTAATAAGAGCCTTTGTGTTTTTGTATATGTTAATATTATAATAAATAGGTGTCGACAAGTTCAAATGTTGCCTGAAGAATCTTTAATAATAATAAAAATGCTGAATTTAGCAAAAACAAGGTGGTCACCGGGATGGAGCCGTTGTCACTAACCTGGGAGAGGTGTCAGTGCCCTTTGTGACATCAAAATGGGCGGATTTCCCCCAGAACTGTATGGGTGCTTTTTTTTAGCTCAGCTTTTCTGAAAAGTGGAGCAAGCAGAAGAAATAAAGAGCAGACTTTTTTCATTTCTTAGGAACTGGCTGACAAGTCAATATAATCATAAGAAGTGCTCAGGAACAAGCCTGAGGTGGGCGAGAAAGAGTTAAAGGTGTCCCTGGAGCACAGATAAACAACAGCTTGGTATTTATTTAGTGACATAAGTTTGTATGTTCGAAACGCAGCACTGAGCTCAACCTTCATATCGCAGGAGTTTAGTGGACGTGCAGATGTTTCACAGAATTTGCAGAAAGAAAAAAAAAAAAAAGAAATTCACAGTCGTCTCTCTGTTCACCCACTTCCTGTTCCTCAGTAGGGGCCGGACAGGGAAAGACCGTCCCACATGTGTCCACCAATGGCAAGTAGCAGAAGGAGGGGACTCCCGCATGTAAAAGCTTCCTCCACCTTCTTCCTGCTCTGTTTCAGCTCAGCAGCCGAGACGAGACTCCATTCACCTGCAGCACAGCACAGCTGGCTCCGCCGCCATGGCCACACCTCTCACCGACCAGGAGAAGCGCAAGCAGATCAGCATCAGGGGCATCGTGGGTGTGGAGAACGTGGCCGAGCTGAAGAAGGGCTTCAACCGCCACTTGCACTTCACCCTGGTCAAGGACAGGAACATTGCAACGCCCCGGGATTACTACTTTGCCCTGGCGCACACTGTCAGGGATCACCTGGTGGGCAGATGGATCCGGACGCAGCAGTTTTACTACGAGGCAGACCCCAAGGTAAAGACCGGAGGCCTCTGTTCTGTGCAAACAGGAAGTTGAAGAAATTCATCCCAGAACATGATCAAAGCAGAATCACCTTCACTCAGTGAAAGGTTTTTGTTGTTTTTAACTAGACAGATGTCTCTTACACTTACAAAAATCCCATGAAAGCAGTTAAAGTGTTTTACTTGTTCCTCATACATGTAGTTTGTATCACTTTTCACTTGTTCTGGGTTTGTTTTGAGTGACTCATTTCCTCAAAAACAGCCCAAATTGTGACATTTTGGGGGATTTATTTATTGGGGGAGTATTTGATCTTTAAAGTCACTGATTTCAGGGTGCCATCCGTCTCTCATGCATACTTTATGCTGTCACATTGTCTCCCCGCCGTCCAGAGGGTGTATTATCTGTCCCTGGAGTTCTACATGGGCAGGACCCTGCAGAACACCATGATCAACCTGGGGCTGCAGAATGCCTGTGATGAAGCCATCTACCAGGTGTGGCCCAGCTCTCCAAGACGCAAGTGAAAAAACTTCTGCATTGGAACTTCTGAATGTAAATGTTTGTTTGTTTGTTGTTGTTATTTTCTGTGCGATGCAGCTGGGCCTGGACATGGAGGAGCTGGAGGAGATGGAGGAGGACGCTGGTCTGGGAAACGGAGGTCTGGGCAGACTGGCAGGTAACAATGAAGTCGAAGTTGGTCGAAGTTGCCGCAGTGTTGAAACCTAAGTGGATGGCCCAACAGGTTTTTGCATGCACATGCAGTCCCTTCGCAACAACCTTTAGGGAACTGGCAGCTGCCCATCAAACACCTGCGTGTGCGTGCGTGCATGTGTGTGTGTGTGCCAGCTCATAATTATGGGAACTCAAAGCCACAGACATGTTGCAACACAGTGTGTCAAAGCCCACAAACTGCCTCTCACTTTCCAAACTCTGCCATGCACAGTTTACCGTTCCATTTAAAGTCATATCCCGTGAATTATATTTGCTTCCCCTCCACTGCAGCGTGTTTCCTGGATTCGATGGCCACCCTCGGCCTGGCGGCATATGGCTATGGCATCCGGTATGAGTATGGGATCTTTAACCAGAAGATAAGAGATGGCTGGCAGGTAAATCTAGCAGCAGCAGTATCTTGGTTTGCAACTTGAAGGCCCAGCATGCACATTATAAAGAGACCCACTGGCAATAAAATTGATAAGACAATTATTAGAGTTGTTTAAATGCAGTAAGAAAAAAATTCATGGGGTGGTCATTCTTGTTTTAATTATCAATATTAAAATTCCTGAATTATTTGGAAGAAGACAGCCATATTGTGCCGCCATGTATCTACAGTAGTCCAGAATGTGGATCTGCTCAGGGTCCGGTGAGACTGGGATGAGAAAATGCGAGCGGGACATTAGTTAATCTGAACATTGTTTGTGTAACCCCTCCCTACCACTAGATGATTCCAAATCTTGCACACTGGGCCTTTGTAAATGGGAAGTTCTTACCCAACAGACCGGTTGGGCCTTCCCCCTTTTTTCAGTCTTATCTATTTGTTTGAAATTACAGAATGTGCTCAGGAGCTCCACAAGCAGTCAAGGTAGTGAGGGACAAAGTGTGATCGAATTAGGTCAGAACACATTAGGGGTTAATCGTTAACATGGAGACTTTTGACCTTTTCAAATTCTGAAGCCCCCAATGTAAACATGCACCTATGAACGCTGAACTAGATCGCAGCTTGGTGTTTCCTCACCGCGGGTGGATGAACCTGCAGTGCATCCTTCAGCCCAGGCCACTAAAAGTCGACGCTCCGTGTGTGGAACGTTAATGTGCACTGAAACAACCTTATCTAGGGGTTAACCCAGCCCACCCAGGTCATGATGCAATATGGTCGTTCTGTATTTTTCCCATCCACTTCAAATTTTATGAACAGTTTGGTTTATCTTTTTGCCCGCACCGACCGGCTGTAGGTGGAGGAGGCAGATGATTGGCTGAGGCACGGAAACCCCTGGGAGAAGGCCCGTCCCGAGTACATGCTGCCCGTCCACTTCTACGGCCGAGTGGAGGAGACCAAAGAAGGGTCCAAGTGGGTCGACACTCAGGTACTGAGCGCTGGAGGAAAAAAATCCTTGGAATAGTTGATATAAGTCAAGAGAAGTGATTTGGAATGGAACGTGGAGAAGAAAATGACTACACCAAATCTCAAAATGAACGAAAATAGACAAAATATTCTGTAAATTAGTCCAATTTTGAGAGAGATAGAACTAAAAGTGCTGCAAAATTACTTTGAAGGTCGTAAACTACCAGGTTAGAGACGGAAAAGCATTTTTTAAAGCAAACTTTGCGCAACATTGGACCTCTCTAACAAGCTAGTTTGGTGAACCTTGCCAAGTCCAAGACTGAATGGAATTTCTTCTGTCCTCTTTCCAACTTTTGTGAATTGTGCTCTCTCTTTTATCTCGCTTCTATCTTTTACCCCCAAAACCTGTTCTCCCTCATTTTTCCCACTGTTGCAGCTGGTGCTGGCAATGCCGTACGACACGCCCATCCCCGGATACATGAACAACACCGTGAACACCATGAGGCTGTGGTCGGCCCGCGCACCCAATGACTTCAACCTGAGAGACTGTGAGTACCGGAGACACTTCTCTCTCGACCCAGAACACTTTTGCCGGACCGGCGTGGTAATTTCTGTTTAGTTTACAACATCATGAAAGGATGAGGAAGAGGCAGAAGTAAAAAGAAGTGTGGGAACTGCTGCAACCTGGCACCTTGTTGTAAGACGAGTGTTTCCAAATCACTCGATTGCAGCAGTTTCTTTTCCCGCCACATTCGCAGCTGTTAATGTTCACACCCAGTGTTGAAGAATTATCGTTATTAAAAAGCTCTCTGTACCTTTTTGTAGTCAACGTGGGCGATTACATCCAAGCTGTTCTGGACAGAAATCTGGCGGAGAACATTTCCCGCGTGCTCTACCCCAACGACAATGTAAGAGTTACATTTCCATGCAGCAACATGCACAATATAGATTGGAATGACACGACAAAAGGTTCATGTTCTGTGACAGAAAAACGTCCCCCAGACCAAAGAGACCAAAAAGAAACCATTTTCTTTTAAAAATTGAGCAACTTCACTAGAACAATGTGGTATTTTTATGGTTCATCAAAATTCAGGGTCATTCTTTTCACTTCCTTTGATGTTGTGACTCATTTCCTGTGTTTTCTCCCAAGAGCATCTTTAAAGTATTTTATCAGGGCTTTGTTGCATAAAGCAAACAGTCCTTCTCTCTCCTCATTTTCTGCTTTCTTTTTTCTTCTACTACAACTACGCTCAAGGAAATTTTGTTTTATGCAAATGTAAAAAATGTTTAAAATAACAACAACAACAAAACCCTCAATGAGCCGTGTGTTTTGTGCAGTTCTTCGAAGGGAAGGAGCTCCGTCTGAAGCAGGAGTATTTTGTTGTGGCAGCCACACTCCAAGACATCATCCGTCGCTTTAAGACTACAAAGGGAAATCCTGGCTCGACCTCCTTCGAGAGCTTCCCAGACAAAGTGAGCTTGTTTATGCTTTAGTTTTTTTTTGTTTATTGTTTTTGTTTTTTAATGATGCATGCAAAGATGCAGATGCATGCAAAGATGCAGATGCATGCAAAGATGCAGATGCATGAAACCAAGTCTGTTCCAGTTTTCACCACACGAGGCAGTCAGCAGGAAACAGCAACCGAAACCTTTGGACGCATTTAAACAAAACTACCCATGAGAAAAATCCACCCGAGATTTACGAGTTCTTGTAAAAGGTGTTGTGATTCCTTTGCCTCGCAAAACGAATTTGGGGGAAGAAAATAAAGGCTCATAAAAACCAGTGAGGAATCTCTGAAGATGTGCAGTTTTACTGACGTATCACGATTGCTAAAAATGTGACAATAATACGGCTAAAACCTTTTTTTCCAGGTTGCCATCCAACTGAACGACACCCACCCGGCCATGGCCATCCCCGAGCTGATGAGAATCTTTCTGGACATTGAGAAGTTGGACTGGGACACGGTGGGTGAGAGCCAGTGGACCGGGACTGGGAGTGAACGCAGCGCCGGGGCCTTAAGTCGGGGGATCATTTCAAAAGAATTCCGCAAAAACTAAGGAAATTAAAGCAGGAGATCTTTGCTAATGTGAGACAAATGTCTGCGTTGCGTAACGTCCAGCGGTTGCCAGACAGCGGTGGTTTTGTTGCGCAACGTGTCTGATGCCATTTTGCACGAGAAGGTAGATTCTGTGTCGTATCTCAGCGACCTGACTTGACGGCCTCCTCTTCGTCCCTCCTCACAGGCCTGGGACCTGACTAGGCGCACCTTCGCCTACACCAACCACACGGTGCTGCCTGAGGCTCTGGAGCGCTGGCCCGTGGAGCTGCTGGAGACCCTGCTGCCCCGGCACCTGCAGATCATCTACCAGATCAACCAGAACCACCTCAACGTATGGCCCGCTCGGCGTCAGACAGCAAGGCCAGTCTTGCTGTTAGTCGTCTGAGTCTCAACCGCCTGTTTGTCGGTTTTGTGTCGCTTGCAGAAAATCACAGCTCTCTACCCGAACGACGTGGACAAGAAGAGGAAGATGTCTCTGATCGAGGAGGAGGGAGGCAAGAGGGTGAACATGGCGCACCTGTGCATCGTGGGGTCTCACGCCGTCAATGGAGTCGCTCAGATACACTCCAACATCATCAAGACCGAAGTGTGAGTTCCTCTGAGCAGGGAGGAGACCTGGAGGTGACCAGGCAGTCTTGCACATCGTGTCCTCTGGCAAAACGCCTCTCCGCTGTGTTCCAGTGGTAACCAGGCAACGAGAGGATGGCACAAGCCAAGAAGCCTTGAAAAGCTTGCACTCCAGCCAAGAGGCGCTTCTCAATCTGAATTCTAGCATGTTTTATTTCTACAATCTTTAAATTTACCTTACAAACAAAAAACACGTACAACCACGCCTGCAAGAAGAACCGGTCATCAATCCGTCAAGAATCAGTCCAATAATTTAACAAGTTCCCCATGAGTCTCTGCTCTTCCCCCAACAGATTCAGGGATTTCAGCGAGCTGGAGCCAGAGAAGTTCCAAAACAAGACCAACGGCATCACCCCGAGACGTTGGCTGCTGCTGTGCAACCCCGGCCTGGCGGAGCTCATCGCCGAGGTGTAGACCGCAGAACGACGTCACCGCCGCAGCCTTGTGCTCGACGCCCGAGCTCAAAAGTCTGTCTTGTGCTGCTGTGGGTGTGCAGGTGATCGGGGAGGACTACGTCAAGGACCTGAGCAAGCTGCAGAAGCTCAACGACTTTGTCACGGATGCCGACCTCATCCGTGACATCAGCAGAGTGAAACAGGTAGGGAAAGAGAAACACAGAAAACCCCAAAAAAACATCTGAATTTCTTGAGGGGAAGGATACGTTGGTACTTCCAATGCAGGAAAACAGCAAAGCATTTCTACAATGGGGAAAAAAAAGAGTCGGCTTTTGCTCCTGGACATATCAGATCAGACATTCTGGGAAACCTGTGGGAAATAAGTCTTTGTTTTTGGCTTATTTTTCCTTTAAAGGTCCAGTGTGTAAAATTTTGCGAGCAATATCTTGCGCAGGCTTCCTAAAAGATTTTACACACTGGACCTTTAAATGTACTTAGAATCCTGTTATTTACATTCTACTATTGACTGGAACCAATCAGCTGCGTGTATTGCAACACTGCGGCAGCGTCTGCGTGTCGGCGCAGAAACCTGCCACACCTGCACCTTCACTTTCCCCTCGCTCCACCGCTCAGCCAAGGTTCCTTCCTTCTTCTCGGCAGGACAACAAGCACAAGTTCGCCCAGCTGCTGGAGAAGGAGTACAGGGTGAAGATCAACCCGTCCTCCATGTTCGATGTGCACGTGAAGAGGATCCACGAGTACAAGCGGCAGCTGCTCAACTGCCTGCACATCATCGTCATGTACAACCGTACGTGACCCGTCACCCGCCCTGGCCGCGTGCCAGACGCCTTCACAGCCGCTCGCGCTGTCAGGCAATCTGGCGAGGCGTCATATCTTGGAAATGTTTCCCACGTTACGAATGCAGGGAAATTGCGTCAAGGGCTGACAGGCAGGAAGCTGTTTCATTGAACACAGGCAATAATTTGCATCAAACTCATTTCTCAATCATACTCTCCGTAGGCCCCCCCTCTTTGGCGCTTTTCATGAGTGGCCTCAGTTGTGCATCAGCGATGTCCGAAATGAGGCACATCTGACGGCAGATGTGCAGATTTCAAAGCCTCCAGTTCAGCCCAATCACAAAAAAAAAAAAAAAAAGTTCAAAACCCGGCAAATCCATCTTGGATCTAAAGAGACTTGAGTCTTGGCTCTGTGAGCAGCCGGCCCGCTTTCGTTTGATTAAGTTTTATTCTCAGCTTTTCATTCAAAGCAAACACAACTGCTGTATGTTGCTTCAGTAAAAACACTCACAAGCAGAGAGAGAGATAAGAAGAGGAAGCGAGTGCAAGCTTGTCAGGAATGGTTGCTGCTGCAGAGACCAGTGTGCATGCTGCAGTGAAGGCAATGTTATGAGATCTTGAAAATGTTTCCGCTATTTAAACACACACTGCTTTTAAGTGCGGTAGAAGGTTCGTCCAATCACCATTCAGGTCATGTGCTCTTCCCCAGCCGGACATGCCACATTAAACACAACACACTTTGGTACACAATAGTCTCCCTGGTGAGTTGAAACTGCTCTGGCAGGGAGGTGTTGTTAGCGAGACGCCTTCTGTCTGACATGTTTTCACTTTGTGCTGATTGTGTGTTGCGCAAACTGACCAATTAGCTCGCAACTCCTCAAGAAACTTGCTGATCGTGGTGCAGGGGAAAGTTGCAACTTGTGAGAGAGGAAACTGACGTGTTTATTTTTACTTTCGCCTGTTGCTATGGTTCCGCTTTGTGACCAACAGGCATCAAGAAGAAGCCCACCGCGCCCTTTGTGCCACGAACGATGATCATCGGAGGAAAGGTGACAACACCAGTGCTGACAACCTCGCTCCAACGCTCGTCAGGCCACAGGTGGTCCTCTTACCGATCCGCTGTCGCCCTCTGCAGGCCGCTCCGGGCTATCACATGGCGAAGATGATCATCAAGCTGATCACCTCGGTGGCTGACGTGGTGAACAACGACCCCGTGGTGGGGGACAAGCTGAAGGTCATCTTCCTGGAAAACTACAGGGTCTCCATGGCAGAGAAAGGTGCAGTGAAGCCTGGGTAACACAATGCCACTCTGGGGGGGTCCCACCTGAAAGTTTGACCCCATAAACGTTGAGATTCTCCTCCGTTCCAGTCATCCCTGCCACGGATCTGTCGGAGCAGATCTCCACGGCCGGCACCGAGGCCTCTGGGACGGGTAACATGAAGTTCATGCTGAACGGAGCTCTGACCATCGGCACCATGGACGGAGCCAACGTGGAGATGGCCGAGGAGGCCGGAGAGGAGAACCTCTTCATCTTTGGCATGAGGGTGGAGGACGTGGCTAAGATGGACCAAAAGGGGTAGAGAGAGAGAGAGAGAGAGAGAGAAGTCAGTTTTAAGGTTTAAATTTCTCACCACTTTTTGTTTTCACTGAGAGCTCTTGTTCCCTTTGGAAGATACGACGCCATGTCCTACTACCACAGCATCCCTGAGCTGAAAGAAGTGATGGACCAGATCACCAATGGCATTTTCAGCCCCACGAACCCAGAGCTCTTTAAAGACCTCACCAACATGCTCTTCGAACATGACCGGTGAGAAGGTCTTCCAAGCCGCGGGCTCCCAGACTTCACCTTTTTATTTATCACTTACAGTTTTTTGTCGAGCTGATCTTTGTCTTTGGGAGATTCATCCGTTTTTCTCTCGCTCTGCTTCTCCTCAGCTTTAAAGTGTTTGCCGACTTTGAGGACTATGTAAAATGCCAGGAGAAAGTCAGCAGCCTCTACAAGGTAACGTTCAACAGCAATCAGCTCCAACCTGCCACATTCTGACACCTTGACCATTTTCAGTCACCTCAACAGCATATCAGCATTTTGAATGTAAGCAGTGAAGCCAAAGAGAGGCAGGATTCTGATTTTGTGTCTCGCTTTTTTTTTTTTTACCCTGCAAAGGTTCATTTACTCAGCATTTTTTCATGATGTTGACAAAAAGAGCCAAGAGTTCAAAACATCTTTATTTTTTAACTTTATTAACTTAAAGCTGCACAATAAGATGTCAAGTTTTCCAGTGCATTCATAGCAGCCTTCAACATAAAAACACCATTAGGTATAAATTAAAATACAAGAGTAAAATATCTTATTGGACTTGAAGAGATTTATCATGTTAATCGCTGTATGTATAGAATCCAAAGGAGTGGACCAAGATGGTGATCAAGAACATCGCGGCGACGGGGAAGTTCTCCAGCGACAGAACCATCACGGAGTACGCCGAGGAGATCTGGGGGGTGGAGCCCACCGACCTGAAGATCCCACCCCCCAGCGAGCCCAGGGAGGCCATTAAGGAAACGGCCCAAGCGATCAAGAAGATATGATGAGGACCAGAGGGCCGCCTCGCTTCCCAGAAAGTCCCACCTGTGCTTTTCCACCTCTCCTTTACTGTCGCGTGTCCGCGCCCAAGCACTTGCAGTAGAAATTTGTCTGTTACAGTAGTGCGGCGGCGACCGAGGCAGTGAATCCTTTCTGAATTCCTGATGGGGTTTCTTTTCCACTTTCAACAGCTCAGTACAGTAACAGGATTTCATTTGTCATCTTCAGACTGAACTTGTTGCATAAAAAAAAAAAAAAAAGCTTGTGAAACAATGTATTTGTGTTTTTATCAATGTGACTTTTGCAAACACACAGATCATTCTAATTTATGGTCTTGTGCTATGATTTGTGTGTGAAATAAAATCTTATATTGATGTGTAATTAGTGTGGGGATTTTTTTTTTTTTTTTTGTCTGGTGAAGTTAATCCGTGGTGGTAGTGAAGGAGTAAATATCAGACCTTTTTCTTCAAGTTTTGTAGGAAGTTCCTGCAAATAAAACACAAAAAATACACTTACCCTTTCTGGGAAAAAACATACAAAAATTCCAGGTCTCATACAGCAATCTGTGTTTGTATACAGTGAGTGACGTGGCCAGAAATGAGATGAGTCCATGGTTCACGTCCTTTTAGTTTGCAAATAAGAAAAATATCAGTTCAAGAAATCAGCCCTGTGTGATGTCACCAAGGGCAGCCTTGGTAGCTCCCTAGGTGAAGCGACTACGCCCTCTACCCAGGTCCAACAAAACACCTGTTTTAGTGTTCAAATAAAAGCCGACTGTTTCATCAGGAGGCTGAAAACAGGGGGCTAATTGTGCTGTTTCCTTGAACAGCCTATCTATTTCCACCGGTGCAAGATGAAAATAAAGATGTCAAAAATGAGACCTTTGACAAAACTTACCCGACCACGCTGGTCAGATTTGGGTCCATGTAGATGTTGTTGTGGGACAATCCCAGTTTGGCACCGTAAGAGACCATTTCCACTGGAACATCTGTGCGGCGGCTCTCCTTTGTCTGGAGTGAAATCTGGTACAACTGGAGATCAGAACAGTACAAAGTTCTTCAGTCAGGGGGCAGCAACGTGTACTCAGTAAGCACTGGGACGGGAAGCAGCAAGGTGGCTCTACCTTCCTGCCCATGTGGTGCGGTATAATATTGTCATCCTCTGCGTGGAGAATAAGGAGCGGACTGGTCAGCACCTTTAAACTGTGTTGACCAGGGATGAGAATTAAATTGAGTAAATTAAATGACACACAGAATATAGTTCAGAAACAGCTATAGATCGGCAATTTCCCAAAAAGGCAAACTTACTTTTCATCATTTGCGAACAAAAGGTTGTTTTCCTCCAATAGGTCCCAAATCAAGCTCTGAAATCCTGGAAGGAACATGTAGAGCTGGGCGGGGAAGACAGAGGAAAAAGAAGAAAGGAAAAGGAAGAATATTTGCAAAAGAAAATGTGATTAATCAAAAATAAAAGTACTCTTTGTCTCTGTGCTCCTCTATTTGGTCTTTATGAAAAAGTTGTTACAGCGGTGAAAACACGAAAAACAAATCTATTTATGGTAAAAAATGAACATACTTAGAGGACTGGAGTCAATATATCATGGCCTCACCGATGCAGGCAGATTGACAGTCACAGCTTCAGTCATTCTGGTGTAGGGGGCTTCCAGGATTAGAGCATCAACAACAGACCCTGACATCAAAAACACAGTTCAAAAAAAATATGTATTATATGTATTTTTCTTCTTCCAGGTCTATACAAATGATGTAGACTTTCTTTTTTTTTTTTTCTCTCGAGCAGTGAAAAGCACCTTGCTCTTGCACTCTTACTGCAGCATTGGTCACCACCCTATATTTGAGAGAAAGAGAGTTTGGATGTGTCCAATAGTTCCAGCCATGTGCTGTATATTAGCCTCATAGTTTAGAGACAGACTGACCCAGTGCCTAGCGAGTGGCCCCACAGACAGACCAGAGCGCCTCCGGTTTGCTTCATTACCCACTGGTACAGATAGAGGGCGTCACTGGTCAGGCCAGCTTCACTAGGCTCCCCCGTGGAGTCTCCAAAACCTTGTGATAATAAAGACAAAACCAGGCTTTATGGGGAGGTTCCTAGTTCCTTTCCAGTTTTTTAAAATGGACTGTCACTTACAGTCCATTTTTAACTGGAATAATAACATAAATATCAATTTAAAAAAATTAGAACCTTCAGTCATGTGAAAAAACAAGAAGAATTTTCTTCTCATAGCAGTACAAAGTCAAGAGAACATCAATTTATTAACATCCTCATAATATTGGGACAAAAATTGACTAAAGGTGTCCTAAAGAGGGACATACTGAGGTTAAATGTAATGAAAGATGTGTACAATCAGCGCCTCACCTCTGTAGTCCAAAGACAAGACATGAAACCCAGCAGCACTGAGCATCTGCAACACAGAAAACATCGAAACACACCATAAAGAAAATGGGCAGAGTCTGAAAGGTTTTCGCTGACAGGAAACAAGCCGACATTTACCTTCATCAGCTCCACTCTATGAGGTATGGCCCTGCAGACACGGCAGGAATAGAAATGAATACAAACAAACAAGCAGCTCTTTGACTCACTCACTCCAATCCACAATTCCTTGTGGGTATTGTGCCTGTGGAGAACCCCCAGGGGCCCCTGATGCCACTAGACTCCATTAGGATCGGCTCAAGGGCCCTTAGCCCCTACCCCCTTACTCTCCACCCACCTGGTCCCGAAGTTGCCATGGAGGTAGATAATAACAGGCCGGCCGTCTCCCAGCGTCTCTCTGTACCACTCAAGGCTTTTCCCATCGGCCTCCTCCCATTGGCTGGCAGGTAGAGTATGCCTGGGAAACACAAAGACAATTAGGAGCAAGAGAAGAAGGGGGTAAAAAAAAAAAAAAAGGGACAAGTATCACAAACAAAATGCCACCTGTGTTTCTAGCAAGAGAGATTTTTATGGCGAGATCCCGTGTAGATAAATCAGTCTGATTGAGATCTTTTTTTGTCTTTTTTCTTTCTTTCTTTTTTTACCCAGGAGCCTCCTGTGCACATGTGATGTTTTTGGAGGGGCTGGCAACAGTGCACCACAATGGACAAGACATGAAGCCGCAAACAACCTACCAGACGCCAACTGAGACACCCTCCTCTGTGTCCAGGTAGAAGTTGCAGGTGTGGTTTAGCACATCTCCAGGTCTGCTGAGATCCACCAGTAATGGGAACCTCACTGGATCAGACGAGAGTGCGCAAGGTTGGTGGAATTTCCGTCTTTGAAGGGTTATATCAACACCACATGCTCCAAACTGTTGTTCTTATAGCATCTTATAGCATAAGTGATGGCGTCTGCTTTGTGCTGTGCTGAAAATACAGTTTATCTTGAAGGACACATATCATGTATAATTTACCTGATGTTTATGAACAACAAATGTCACCATCCTATCACTGAAGTTCCCACAACTGAGAAAAGTCCATTCTTTCACACTTTAGCAAGCTGCAGAAATTATATGCTAAAACATACACTGCAAGAAACCTTCCTGATGTTACAATGTCCATAGATACATCCACAAAGCCTCGCTGAGGTTATTGACAAAACTGTCTGCTGTGTTTTGGCCCTTTAACGTTGCCCTTAACACTGTGCTGAACTGGTCCCAGCAACACAACAGCAACTGCAACCATCGAGTTAGCACAAGGCCTGTCTGTGAAACCCAGGTTAAAAATTAGCTTACCTTAGCTTAACAGCTCAACCCACTCTACTTACATGTGTGACAAAATATAATGTGTCCCAGTGTCCAGGGGAAGAGGTAGAAGACAACAGGCAGTGAGACATAGACCACGAAGAGATAAAGCAGAACTTTCTTCATGCTTGCTTCAGGTGTTCAAGCTACTTTCTAAGTTCTGCCTCCCGAGTCCAGTTTTCTTGTTTTGATCAGCGAGCCGGCAAAGACAAGGGAGCATTATGAAATACACATAGATAAATGGGTCAATGTTCAAGTGTAACTAATTGGACCTTCACTTGCTATTGGCTCACATTTTACTAAGTAGGCCAATAGGAAAGTACAGACATAACAGTGCCCTCAAGAGGCAAGATGGAAAACATTCTCCAACCGAGGGGCCTCAAAGATCAAACTTTGCATGTGTTCTTTGGGTAAACAGCCTGAGGCGTAACCCAGAGAATACTTTTTTTCTGCTTTACAGACTGCATGACAGTCAGATAGTCCAGATGTTTCATAACCTGTCAGACAGTGACCAAAGAGTCCAGCCAAAAAAAAATCAGAGAATACAGAAAAAGGCCCATGTGTTTTTGACTCAAATATCCTGTGAGAGAACATGTGTCTACAATATGAGAGGAACGGATACACCCCAACTTTGGTTCCTAACATTTAGTATGATAGAAAAAAGGCATTTAACAGTTTTTTTAAACTGTGATTTACGGTACTTTACAGAATAATTGTATTTTATATGAGATGTGCAATCTGTAAATTGGAAACTTCAGATGACAATCTAAAGTTTGTGACTCTAAGGTGTAAAGTTCTGTCATTCATGATTAAATAAATACAGACCATCACAATAAAAACGAAAGAATAAACAATTTCATGGAAATCAATTCTATAATAATGCCAAAGGTACATTATTACATCAATTAAACAACAGTAAAATAGAGAAGCAAGTGTACTCTCATATTGACCAGATGTAGAAATGTATACTAGTCCTCAGAAAGGATGCTTTCCTCTCTGTTTTAGACAAATTTCAGTAAACAACAACCATTCTACTGTTGTTGGTTGTTTTTGTTTTTTTTCAATGAATACAAAAATATCATTCTATGGTTATTATTCTATCATATTATATGATAATGTCAGTGATCCTTAACAGAAAGGCTAACAGGCTATTTGATTGTTGAAACGTTTCCCCCACCTTATGTTTTAATTTGATATTTGCAGTGACATATTGTCTGTTGAACTTGACTTTTGTTTTAGTTTTTGCCTGTTGGAACTTTATCCATATTTTAAGTATTGTCAAGTGCAGCACTTTGTATTTATTAACGGCGAGATTTCCACCGCTGGGTGTTCGAGGCGGAAGCAGACGTCGCTGTATGGTGTAGCTTCGGTCCACGGGGGGCCGCCAGCGGCCACTCAGGCCCGGCCAGGCTGCTCTTGGTCACCGCCCCTTCCTCTATCTGCCGCTTTTCAAAATCCGCTACAACCCAGAGGAGGGATGACAAGAGAACCGAGGTGGACACGAAGCGAGCACAATACATCAGGATACCAACTGCCCGCTGCTGTTCACGTAGATTTAAACTATCAACTCGCCGGTTCCATAACAGGCAGTAAAGAGCGAGTAAACAGGCGACGTCACAACGCGGAACAACAAAAAACGATGTAAAAGTTGATTTTTCTTCGTTTTACACCCGCGTTCCGCTCTTTGAGTATATTTCAGCTGGAGACGGAGCCAACTTTCGCCCAAGTCTTGAGACTTTGGTAAGATATTTTTTGCTATTGTTCGTGTCTGGACACTTTTCACTGGGAGCATTTCGCTTTTGTTAAAATTTTACTTTTGAAATTTCGGACTGATGTTGGACCGAAATGGGAACGGACCGGTCGCGTCTTCCTTACGTGCCTGATCATAAATTAGCCCAGTTAGCGTAGCAAATCCATTTCCTGTTTAAAACCTCTGTAAACTCTCAAGAGAAGCCCGAATCCTTAGCCAACGTGCTCTCAGACAATTTTCGTATTTGCTGCCTTAAAGGGAGTTTCGAGCAGAAGGGGACTGCAGTCAGGCGTCGCAGAGACAGCTCTTGATGTGTTTTCAATTAGTGGTGTAACAGGTAATCTGAGATCCTCCAACATTCACTGTTTCTCGAGTCTTCAGGCTTGATTAGATCAGTAAGATAACAATGAGTGAAAGTGTTTGTTTGACCTGGCTTGTAAAAGAACAATTAGTTCCAGCCTTATAATTTGTGGACATTATTTTTGACATACGTCCTGAGATGGACACTGAATTGTTGTGGAGGAATTTGAAATATATTTTTATTATTTGTTCAGTGATGAAAAGCACAAATTAATGTTAAAATTGTATTGGACTGTGGTGGATCAAAGCTAATCCGGGTAAAACTTTCAGAGAACTCTGGTCTTCTTTTTATTTAACATATGTCCTCATGTAAGACAAAAAACAATGCAAATATTTATTGATTGATTTATACGTGGACAAGAAAACACATCAACATAGTTATTTGTAAAAAAAAAAAAAAATGCAAGGAGGTCTGACAATGTGCAGCGACAGCATTTCTTCTCAAGGATAGAATTCACTGATTGAAGTTCTTACTTTCTGAATGAGCATCGGCTGGTGATGGTCAGCTGGCACACCACTGTGAGTGAATCCCGGGCCGGTGTGGAGGATTAACCTCCTTCTTGTGACCTGGACCACGGCGATACTTTGGCAGCGTGCGGCAGCTGTCCGACCCTTGGGCCACCGTGAGTCTGAGCCGAGCAGGAGGGCTACTGGGATGATCGGCTCAGAAGCAAAAGAGAAGGCAATCAAACCACACAAGCGTTGCTGCTCTATTAGTGAAAGGTCCTGTGTAAAAAGTGAAGCGTCATTTTCCCTGATTCAAAACTGTTTATTCTGTTAAAAACCTAAAATTTGAGTCAAGTCAAACTCCAGTGCCCTGTTTGAATTTTTTTCATGCATAAACGGCTTAAAAGTGCAAATCAAAAACAGATTTATTTTTTTTTCTTTCTGGTCTGCATTGTGTGAATGAATGGGGTGAGGGGGACACCTGGCCACGCTCTGAGACAGAGCAGCTGGAAAGGCAGGCAGGGGTCAGGAGGGGGCTCTTTGTATGGACATCTTCGGCCGCATTTAATGGGACGCTCTTGATTTTAAAGTTCATTCGCAGCTGGGACGCTGTGATGAGTGTGTTTGAAGGACCTCGGCTCACACACGCACACACTAAAGTGCTATTTTCCCAATAAAATACACCGTGCACCAGCAGCATTCTCTGCCCGCAGACGTGTTTTTGCACCGGGTAAATGTGGCGAGCGCTGGTAAAAATAGTCGTGAGATAAATGCGTTACTCAGCGCTCCGCTCGCGTTAACTGACATTTACCTTAAGCTCGGGGCCAGTCGACGCTGCTCTGCCTATGAGTTATGTCACACTGAGAGTTATTTCGAGTGATCTGGTCTTGTTTGGAGGCCTCTGTGTGTGTTCTCGCACTATAATTGCCTCACACTCCTCACAGCCGCTCTCTATTGTCTTTCAATTACATCGGTTTTGAATTCAAATTAAAAGTGTGACCACCCTTGTCCAAGTCTGATGTTTCAGTGAGTGTTTGGCCCCTCGCTTGCTTTGCTCCACTTGGTCCAGCTCCACCATCCTGCACGTGTCCCGATCAGTTTAATCAGCACCTTGTGTGAAAAGCAATAAAACAAATACAGCAGGCTGGCCGTGCATGGTTGGTTTTGCGGCTCGGGCCACGTGGGCCTCGAAGCGTCACTGCTGGACGGTATTTTAAAGACGGGGACATTGTCACGGTGTGACTTTAAGGGCGTATATCAATTCACCAGATTGGCTCATCAGTCTAATTAGATTAGCCAAAGCCTGAAGCACAGATGACTGCGGAGCAGTGTGCCGGAGGCTCAGTCACTCTGGGGAGAGCTCTCCGACTCTCAGATGAACGAGCCGCCGGGGACAAATGCTGGCGAGTTTGACGCTTCCACCCTGTTTGTGAGTGTTTTTTCCCCGGCGCCTCCGCTGCACCTGAGGGAACTTTCGCCTCCTTTTTCACTCTTGTGATTCTCTTTTTAAACCTTTTCCCCTGCTTCTCGTCCAGGGCTGGGTGCTGTCCTGTGGGATGGATGACGGCCAAGAGCAGGACCACTACGAGGAGCGGCTGAAGGAGCTTTTTGACAGTTTCGACACCGATGGCGTGGGCTCGCTGTGCCGGGAGGAGCTCTCCGCACTCTGCCAGTCGCTGCAGCTGGACGACGCCGCGCCGAGCCTCTTCCAGACGCTGCTGCGGGACGATGACGGCGATGGCGCCAGGGTAAAGAGCCTTTCCAGCCCATCTGGATGCTTTGTTCGCCACCTTGTTGAGGGGAAAATGCGGCTCCATGCGAAGTGTCTCTGGTCTGTTTTTGTCAGATCCATTTGAAAATGTGCGAAATGGGACGTTTGAACTTCCAAGAGAATGCAAAGCGCACTTGCAGGATCCCCTTCTGTTCTGCCTCTTAAGGCCCGAGTTGAATAGATGTGATTTATATTCCATATCGCTCCACACGTCTGCCTCCAGTTTGTATAGAAGCGTGTGGACCGACGGCTGTTGTCTTCGGTGTGGGGTGGGGGGATTGTTAGCGGAGGGCCAGCAAACTGACCGTGTCCAACAATAAAGTAAAAAAAAATAAGGCGCACGCACACACACACACACACGTGCGAGCACCCCCATCGGACGCACACGCGCACAAAAGCAGGCAGCCGCCAGCCCCGCCGCACAATGAAAATCAGCATATTCAGGGTTAGCAGCTGCTGATTCTCCAAGTGTGACCTCGGCCGTCGGCAGCAGACGCCCTGCACGCACAGGAGGAGGAATTTCATCAAGTCTCTCCCTCAGCGTCTCCCTCACATACTTTGCATTTGTTGGATTTCTTTTCTTCTGACATGGTTTTTGACTGTTCAACTCTCGTTGCAGGTGGATTTCAACCAGTTCAAGAACGCGCTCATTCTCATTTTGTCGTCAACTCTCGAGCCACAGCAAGCAGAGCCGGACGCAGAAGCAGGTAAATTTTCCACTCCGACTGCTGAACATATTGTCAAGTCGGTTACACTGAAAAAGGTGGCGACTCCTGGTTTCAGTCGCCTGTAAATCCACACGCAGACACGCTGCCAAGTAGCGTCGGACCAAAGACGATTAGACTGCTAAAGTGTCTGTGGCGTCATGTTGGGCCGCTGCTGGTTGCTTTATGGTTCCCAGTTCTGTTTACCAAAGATTCCTAAAAATAATTTTTGCCGCTATCCTGTGAAGAAACTTCCCAGAAATGAAAACAATCGCACAGTTCTTGAAATCAGCCCTTTGTGATGTCACTACGATGGCAGACTGCCTTGTTTTTGCAAGAGGCTGTAAACAGAGGGCTAAATATGTTGTTGTACACTGCAATTTACTGTTGTTTTTTTGTTTTGGTTTTTGATAATCAATTGTGCAAAGTGATCCACTAGAATTAAAGATTTAAAAAAATGGGATTTGAAAACTCAACTGTTTGTCTTTGAAGAAAAGATCCCTGGTTGATGCCGTTCTTCTTCTCTCCTCAGATTCTCCCGTGATAGAGCCAAAGTTTGTGAAGGGCAGTAAACGCTACGGCCGGCGCTCCACGCCGGAGTTCATCGAGCCATTTTCAGACTCGCCCGAAGTTGACACTGCAAATCTAGCAGAGGAAGAGGAGGAGGAGGAGGAGGAGGAGGATGACGCCGAGAATAACGATGACTCAGCTGTTCCCAGAAAGCGTGAGGTAAGACGTGTTGTGCACTGGTGTGAACCTTCCAACCGCGTCCATTCCATCTTTGTCACCTCCAGTGTTTTGCACGCGGCTGTGGCGGCCTGGGGCTGGTTATTCTCGGCTAATCAGCTTAGCAGCCTGCAGCCAACCGGCCGATCACCCAAAACGGAACACGGATGCTAAACGCGCGTTGACAGGACTCGGCTTTTATTGCATAACAACGCAATACTGTCTGTCGGCATAATCCAGCATTTGGCTGTGCATCGCTTAGTTGACCTTTGCCCTTCTGCGTACACGCTGGCTGTGACGCGCTGGTCACAGCAACGCCGCAGTGTTTCAGGAGTTCCCTTCACCATGTTCAAATAGGTGGGACAGGAGCAACAGGTTCTGTCAACAGTGCTATTGATCAACACAGGGTCGTGTTTGACTGGCACCGCAGCATCTTCAGCATTAATCTTCTGGCTGATCTTGGATTATCCTCTCCGCTGATAGGGAGAGTGGTTTGACACTTGCACAGTATAATCTCAGTGTCAGTGTGTTGAGTCACAGTCACTGGGGGGTGGGGGTGGGGGTGGGGGGGGGGACGACAGAGCAGAAGGTGTCACTTCCTCCTGCAAATGTCCCGTATTATAAACCCATTTTTAAATCCTTCTTCTTCTTCCTCTTTTTTTTTCTTCACCCTGGACTCCAATGGAGCAACCTTGCACTATTTTATCATCCGTAAAACTGTCTGTACCTCCAGAAAACTGTAACTAGACTCATTCCGTCATACATTCAGAAAATTGCAAAAGCACTTTTCAAAGTCAAGTTTAAAACACAATCCGATATCGACAAAATTCTTTCTTTCTTTATGACACCAGAACAGAGTCAGAGTCACCTGAGTGACTCCGCTGACTCATGTCCTTGGGCAGGTTGCTGTCTTAAATCACAGTCTGGTGCAGCAGCAGTGAAGCAGCAGTGGAAACACTGCCGTCGATTGTGCAACCGGTTCATTTTTCACTCTGCTGGAGTCGCGAGATAAATCACCGGCCATCACCGTGGGCTTGTGCTCCTCGGACCTGTGTTTTATTGTGTGTGCGTGCTGCAGAGCACCTCCATTGGAGACGCTGAACCGAAGCGTGTCTGCATCTTGACTAATCTGCGCTGCAACAATGCTGCGACGTCCAGCTTGCAGGACCAAGCAGATGGAAATGAGTCGCCGGAGTCTGTCCCATTCAGACTGGGGGTAGTGTGGTGGGTGGGAGGGGGGGAGAGCAGGGAGGAGGACAGGGGAACAATGGGGCCCCACTGACCCCCACCCTCACACATGCCTACACACGGTGCATCAATGCCACTTTGCAGAACCCCATCTGCTCTTCATTCCCTCACTGTTCGGCTCCCCGAACAATAGGCGGTCACGCTGGAAACTGGAGCTCTCGGGGGTCACAAGCAGAACAGAGCCACTCCTCTTCTTTACCTCGTTACAGACCTGCCCGATATATGTCACTGTTCATGATTCCAACTTAAAAACACAAGTTTTTCCAACAAAACAGTCTCATCCCAAAATGGAGGCGTTGATAGTAAAAGTGATGAAAGGCAGAGGAACAGAATCTCCTCAGGTCGTTCTCCACATGTGACGGTCAGCCGCTCGTGAGTTCAGACGCAGTCTTATTTTAGGGGAAGCGTCGGTGCAGGGAGGGCCGACGCGTCTGACAAAGATGCCTTTTGTGTCGGTGGGAGCGGCGCTCACCGTCCCCACCGACGCCGGGTCTGTGTAACTCTGCTGCATGAGAACAACGAGCATGTCCCCGAAGACTTGACGCCTGTCTGTGTGTCTCTGTGTGTCCGCAGCGCTGGAACGACGTCGACGCCAAAATGGAGGAGTTTGAGGCGGAAGGTTGGTTTAAGTCTCTTCCAGATTGTTTTTTTTTCCCTTCTTCTTAACTCCCTCCCGCACCGAGTGACGGCTGCCTGTGGCGTGCGCGCAGGTCAGATGCAGGTGTGGAACCCCGACGAGCCGAGCACACCGCGGGGATCGACCAACCCGCTGTCGCCCTGCCTTGAGGAGCGGCTGCGCGAAGCCTGCGGCGAGCTGGACATAGTGTGGGACGGCTGCGCGGGTCACAGCGAGCTGCTGGCGCTCTGCCGCCACCTGGGCCTGGAGGTGAGACGGCTGCAGCTCAATTCTGTTGCAGCTTTTTTTTTTTTTTTTATAATATTGAGCAATCAAAAATGTGTGCGTAGTAGCTGTTAGAAAGTTGCTGTTAGTTTCCACTGTGTCAGAAAAAGCAAAAAAGTTAATTCTGACTGAACGTGGCTGCAGCTGTTCGCCCTCGTCGCCGTTTCAGGTCACTTGTTGACTGGAATTTATTTATTTGGGGGGCGTCAAATTTAAAAAAGTCATGTCTTTCTGAGAAGCTTCAATTTTGCTTCAATTACGTTTAGTTTCATTTAGACACAATCCAAATAAGAAATTCATCTACTTATTATTAACTAATTCGAGGTCTTCTTAGTCGTCGTGATGGCCCTGCAGCGACCTGATAATAATAGCTGCCGCACACAAACGCATTAAGGAAACTCAATGACGCGTCTCCTCGCGCTGGCGTTTCAACAACAACCGTTTTCTTCTTTCTTCTCCAGCTGAGCGCCGACTTGCACCAGAGTCTCAGGACAGTCGGAGTCATGAGTGTTCAGGAGTTTGTCTCCGGGGCCGTGCGTCACCACAAACCGCCGACGCCGTCTGCCTCCACGCCATACCGGCAGCTCAAGCGACACCACTCCATGCAGGTAGCTGCAGAGTGCCGGGAGGAGGTTGTCAGAATTATTTTATTTTTGTTTGTTTTTAGTTTTTCAGCACATTTTTCTTTTCATCCCTTTCCAGCCCTTTGACGAGGGAGGCCGCAGGACAGCCGCCTCGACCCTGCTGACCAGCACCATCGGCATGTGTCTCTTCTCCACATTGGATGACGGAACCGGCTTCACTCCGGCCGAGGACGTCCTGGACGCTTGGTTGGAGGAGGGGATCGAGAACGGCGGCGAGATCCTGGAGGTTCGGCACAGCGCAGCCCGAAAAAAAAAATCTGTCCGACTTTTATTGCAGTGGCTTTCATTCATTTTAACTTTTTATCTCTTTGATTCTGCAGGCTTTAAACTTCAGCCTGGCGGAGAAGGTCAGTCTGTGTGACCTCACCGTGGCTCTGGAAAACGAGCTCCTCACCACCAAGAACGGGATCCACCAGGCAGCGCTGGCCAGCTTCAAGGCGGAGATCAGGCACCTCCTGTGAGCGCAAGTCTTCGCCACCGCTGCTGCCGTTCACATTAATTTATTGTGCCTTTGAATTCCAACAAAGTGTATTTGTTTCTCCTCGGCCTTTCCGCACCCCTCCGATCAGAGATTGTGTGGACAGAGAATCCAGGGAGAAGGAGAAAATCCATTCGGACCTGGAAAAAGCGGAGAAGCTGAAGAATCAGATGGCCGCCGAGGTCGACGAGCACCACTCTGCCATCGAGCACAAGAACAACCTCAACCTCAGGTAAATCCATCTCGAAGGAGCGCTTCATCGGATTTACGCGACATTGCGCTCGTCCCGACGCTGAGCGTTGCGGCCCCATCGCTTCCCTCCCGCAGGAAGCTGGAACAGGAGCACAAGGAGAAGCTGGCGGCGGTGCGATCGGAGCTGATGGGGGAGATGGACCAGCTGCAGCAGCAGGCCAGCCGGCAGCGCGAACAGCTGGAGGCCGAGGTGCAGAAGATCAGGGACGACGAGTCGTTCCTCAGGGACCATCTCTCCATCTCAGTCAAGGTACAACAAAAAAAAAACCCTCATGCTGGCTGGCTGTTGTCTCATTCACCTTTTATTTTAGCCAAAGCATTGAAAGGTAACTTATGGTTGTTCCTTTACACCTTGTGTTTCATAGGAAAATAGACGCCTTGAAATGGAGTTGCTGGACAGCACTGAGAAGCTAATGGAGGCGCAGAGTCAAGTGTCAAAACTGCAGGCGTCTGTGGACAACATCATGAAAGAACGAGTTCGTAGATCTCACAGCAGTTGTCTCGTTACTTCATTGCTGTCATTTCCGTCCTGATGATTTGACGTTTTTGTAATTTCTTTGAAATTCTTGGTCCCTACTTGTGTCTTTCTTCAGTTTGGAGACTTGGACCCTGGCAGCGCTGACTTTTTCCTGCAAGAGGAGCGTATGAAACAGCTGCGCGCCGGCTATGAAGCTCAATACAGGGTAATAAATCCTAGTGGCCGATTGAAGTGTGAATGAGATCAAATTGAGACAACAAAAAAACGCTTCTGTTGCTCTGTGTGGGAAAAGGGGACGGTGGTGTTGATTTAGTCGTGCGCATTTACAATTTCCCGCTGTGGTTTGGTAGGAGCTGCAGGACCGCATCGACGAGCTGCAGGCGGAGCTGCGCGACTTCCACAGCCTGGGCCGAGTTCATCAGCAGTGCAACAATCCTCTCTCGGAAGAGCTGGAGAGTAAAAGCCCCGGCGTGGAGTCGGATCCAGGTGGGACACCTTGTGTTTGTGCAGCGCCCCCCGGAGGTCGTAGCACACGGCACTGACCACACGTGTGCACTTGCTACTACGGTGGCACGTAGGAAGTCCGTGTGAGGTTGCTCACCTGGCGCATACGACGGAAAAGATTTTGACTTCCGCATTAATGGGCCCATAAAGCATAGAGCGCAGTAGCGTCACTTCCCATCATGCTTCTGTAACTCACATGATCTATTTGGCCAATCAGAACGATTCTGGAGAACGTCACTTACTGACACGTCAGGATGCAGCCAATCACAATGAGCTGAGACACAGCAGCACGTTCAACATTGTGACGTCATGGTGGGAATAAACTCTTTTCTGGTGAATTTCTGGCCTTTATCATTTTTTTTTAAACGACTAAAAGACCAGAACTGAAAAATCTACAATAGAAAGATTTGCTATGAATCGCATTTCAGGTCACAGTCGTTCTGTCAGCGGTTTTAAAGGCATTTATTTTTGTATTGCGGTCTATGAGGAAAATGCTTTTTGGGCCATGGAATTTTTTTTTTTGCTGCAGTACCTCGAGTGGCCACTGGGAAAACTTGCATGCCGCCATATTACTGGTCCGGTATCCAGTTCTTATAATATATCCATGGTAGGAATCTTGTGTTGTGTGTATTTTTTTCACTTTGTTTGTTTATTGCCTTGCAGGTATCGGTTCAGAGGAGGTTCAGCCGTTCAGCATGAGCCTGGAGGCGGAGATGATGCTGGAGCAGCTGAAGGAGCGGCATCTCCGGGAGACGGAGGTTTTGCAAAACCAGCTGGAAAGCAAAGTGAGTCTTGCAGACGAGAACCTTAAAATGTATACATTTAAAAAAAACAGAATTTGTTTCCTGTGGGGGGGAAAAAATTCTGTATGTTTCCAGAAAACATCTTTAGCCCTTTGTTTCCAGCCTGCTGCTGAAACTATTATTTTTATCCTTCTGCGTATTTGAACGGAGGCAGGAACTTGGACAGCTGCATGTTATTGTTTAAAACAAATATTGGTAAATTAAGTTTTGCATAAGGTGGGGCCTTTTAAAGTTTTTAGGCCTCATATGTTGAGTCGATCAGGCATTAGAATGGTTTAGGTATTTTAACCGAATTATTTTACACTCATTTCTTTCCTAGATCAGCGAATTTGACCGAACAATGGAGGAGCAGAGGACAGCCCACGAGGAGCAGAAGGCTGCCCTGGCCCTTCAGCACCAGCAGGAGCTCCAGGCTCTGAAGGAGGAGGTGGCCGGCGTTGAGCGCCATGTGCTGGAGCTCCAGAGTCAGCTCGAGCAGGCGGAGCTGGACCGCACCTGTCTGGAGCAGACGCTGGCCGAGGAGAAGGAAGGACTGGGGAACCTGCGAGAGGAGGAGGTGGACTCCCTGAGACAGCAGCTTCTGGAGGCCCACACCTTCAGTGCAGACCTTGAGGAGCAGCTGAGCGACCTGGAGGCCCAGCTGAAGGAGAGGGATGGGAGCCTCGCGGCCCAGATGGAGGCGCTGCAGCAGCGGCACGCATCTGAGATGAAGGAGCTGGAGGAACGACAAGAAGAGATTTTCAAAGCACGACTGGAAGAGGAGAGAAATAAGCTGCAGAAAGAGAAGGCTGAGGTGGAGAGGAGGCTGTTGGAGGAGTGCGACAAGGAGAAGGAGGTCCTGCGGCAAGTCCACGAGGAGGAGCTGGTGGTGCAGCTGCAGGAGGCCATGAAGAAGTCCAAGGCCGAGCATCACGAGGTCGTGCGGGAGCTGACGGAGCAGTGGCAGGAGGAGAAGTCGCGGCTGGACGAGCAGAACGGCGAGTCGCTGCAGGTTCTCCTGGAGGAGGAGCTGCTGAGGCTCGTCCGGGAGCAGGAGGAGAAGCAGGGCGAGCTCCAGCGCCAGTGGGAGAGCGAGCGGGCCCAGCTGCTGCAGCAGCAGGAGGAGGCTTTCCTCCAGCGGGAGCTGGAGGAGCGGCGGCAGCAGCAGGCACAGCTCGAGCAGCGGGAGAAGAAGCTGAGGGAGGAGTGGGAGGCGGAGAAGCTGCAGCTGGAGGAGGATTACGAGGGGATGCTGCAGGAGCGGCTGAGTGAAGAGAGGGAGAAGCGCCAGCAGGAGGAGGAGGAGGAGGAGAAGAAGCTCAGGTGCCTGTTGGCGGAGGAGAGAGCGCGCCTGGAGGAGAGCCACCTAGAGGTGGTGAAGGAGATGACGGCCAGGCACGGCCAGGAGAGGAGCGCCCTCAGCAGCACATTGGACAAACTGCGGGAGGAAATCGCTCAGGAGAGGTGAGTGGTTGCGCTTTATTCCTTCCAGAAATGCATTCTTCAGACAATTCACTCATTTGCAGTCTCGACAGTAAGCTAAGACAGCTCTTGAACACGGAGACTTTAGGTAAGCCCGCCAAAGGTTACTGATCATCAGTTTGCTAAATATGCTAAGCTAATTAGCTGAAAGAAGTCTAACCAAACCCGACCCGATGGGGAACGGGGGGGGTGTCATCAAACTTATTTGATGAAAAGATGGATGCCAAAAAGCAGAAAAATAAGCGTTTTTCTCAGACCTGAATGACGAGTATAAATATTTGTTGTATTAACAAACAACCGTGTGCAGGATGGAAGTCAAGTTCAGCTTCCAACAGAGAATGAAAGAGGTGGAGGAACGCTTCTCGGGTGATCAGGAGTCGGTTGAGAAGCGTTTTCAGGCCGACGTCTTGAGGCTGGAGCAGGACTACCAGAGTGAGCTGAAGGCTCTGTTTGAAAGCCAGGCCGAGCTGAGGCTTGGCTTGGAGGCGCAGCTGCAGGAGGCCCTGGAGAACGTGGAGAAAGAGCGGAGGGCGGCAGAGGAGAGCGTGGCTCGTGAGCGGGAGAGACTGGACCAGCGGCGGGAGAAGGACAAGCATGAGCTGGAGAGCCGTCACGAGGAGATCGTCGAAGACCTCGCCACGAAAAACCAGCAGCTGCAGCAGGAGGTCGACGCCCTCGTCGACGAGGCTCAGACCAAAGAGATCGAGCTGAGCAGGCAGCTGAACGATCTGCACAGCCGGCTGCAGGAGAGCCTGGAAACCAGGGACGAGCTCCTCGCCCAGTCCGAGAGGAAGGCGCTGCAGTGTGAGCTCCTGGTCAGGGAGAGGATTGAGCTGGAACGCGATGATTTGAAGGTGAAGGTGGAGGAGCTGGAGACGCTGCTCCGCCAGGCGGCCATGGACTTCGAGCTGGAGAGGAAGGAGCTCCAGGAGGAAGTAACTGTTCTGGAAAAAAGGCTGAAAGATGTTCCAGAGAGCGACGGAGAGGAGCTGGTGCCAGAAAGAGATGCTCTCAGAAATGGGGTTCAAGGGCCAGAGGTGGAGCTCAATCAGGGTTTGTTTCCTGCGGAGGAGGCCGGCATGATGGATGATGAAGAGAACAGCCTCACCAAGGTCCAAGACGCTCTAGATGAAGATTCTGAAGATAGAAATGATGGTTGTGTCAACGCTGCCCACGACGGTGGTGGAGATGTGACTGATCCTGCCGCAAGTGAGGAAGACCTCCTCATTTGTCTTCCAAAGGGTGAAGATCTCCAGCCTGAAGGCCACCAGGTTGTTGGAGGAGATGCTGAAACTAGCTGCTGTTCTCCAGGAATCTTCTGCTCGGCATCGTGCGAAGGCCACGACCCTGACGGCTCAGTGCTCAGTGAAAACCGCTCTGGTGTCGACGCCACAAGCAAAGCCGCTTCCCCACAGATGCCGTGTGAGCAGGACGCCACAGATCAGCAGTTCAAAGGTGAGAACATTGACGGCGGTGGTGAGAACGGAGAGGCTCCTGAATCATGTGGGGAGGAGAGAAAACCTCAAGATGTTCCAGCGCTGGAGGACAACGGCGCTCCGCCTGAAGACGAGCGGAGTCATGAGACCGCGGTTGACACATCTGGGCCAGAGGAGAGACGTGACCCTGCGGAGATGTTCCCGGTGGATTTTGAGGTTCCTTGTTTATCGCACAATTCTCACGAGCGTCGACGGGAAGCTGAACCTCCGACCGCCGCTCAACCGAAGGATGAATTCACACATGACGCTGTGAAACCTCCCGACAGAGGCGCTCATTGTGAGGGCGGAGGATGCCCCCTGGTCGCACTCCAGGTCCTCTACAACACGGCCGCGGGGGAGAACGTCCTCCTGCGCGAGAAGGTCTCCCTGCTCCAGCAGAAGACGGAGGTCCTGGAGGACCTGCTGGCTCAGAGCGGCGACAGGATCCAAGCCAGCCGCCTGGCGTTGGAGGAAAACCACGGCCTCAAGGTTCAAGTGCTGGTGTTGCTGGAGCACGTCAGGGAGCTGGAGCTGAAAGCCCTCGGCGTAGCGCATCTGCAGGTCAAATATGAAGACTGCACGCTTGAAAACGCCAGGCTGAGGCGGCACAACCGCGAGCTGGAAAGGAGGGTCTGGAGCCTCGAGGGCGGGCCCAGCGTTTTCCGCGACCTCCAGAAACATCTCAAGGTGGACGAGATCGCCGGGATGAGGGACGAGGACGCCACCAAGCTGTGCGGGGTAGAGGGGCGGGGTTTCTCAGCCAGGGCGCGGCCCGACCTCGACGGCTGCGGTCAGCTGGAGGTCGAGCCGCGGCCCGCCGTCGACCTGCGGGGCTGCTGCGACCAGCTGGAGAGGCAGAACTGGGACCTGCGCAGAGCCCTCACAGAGCTGCAGGACCAGTCGCAGGCTTTAGACCGAACCACGCTGGCTCAGAGGTAACCCGGGGAGAAGCGAGGAACCCTCCCCCACCTCCACCCACCCCATGTGTCCAGTGGCAGCCCCTCCTCCCCCGTAGGCCCTATGAACCCTCAACTCAGCCCGGTAGATCCTCAGAGCTGAAGCTTGGAGTCCAGTAGATTGTCCGCACTAAGGCAAAAAAAAAAAATAAATACTTTGCTGTGTTTGACCGTGATGTAGTTCTTTATACACCTTGCATCTCTATTTCTTTTTGTTGTGTAGTATAAAAGTTCAAATAAAGTCCTCTTTATTTCTGTTTATGTCTGTATAGAACCAAGGCCAGTCATCTTGCCGAAGAAAACGTCTCGCTCGGACAAAAGCTGGCAGCCTTGAAAGACGAGGATTTAAAAGAAACTCAGGAGGAGCTGAGGTGCGAAAGAAAGAGAGAAGAAAAGAAAAGAAAAAAGGCACACACAACTCGAGTTTTGTCCCGGTGTGTGAACTGGTTCTCGTCTGTCTTTTGAATGCAGACAGACGCTGAAGCAGTTAACTGAAGAGAAGATGACGACGCAGAAGGAAGTGGAGAGCTGCAACAAACAGGTACTCGGAGGCCAAACTTCCCAGAAATCAGAATATTCTGCTGAACACAGCCCTGGAAACTATTTGTAGTTCTGGAATTCGGCCCTTTGTGATGTCACAGAGGGACCTGGTACGTGATCCTAATTTGGTGACATGGTCCCCTGTGAGGTGATGACCCCCGTCCTCTGGGGCCACCTTGTTTTTGTCTCCCATCTAAACACATGGACAGTGCAGGATGCTCAAACTCAGCTTTGTTAGTTTATGTGGTTGGTTGGTTTTTAAGGAGGCCGCAAACAGAGGGCTAAAAATTTCTCTCTTGCAGATTTTCGAGCTGTGCCTGCACAGCCAGCAGCTGGAGGAGGAGAAGAGGACGCTCTCCGACAAGGACGCCCAGAACCTGTCAGAGCTGGAGAACCTCCGGCAGCAGCTGACGGAGCTGATGAGGGAAACCCAGCGGCGGGAGTCGATGCCGGCTGACGACAAGATGGAGGTGAGCTGGCCGGTCGGCGCTGGCGGCGGTCCCGGTGGCGGAAGCTGAAGGTTGGTTTAACTTGGTGGTGTGCTTTCTTCTCATCCTTCGCGTGCTAGCTGGCCGCCTGCGTGTCCGCTCTGGAGGCGGAGCTGAACGAGGCCCTGGAGGACACCACGCAGCTGGGGGAGAGGAACAGCCAGCTGACGCAGCAGCTCTCAGCCCTCACAGAGAAGGTGACTGCGGCCGGTCCCGCATCGACACTTTTCTCCGCCGCCGCCGCCGTTCTCCTTCAGGTTTGGGCTAACTAATTTTTTTGTCTTTTCTCCTCAGGCTGTGAAGCTGGACTCCGTGGAGGTTGAGCTCAGCCAAATGGTGGAGGAGCAGAAGAGTTGGGACAAGGAGACTCGGGGCCTCCGCAGCCAGCTGGACAAAGCCGAGGAGATGGTCAGAGGCTACTTACATACACACACACACACACACACACACACACACACACACACACACACACACACACACACACACCCTGTCTTTAGCTGCGTTTCCACTACAGTTTTTCGCAAAATAAGTGATATTTCTAAAATTTCGCCAAAGTACAATTGCGAATTCTCGTAAAATCTCGTCCCGCCAAATTTACGAGAGTTACGTTCTTTACGTCTACGTGCTTTTGTTTGTTTACGCTTGTTTGCTGTCAAGAATGGCTGTCATATTTTTCTCTTTGATTACTTCAAATATTCCGTCTCCTCCTCCGTCCAAACGTAACGCACCATTTTCACTTGAAGTGAACCGGTCACGTGACCCCGTACGTCACGTCTGGTGACGTTTAAATGCGGAAAAAATGTTTCCGTTACACTTGCGATATACCTCGATATCGATGCGTCTGAAAAACCTTTTAGCGACATTTGAGGGTTGAGTTTAGGTGTTTCCATTACCATTTTTTTTGTCGTGATATTTAGGTTTTGCGCAATTCTCGACAGAATGGAAACGTTGTTAGCTGTTAGCTAAAGCCCTAATGGTCTAGCTGAGGTTGCGACGGTATGTAAAATCTCATGCGTGCATGCAGTGTTGTTGACCGCTGCTTCTGCTTGCTGCCCGCAGGTCAGGTCGCTGGACGAGACTCTCCAGGCTGTGAAACGCCAAAGTTCTTGTCTCCAGTCGGACCTGGAGGACCTGGAGCAGGAGCGGGACTCCCTCAAACACTACATCTCGCTGCTGAAAAAACAGCTGCAAAACGTCTCCGACAAAGTGGGTGGAAGAGTCAAGCGACTGCAGCCACGGCGTGACAAGAAAGAAAACACACAGTGCAACTTTTTTTCCTTCTCCTCTCCTGCATGTTGCAGAACCATGTATTAGAGAGAGCCCTGCACTCGAGCGGCGTCTTGAATCAGAGTAAGAAGCGGTACAGAGACGAGCTGTCCCGGCTGATGGAGCAGGACCAGCAGCTGCTGAGACAGGAGAACGAGCGGCTGCAGACACAAGTGCAGAGCATCCACCAGGACCTCCTGCAGTCCAAAGAAAAGGTAAGACAAGAGACTTTGGGGAAACTCTCAGTGATATTGTTTCTCTCTCTTCCTCCCTGTTGCTGATATTTTTTTAATCGTGTCTCCACAGGTCCGTCAGCTAGATGCCACCATCTCGTCCCTGAAGCAGCACAAGCAGAGTAACTCCAACCTGCTGAAGGCCCTGGAGGAGGAGAACGCCTCCCTGGAGCAGGAGAACGTCTCTCTGAAGGAGGAGCTGGGAGCGCAGAGGGAGCTCGCCAAGGTTTGCAGCCAATACGTGAAAATGGTTTTGGGACAAGGAGGCGGGTTGTAACCCAAGAAGAAATCTTCATTTAAAACAAATAACAACATTGTGTTCTTTCATGAGTGAGGGGTTGAAGCAAAGCAAAAGAACTATGCAAAAAATAAATTGTGGGGAGTTATATAGTTGAGGAGGACTTGTGTTAAGGGATGATTTTGTTTGTTAAATTATTACATACTTAGGTCAATCGGTCATTAGGGTTGTAATTATTTTGGATGTGTATATCTTTAATTAGGTAGTTGGATAGTGGTTTGGATATTTATTTAAATATTTATTTTTTTTATAATTGATAAGCAAGAAAGATTTACTTCTAGTTTTTGTTTTGTTTTACATTTAATTTTTTGTTCTAAATAGATAAACAAACAAAATAAAATAAAAATGAAATTGATAGGTCTGAGAAGATAAATTCAAAACATCCTGTCTTCATGTCATCCACCCATATTCCTGTTGCTAATGTGTGTGTGTGTGTGTGTGTGTGTGTGTGTGTGTGTGTGTGTGTGTGTGTGTGTGTGTGTGTGTGTGTGTGTGTGTGTGTGTGTGTGTGTGTGTGTGTGTGTGTGTGTGTGTGTGTGTGTGTGTGTGTGTGTCATTCAGGGCTGTGCAACCGGAGACGGAAACTCCGAGCTGGAGGTCGCCCGGCAGGAAAACGAGGCACTCAAAGCACAAATGGCTCAACTGTCTGCACAGCTGTTGGATGTGAGTAGCGACACCAGCTCATTCTCGCTTGTTTTTTCTCTGTTGGTTTTTGCATCTATGACGATGATGATCGAGAACTTCATTTCGCACCGGTGGTGCCACAAACTTAACGAGCCTCACAGTGAGGCAACTGAAAAAGCGGTTAGGAGATAACGGTCGAAGGGAAAGTCAAATGACACTAACTGAAGCTTGAATCCACAAAGTCGCGTCACTTTTAACCTCCTTCAGTTCAAAATATTTTAATTCTGTTTGCCTTATTAAAATGTCCCAACGCCTTTTCTCCAGTCCTCGCCGCAAACTGGTTCTCATGAACCTTTTCAGCTGATTGTTTGTGTTTCATCCATCTTTTGATTTTGTCTTTGTGTTTCTTTTTTTTTCTTTCCGCCCCAGTCCTTCCAGGCTCAGTTTGCTGGCCTCCTGCCTCCGTCGCCTCACAGGACGCCCCGAGGGCAGCAGGACCAGGACAATGTCCAGGTACCGTCTCAACCTCGATCACAGAGAAACGTGCTCAGCATCACACAACAACATTAGTCTGACACTCATTATTTCTGTGTTTTTATTTCTTCACCGAGGCATGGTTTTTTTCTGTCAATATTCTGTTTGGGGACGGTCGCCTGCACCTCATCATTTGGGACGTCATCATTGTTTGTGCATCTGAATCACTTTCACTTTGGTTTCGTGGCTTCTCAAAAAAAAAAAAAAAAACACCTCAGTTCATCTTCAAAGGGAAACTTTTTTCTAAGACTTTGGGCCAAATGCCTGTGTTTTTTTTGTTTTGTTTTTGTTTTCCTTGATTCCTGTGTGTTGGGATGCTGGTTCTGCAGTGGTCCTGGGTTCATGCTGCTTGACACAGATCCATCTCAGCACTTGTGTGTCCTCATTCCCTTCATCTCATGCTGGTGTTTACTTTCTGGGTTTGGTTTTGGCCCTGCGGCCTGTGTGTGTGTGTGTGTGTGTGTGTGTGTGTGTGTCATTCTCCATCTCTGCACCATCGTCTCGGGACCGGTGTTTTCCCCTCGCTGTGGTTCTGGCGGCGGCTCTCTCCATTTTCTCACCTCCTCAGAGTCGTCAAACACACCCGTGACTCCTCAGAGCAGATAAGGAGTTTTAACTTCCGAGTCCAGTTGTGTTTTCCGACCCAGCTAACCTTCAGTTTGCTGCACAAAAGTTGTACATTGCACGCCTAATAATTAGGGCCTGCTTGTTTTTTTTCTCAGAGTTACTGTTGAATTAGGAATGCATCTAGAAATTATATTTTGCAAAGACCGGAACTTCTTGTCTTATTAAAGGTCCCATATTGTGCTGAATCAGTTTCACTGGTTTTCCGGTGTTATCGTGTCTCGCCCCTGTCAGGAATGAGAAAATTCCATCCTTTTGCCTCTGTAGTTCACTCCACTTTTCAGAGAATGCGTGCCAAAACGCACGGTTCTGCAAATCAGCCCTTTGTGATGTCACAAAGGGCACTGGTTCCTCTCCTCGGATGGTGACACCTGGGGAGTGATCTTCTAAAACCACCCCTTTAAACAAGTGAAAGGTCCAACAAAGCATCAGTCTGATCAGGAAGCTAAAACTGAGCAGGAGGCAGCAAACAGATGGCTAAATTTTGTTTTGCTTTTTTTGCTGTGCTGATTCACTGCAGTCCAGAATAAAAGAAAATGAAGTTGCAAAATAAAATATACTAAAAAGTATACTATGGGTCCTTTAATAAATCATTAATTGCACAGAATTAAATGAATTTATTGTTCATCTTATAAGTCAGTCAGTCAGTCGGGTTTTGGTCCTTTCCATCAATAATTCAGCAGTCATTCCTGCGTGAAGCAGACAGCACACTGGTTAACTGGGCAGCCTGTGATAGGGCAGCACGGAGGGGTCGAGGACGGGTGGATGTGTGGTGAAGTGTTACTGCCTTCTCTCTCCAGGGGGCGCTACCGGAGCAGCGGGCGGCTCACGCGGACAGCTACCGGCGGATTGGTGGACTTTAACGCCGCTTCTTCTCCCCCTGCTGGCCACTGGGGCCCCTGTAGTCTCTGTACCAGGCTTCTCTGCTCATTCTGCTTCGCAGCTGCTTCCTTCTGAGCCACTTCAACTCTGTGACTGTGGGCGCGAACGCTCATGATCTTTCTGCATCCTCGTAGGAGATTGTGAACAAAATGTGTTGCCAGATTTAAAGGGCACAGCAATGTGTGATTGTATTTCGCCGCTGCAAGGTTTAGGAAAAACTGTAAATCTGTTGGATTTTTTTTTCCGGGGAGATTTTGTTTAAATTCAAAATTTTTGAAACCAGTGTAAATCTTCAAAACCTACTTTCAAAGTAAATGTTTGGGGTCTGAACATTTTTCCAATCTAAACTGGGAAAATAAATGTCTAAAAAAATACAGGAAGTATTTTTCAAAAGTTTTTTTTATCAATTTATAGTTTCACAAAACAGGGTAAGGAAATTCGATGGGAGCATTGTTCAAGTGTCACAGCCTTTTTACTGATCATTATGGATGGTTTAACTGATTCATCCCAAACAAGTCAGATGCCATTGCATCAGTCCAGTCAGGGTTTCCAGAGATGTCTGGAAGGAAGGTAGCAGAATGTCTGTTCTTCTTATATCTGTCTGTTAAGTACTAGTTTAGTTTAATGTCTTTTTTAATATTTGTGCTCTTGTGGTGTTGCTGTCTGTTGCTGCCGCTGCACAACCAAAGTGAAGTGAATTCAGATGTTACACAAACTGCCGCTTTAATGCTTACCGATTTTTATTGTTTTGTGCTTGTGCCTATTGATGTGTCATCAATGTTTTTTTTGTCTTTGTGTTTTTATTTAATGCCGTTAGGATTTTTTTTATTTATGCATTAAATTATTTTTATCGACACAATGAAGTACACAATTTGATTTTATACTATTATTTATATTTTATTTATGTTTTTATTTATCTCTTTAGAAGCACACACGAATCATGAAATGCAGGATTTGACATTCAATAAAACATCTAGATTCATTTAAAAGTCCTTTTGTGGCTTTCTCTTTCTTTCTTTCTTTATTTCTTAAAGGCACCACCAAGGTGGGGGGGGGGTATCTTCATTGTATATTTGCTCTAGCTGAACTTTGCTGACATTGTTTTCCTCTCAACAGGACGACCGGGAGAGGAAGATGAAGAACATGGAGGAGCGGATGAAGGAGGTGGAGCTCTCACTGCATAACGTCAAACTGCTGCTTAAAGAGAAGGTCGCTCAGCTGAAGGAACAGGTGAGTTCACTCCGACAACTGAACTATCCATTGCGTTCATTGAATGCGGATGATTGCTAAAGCTAAACCGCACTGAGGAAGGAGAACTGCTACTGTTTAGAATTCCGAATGTGAATGACCGCCCCCTTTGCCTGAACTCTTCCAGCGGCACAAGAACGGCAAAGCGGACATGCTGATCAACGACCTGTACGTGGAGAACGCTCAGCTGCTGAAGGCTCTGGAGATCACCGAGCAGCGGCAGAAGATCGCCGAGAAGAAAAACTACCTTCTGGATGAGAAGATCTCCAGCCTGAACAAGATTGTGCGCGACCTCAACCCCTCGTCCCTCTCGCCGCTGCCTTTCCACTACAAATGCTCGCAGTGAAGCGGAGATGTCAACGGTCAGGTCAAGAGGCGGTACAACCTTTCCTGAACCCATCATGAAAGAAAAGCTGCAAAAGAAAAGGGCCTTTTTCTCTGCCACCGTTGTCTGTCTGATTGTACTGTGTAAATTGTCAGTGTTTATTTTTTGTCTGTTCTGAGAATGATGAAACATCAAATGGAAGGTCACTCTAACTTATAAAGTTTATTTTAAATACGTTGAAAGCCTTTGATGTCGCTTGTAAGTACATATTTTAACGTAACCAATGAAAAGCACTACCAAAATGCACTATTTATATGTAGTATGTAGTGTTATTTTATCACTTGTCAAAGAGATTATGTTTACCTGCTGGTTCTTTCTGTCTGAGCATGTAAAACAGAAAATGCCAATAACCTGTTGGCCTCCTCAAGATGTTTGTCTTCACATCAACACTACCTAAACAAAGGATCGAATGTCCGCTGACAATGCTTGCTTCAACAATACATAACAAGTGTTGCAGGTCTTTTTTTTCCAATGAAAAGCCATTGACACAAATGAAAATGTTTTTAAATTTGGTGCAATGTGAACACTAAAACTATTATGTCTCGCAAATAAATGGATTTTCTGGATGGGCGTGTCAACGTTTTCATGTATTCTTTTTAATCACAGTTTCAACAAATTTCAAAGAACCAACACAAGCAAAACAACTTTGTAAAACAAAAAAATCCAAATTCTTGACCTGTTGGTTGGGCTGCCTGGTGTGTGTTTGAGGGTTATCTTGAGATGGTGGTCATTTTCTAGTTAAAGGCTTTATTTTATTATTTCAAAAAAAAACAAAGCAATCCAGAGACTTGCAAAAAAAAAATTCTATATTTTTTTAGTCCTCCGGGCGTTCATTTGTAGACGGTCCCTGAAAAGGGCGCCGCTGGATCCGACGTTTGTTTGTTTTGTCATCCAACTTCAGAGGAACTTCACCTCGGTAAATAGTCTGAGCAGCATTTGTCATATGAGTCGCTGGCTGGGCAGGACTGTACAGTCGGGAACCTTCCCCAGTAGAGAAGGAGGACCAGCGGTGGGAGTGGACCGCGGCTCACAGCGGACTGGACCGCGACAGGGAGGGAGACCCGCAGCTGAAGTTAGCTGGCTAACTCGGCTAGCAACACAGACAGGCAGCCCCCCGAAAAAATGTTTACCTTCCGCTCTCCGCAAGTCCACAGGGATGGTTCCAGAGTCGGCGGATTGTGCCATGACATTACCGCACAGTGCTGTTGATGTCTCCTAGCCTTGAGCGCTATGCTCTCTCGAAAGAAAAGCAAAAACGAAGCGTCCAAACCGGCCGAGGTACATGGCAAATACGTGAAGAAGGAAACGTCGCCGCTCCTCAGAAGTAAGCGCAACAAGTTGTTGCTGAGCAAGTCAACCACTGCGGCTAGCTAGTTCGAGCTAGCCGCAGTTAGCTCGCTTGTGAAAAGTAACGTATCTGCTCATAAGCAGTAGTCTGGCAGGATAAATGTGTACGTGTAAAGTACGGCACTTAAATGTAGATGTGTGCTTTTTAAAATTCGTTTGTTCGAGTTTCCTACCGTGACCAAACAAGTTGCTAACTTGGCGCTAGGTAGCGAGTTGACGTTAAAGGTTCATCATCTTTCTTTAACTTGAGAAGCATATTTGGAGGTCAAGATAGCGGCAACCACACACAGTTTATAACCTAGACTGCCACCGACAGTTAATACTTCACATTTGTGTAAACTTTTATTCATATCGTTATTCTCTGGCAGCTAAGAGGGATCGGTTAGGTTTGAACTCGATTTAGATTTAAAACCTGCGTTAAAAATCCGGGTGTTGACAGCCCGAATCACTTTTACTACATATTAGTGCGTGTTTACTACACTCATGGTTACAAATACTGGTCAAAAAACGTTGCTATTGATGACTTAAAGGTCCAGCATCCTGTACATGAAGTGACTGTCGTTTTTGTGACTAATGCCTCAAAATTGAAATAAGATATTAAGGAATGAATAGGGTTTATTGAATGCTCTTTTACTGTCAGCTGGTTTCTTACCAAAACTATTTTCACTACAGTTTAGTTTTGATGAGTCTTATATTAATATAGGATAGAGTTTGAGCGTTTCGTGTACGGACAGCGTCCCTCTCTGTTCAGGTTAAGACAGTTCACCTTCCACTCTTTGCAGATCTTATGCCCTCATTTATCCGCCATGGACCCACCATACCGAGACGCACAGAGGTCCCGCTGCCTGACATGGGGCCCTCCGCCTACCCAGTGGCGCCCAGCCGGGAGCCCTCGGTGTCACGCAACAAGAGCTTCCTCCGTACGCCGGTGCAGAGGCCTCCTCACGAGGTGGCCCGCAGAGAAAGCCACCGCATGTCGGCGCCGCCGTACCTGCCCCGCAGTCTCGGAGACCTGCCCCACGAGTACGGAGGCTCTTCGCAGTCCTTCCTCACAGACATAAGTCCCATGTCGGAGAATGGAGACGCCGCCCGCTTCTATTACCCCTCAGAATCCTATTATGACAACCAGCAGCAGCAGCAGCAGCAGCACCAACATCAGCAGCAGCAGCAGCAGCAGCAGCAGCAGCAGCAGCAGCAGCAGCGCCAGCCCCAGCCCCGGAGGGTCCCGGACCGCTTTCCTGAGGACTATAGATACTATGAGCACAGTGAGCACAACTTCCAAAGACTTCCACGACAACACACACCCCCAGCTCCAAGCAGACCCCCTTCAGGTAAATCTACAATGGAATACTAAACGTTCCCTCCTGTGTGACACAAACTTCAGACTCAAGTTCTGTGCTCTTGATTCAAAATGTTTCTGGCAGCAGTGAAAGTCTGAAACTTGATTTTTCTTAAGTGCAACTTCTAAGGTATGAAGGCAATGCTGCGGTCTCGTTGGAGGATGATTTAAATCACACCAGCGAAATTTCTTTTCCCTCCATGTGTCTTTTGGGAAACATTTTGAGGGAAACGTTGCCAGATCTTGGGATCCCACTTTAAGAAAAAAAGAAAAAGAAAAAAAAGAATTGCTGTATTTGAGTGAAGTGGCTGCTGGGGATTGCATGATTGCTGCTTTGAAATGGCCAAGTGGTCAGGTTTTTGGAATATACGTCGGCCACAGGGAAAGGAATGCAAGACGTCGGCTGTCACCGAGCAGCTCGGGGGAAGCAGTTTCGTTTCAGGTTTAGGAATTGGACGTTTCGTTCGCCGCACCGCATCGTGAACGCACAAGTATGAAGCGAGCGCGTCATTTCGATGCGATTAAACGTTCAAGGAGAGGAGGGGCTGCAGGAATGCTCGGGACCGTACCGAACAATAGACCAGCTTTTAATTCTGTGGCCAGCCTGTCCGCGTCATGTATATATGGTTTGGTGTTTATTTCAGGCCCGCCCTCCCCGTATGTCACGAGGCCTGTTTGAAGCGAGGTCCGGACGAGCGTCGGTCGGTCTGTGTGTGTGTGGGGGGGGGGGGGACGCTGTGCATTTTTCACCTCTCGGCCCCGCTCCGTCGTTCGTGCTGGCAAACTAGCAATTTTCTTGCCCGCCGGCAGTCAAAACGTCTCGGCCTCAGTCTGCTCGCTCCCATGAATCATGGAGTTATTGCATTCATGTGTGTCGCTGCGTCTCTGCTTGGTTGCAGGTCGGAGAGGTTGTCGATTCAGTCCGGCAGCATTCATGTTACAGAGCTGTAAAAAAAAAAAATACACGTATTTGCATCAGTTACTTGGTTTTTAGCTGCCGTTCATGCAAAACCTTTCTTTTTTTTTATATTTTTATGTTGTCTGACTTGCTTTCCTTTTGGGACAACTAACTATTATAATTCCAGTTTGGTTGTTCTCTCTCTGTCACGAGAAGCAGTTTCTGTCTTTGGGCTACAGTTTGTTGACACCTGTCACTCGTCTGCAGGAATTCTTCCAACTTTTTAGTGCCAGAAACAACAGATATTGAGCACACATTTTCTGCATCGCTCATTTCTGCATCCGGGTGTTAATTGCGCATAGCTCTGTCGACCACCGGCTTGGTTTTACTGACGTGACACATACCTCATTGTTTTTAGGACAACTGCCCTGACCCCCGGTTGTAAATATAGCATCTATTCTGAACCGTATCCAGCGTTGTGGGATGCCTGGGCCGCACTGAGCTGTAGATCAGCCAATCCGATGCGAGTGTTGCCGTCTGCCGTTTTTTTTGCGAGGTAAAGGCCAGAGATGATGGTAATGATGGGTGATGGAAGCAGGCGGAGGAGTCCGTTTCTCCGAAACGCTTACTATGTATCTCTGGAAGGAGCCGCAGCCTGGTTTCTGTCACTCTGTTGCAGAATTTATCGGATTTCGGCCCCCGCTGTGCTGAGATGCTTCATTCCAGACTTTTTCCTGCGTGAGTCACGTCGGGGCATACAGGCCCCAGAGTCAAAGAACAGCATGCGTGTGAAGGAACAGCGGCGTCGAGCTGCTCTGCACTCATTCGTTTCCTCTTTCCGGAGCAGCTCCGTCGAGTTTGTCGGCCCGCGCCGCCGCGCCTCTGCGTTTGGTGCCTTTAATCGGCACCGGGCCGCTCAAAAATAAGATGCTCTGTCACAACACACGCGCAGCCCGGAGATTAGGCAACACGCTCGCACGAGTGATTCATTGCATTCCTCCTCGATCCCCCTCCGCGTCTTCGCTGCATCAGAATGCACTTTATTCAGCGACGCCTCGCCTGAAATGCCATTTTCCCACACACGCCGCCTTGACAAACATGTTTTCTTTACTCCCGGAGGTGCCGTTTTCTGGCAGCTGCGCCGCCGAGTGTTTGCTCAGACATCCCTGCCTCAGCTCGGTTGGTCCCTCCAAAGAAATGTTTGTATTCCTCAGGCATAGGTCGAATACAGGCCAAGTCCCTCGGGAACCTCTCCAGCCTGACGGGAGAGGACCTCCCACTTCCTGCCGGCTGGACCGTGGACTGGACCATCCGCGGCAGGAAGTACTACATCGACCACAACACTAACACCACACACTGGAGCCACCCTCTGGAGAGGGAGGGGCTCCCGCCCGGCTGGGAGAAGGTGGAGTCGGCCGAGTTTGGCGTCTACTATGTGGATCACATCAACAAGAGAGCGCAGTACCGTCACCCCTGTGCCCCCAGGTGCGTCTTAGCACAACTGCCACTTCATCAAACATCTTTGGATGTCTTCACTGTTGAAACTCGAAGCCATAACGACCAAATTGAGTAGTCAATGGTCGGGATGTTAACAATGAATCGATTATGGATTATTTCGATTAAGAATTTAATCAATTAAATTAAATTAGTTGCAATTAATTGAACATTTTTTTTACACTGGTAGTTAATATCATTATAACAGTGTAGTGGCAGGAAAGAGAAATTCACCTATAGATACTATGATGGTCATAATATACCTAGAACAAGTTACTTTTAAAAAAAATAAAAAAAAGTTGGAATGTGACCCATTAGAAGTCAACTTAAAGTCAGAGGATAAATGCTTTGGGTATTTTTACTGTTCTGTTAAAAATAGGTCACATTGGACCCTCAACATTAGTTAAGGGTTAAATAATGTCTTCCTTACACATTTTCCATTGTGAAATTTAGGTTCTCGGGAAAAATCGCCGCTTATCAATAAAGCTATCAACCGATGTAGCTCAATCAACTAACTATTAATGAACTAATCGATACTTTGCATGCCCAGTCAGTAGTGTTTCATCCACAGAACTCTGCTCTTCTTGTTCTGTGATTCTGTCCTCGTCTCCTTCAGCGTGCCTCGCTACGATCAGCCTCCGCCGCTGCCACCGCCAGTCACCTACCAGCCTCGTAATGCAGAGAGGAACCAGCCAGTGCTGGTCCCAGCCAACCCGTACCACACCGCCGAGATCCCCGACTGGCTGCAGGTCTACGCCCGAGCCCCCCTCAAGTAAGTGACAGATGACCCTCCAGCTCGCTGTATAAAACACTCAGAATTATCCACAAGACATAGAGAAATTCAGGTTGATAGAAATGGCATGAGCGTCTGGGCAATTGTCTTCTGGGAATGTATTGAAAGGGGAACGCCACCTTCCAGGATCCTTCCCGTCTCAGTGTTTAATGTGTGTTACTGTTTTAAATCAGAAAAATTGAATTGCCTAGCTGTTAGCTTAGCCAGTTTGCGACACCATGAGGCCCTCCTGGTGGTAGGAGTGGTAGCGGGTGCCGGGTGTCACCACCACGTTGCAAAGTGCATCCATCATTCGCTCCTGTGCCGTCAAATTTTGCATCCAAGCTAGCAGCGGCCTCCCATTGGGTCATCAGCTAAACACTGTGGCTGTAGCCTCTTTCGCCTCAAAGGCTGCTCACTGGTCCGGGAACGTTCCGTTAAGACGGGAAGTAATGCAGAAGGAAGTTTTTTCCTAACGGATGCGTAGAAAGGATTTGAAAAACCCGCCAGGTTGAACAGCAGCACGGTGAGGAAGCACCGTCCTGCCAGCATGAACCGTGCCATGAACCGCTGCCTCCCTGCCTCCCTCCCTCCGTCAGGTACGACCACATCCTGAAGTGGGAGCTGTTCCAGCTGGCCGACCTGGACACGTACCAGGGCATGCTGAAGCTGCTCTTCATGAAGGAGCTGGAGCACATCGTCAAGTCGTACGAGGCCTACCGGCAGGCGCTGCTGTCCGAGGTGGAGGCCCGCAAGCAGCGGCAGCAGTGGTACGCCCAGCAGTCCAACAAGAACTTCATGGGGAATATATGATGCGTGCGTGTGCGTGTGTGTGTGCACGCAGCCACGCCCTCTCTGAGGTTTGCGAGAGAGCGGTCCGGGGTTTTTTTTTTTTCTCCCTCCCTTCTCTCTCTCTTTTGAAATCCCGGCGGACTCCCTGTTCCCTCTTTTACCAAACACATCTGTGCCTTCGCTTGATCCAAATATACCCCCCCGCCCCCAACCCCCGGGGGGAGCCGAGATCGGAGGACGTCGGCGGCGGGGTCCCCCACCACCACCACCACCACCACCACTGGCGGCAACGGTCAAGTTGCGAGTGACCACGTGACTGCATTGACGTGACTGAAACACTATAATGAAGAAGGAGAACCTATAATGTGCAGCCGCGCGGGGACGTCAGGCGGCGGCGGTGCCCTCACAGCAGAGCGGCTGCATGGATTTTCTGTTTTTAGCACCCGAGAGAGTTCAAAGACAACGCGACTTCTTCCAGACATCTTGAGATTGTGCCTTTAAAAGAAAAAAGAAAAAATGAAAAGAGAAAGAAAATGCAGTATTTGTCCCTGCTCATGGCATGTGTACAGCAGCTGGAGAAAGCGACCAGCTGCCTTTTCCCCAGTTAGTTTCTATTCAGCCCATTTTAAACACGTTTCCCCTCGCAAAGCTGGCGTCACAAAAACAAAAATGTGCATTTCTTTTAAAAGTGACAAACTCTTATACGACAATCCACCAAAACTTTCAAAGATATTTAAGTTTTGATATGAAATGCGTCTTTTATTTAAAGAGCTTTTTTGTGTGTGTTTTGCTGGATGAAGTGTCACGCTGGATGCAGCAGATGGAGCGTCTCTCAGCTCTTGGCGTTTTCCTCTAAGCCGGGAATATTCTTGCGTGCTTGTTGTACGTGTGTGTTAGCGTGAGTGTCGTGACACATAAATAAGCTACTGGAACTCAAACACTACAGAAGACGCACTTAAGTTTGCCAAACGAGTGCAATTCAACTTCCCCTTGTTTCGTTGCTTGCCTTCATTTTATGGACTGACATGTCTCCTTTGGAGGAAGTGCAGCTTTTCATAGCTTTCTCACTGCTCACTAATCAAGACTCCCCTTTTCTACACTTACATAAAATCTGTCTGGATGTTTTTTTTTTTTTTTTAAGAAAAAGGGGGTAGTTTTGATTTTGAAACAGTGGAATGGCTTTTTTTTGTTTTGTTTGTTTGTTTGTTTGTTTTAAAGGACCTCTCCTCAGTGAGCTCTTCACTATGCAAGACCGCCTCAGTCACTTCTCCTCAGAAGGGGGTTTTCTTCACTTTGTACATACCCGAACTTGTGTATCACAAAATACAGGACATAAACAATAAAAGTCTGCAGTGAAGAAAAACAAAGCAAGTGCCGCTGTCGCTCATCACTGCCCATCTGCTTCTGACAGGGAGCCGTGCAGGATTTAAAGGCTCAGTGTGTGAGATTAAGCAGCATCTAGTGGACAGAAAGCATATTGCAACCAATGCTAATACATCCTGCCATGTATGAGGATGCTACGGTGGCCGACAAGGGCCAAACACAACACAACTGGCTAATGCGCCTTAGTTGGCGGGGGGAAAAAAACAATGCAAATTCTCAAACAAGTCTAAACAGGGTACGAAAAGAGGATTGTGGTGCAAATGAAGAAAACGCACGAAAATACATAAAAACATATACTGATTCATCAAATGCGCTGCAACCAGAGAAATGAGGCTAAAATCGCAACGGATGCAAACCAAGAAAAAGCACGGCAGCGAAAAAACGCGACATAAACCAGTCAGCACAATGGAAGTGCTCCAAACCTGCAGGGGGCGCTCTTAGCGGAACAGCTCAATGGAGAGACACACAGGTAGACCGAGAACGGCTGTTTCGGCGTGTGTTTGTGAATTTGCGTCGTTTCCATACCTGCAGCTGTGTTTGGCCCTTGTCGGCCACCGTAGCATGTAACCCTAACCCTAAATAATTCATGTTCTATATTCATTTAGCAGTGTTTTGCTCTTTCAAAACTAGGTTCACTCAAGATATTGATTTTTTGTTCTATTTTTATTCCATCCCAACTCAAAAATGAGAGTCAGACCATCCTGAGAATTGTCCTAAGAAAAAACTGCACACCCATCTGCATCAGTTTGGTCCAACTTTATTCGTACTCCCTTGGCTGTGGAATTGAAGGGCTTGTCGCTCAACCAACAAACAACAACAAAAAACAACTTCACAAAGATGACCTTTGAATTATTGACTCTCAAGATGTAGACGGGTGCAGCTTTTTCTGACCGGTGATCATTCAAGTGTAGCTATGAAGAAAAGGAGTCGGGGGGGGGGAGTTGTGAACTTCCTGCATGTGACGCTGACTGTTGGCTGTGGAAGACTCGTGAGGCTGCGACGGCATTCAGTCCTCTTCGCCCTCGCGTGGTCGAACCGCTAAAGATGTTCCTGAAGTCTGAAGCGCAGCCGTGTGGATGCTTTCATACAGCGAGAGACAACGACTGAGGGTGTTGTGACGCGAAGCTAAAATCACAGTTGTGCATATGGGCAACAAAGCCAGAAGAAGAACCACACAACAACTGGAATAAAGCAACGCATGCTGTTTGAAGGAGCGCGAGGCGGAAAATAAAACAAGCGTCAGGGGCTTCACCGTGCAACACTTGTGTGTGTGTGTGTGTGTGTCTGTCTCTTTTTTGTAGTCCTCTTTTCTTTTTTTTTTTAGGATGAATCGGGCTGAGGATGATGACAGAGATGTGGAATGAGGACGCGTGACCCCGCCCTCCAAAACACAGCCCGCCCTGACTCCTCGGCGGCCGCAGAGCAGCTACATTCCTCCTCGCCTTTGCTCGAACATTCACACACAACGTCCCACCCCACCCCACCCCCCTGCACCACAATGGAAACCAAACGCACGCTGCCCCCGCCCGCCCCCCGGCCGGCACACATAATGAGATAACGTCAACGATGTTTGTGTAAACTTTCATTCGCCGTCACTCAAGTTTCCTGACCAGAAAGTAACCCGACACTCTGCATAGCATGTTTTCCCCAAATCTGCTGTGTTTATTTCACATATCCATGTAGGAAAGAGGCCATAGAAAAAGGTTTAGAGAGGAGAGGCCCTGAAAACGCACTGGGAAGGTGATTGGATGGACCCTCCCTCGCACATTTAAAGCAGGCCAGTCAGATTTGCGGAGAGACGATTGGTACCGGTGATGCTCAGAAGAGCCGCGTGGCCTCCTGCCGTTCATCTCAGCATCTGAACTTTAAGCTACAGGCGGTCAAAGACGTGGAAAAAACATTTCGGTGGCGTTCATGGCTCTGAAATGTTCAGATGAAGCTGCAAACATTGTGGCATCCACGCCATCGTTTGCAGTGACTTCCTGTTGTCGTCACAACAGGCTGTAGCTCCCGCCCCGCCTCCCCCCTCCTCCTTAAAGAATGCTGATTGGTCGGGTCGTATTTAGACCAGCCGAAAAGTCATTCAGGTGGGAGCCCTTCAGGATGGATCAGTGACAATTCGGGCTTGAAATCTGCCTCGCAATGTAAAGTGAGAGGAAATGCTAACCTCCAAAATACAAAAAACAAAATATAAAGCAAATCACAGAGAAATAATCTTTTTTCTTTTTCTTTTCTTTTTTTTTACAGGTATTGACACAACACCAATTACACACAACTCCTGTTTTTATACAAAGTATACCTGACTTAAGAGCTCGAAGGAGACAGACGTGAACTATTTACCATGCTGATGATGTTCGTAACGCTTCTTTAACATACATATTTTGGTGTTGGAACATCGTAGATACTGTTCCCCATTAACGGCACAGAACTTGGGGGGCGGGGGGTGAAAAACTGTGATTGGCACTAAAACGGGAGGAAAGTCACTGGTTTGGCTGAAAAACGTGACCGACAAGGGGAAACTAAATGGCCGACGGAGGTGAAATCATGAGGCTGGATGTGCCGCGGGGGTGTTCGTCCTTACAGAATCTGTACACGTTTCAAATTTGCACGCACAGGTGCTCATCGACATCGACTATACATAAAGGTGATACAGTTTGTCGGCAGGTGGTGGATGTGTTAGCCGAGCGGCGCCGCAGAGCGTGAGAGTGTCGCCACCGCCGCTCCTCCATCGGCAGGAAGTGGCGGCTGTCCCGTCAGTCCCTCTTCCTGTCCTGCTCCTCTGCAGCCTCCTCCACCTGGTGGCCGGGGAAGGCGTGGTGGTACAGGTGCCTGTGATTGGCCGCTACGTTGTACAGCTTGTAGAGCGCCTGGGGTGGCGGAGAGACGGTTGGAAGGGTGTCAGCAAATAGAACAGCAGGACTTGTACAGAAAAGAACTGGCAAAATGTTAAAGCAGAATCAAACAAATAGAATTTAGAATTTTTTTTGTATCTCCTGAATTAACCAAGAAAAGTTATTACATTTTCGAATTAAGCTTATTTTAAACCCATTATGTTTGATTTGTCTGTGTTTATCCTGAAAAATCACCAAATTAATTCTTGAACTCACCTCATTAGTGCTCCCCTGCAGATGCAATAAAAAGGACAAAAAAATACATTGTGAGCAAACATGTAATGATGATGACGATCAGACTTTTTTGAGAAGAGAGTCGCCCTCTAGTGGTTGAAAGATCTAATAACTTTGGCGTCTTCCAGCTACTTTAGGAAGGCCTGATGGTTGGTTTTGTTTCATCAAGAAATATTTCCAGTATTTTGTGTCTTAAAAGTCTCTTACCAAATTTTGGTGTGGTAGTGTTTATACTTTGTGCACATCTACCTCATGTGCAAACTCTGGCAAATACTTTCTAACTGCTGTTTATTGTTTAATTACCTGGTCCCACAGAGCACCGGCCACCTGGTCGATGACGGCGCCCAGTTCCCGGTATTCCCCCGAGTATCGGATGTAGGCCCAAGTGCAGAGGGTGATGAGGGCCAGACCCAGGATCATGTTGCACAAGCTGGCAATGATGTCCACGCCCACAAAGCCCGTGATGCCCGCCGCCACGTACATGACGAAGATGACCACAAAGAGGGTGGCCGGCGTGCGGGCGGCGTGGAAAATGTTCTTGGAGTCATTGTGCTTGATGTACTGGACGAACACCTCGTCGATCTCGCCCTCCAGCTGCTGCAGGTAGCGGCGGCTGAACTCCTCGCCGCCCATCTTCTTCACGCCGCGGAACACTTGCAGCGCCTCCTCCCTGATGGCGCAGTGCCGGGCCTGCAGCTCGCTGGGGGCCAAAAAGGGCCGGTCACCCCCACAGACCTGGAGGAAAAGGTTTGAGAATCGGCCGTGAGCAAAGTCCATCCTTGACTTCTTTTTGCTCCCAGCACTTTTCAGATAAGAGGGCGCTTAAAGACTGGGAAATTGGCACATTGTGATGTCACAAAGGGCACTGACACCTCTCCCAGGTTGGTTACACACCCTTCTTTCACCACCAGGTTTTTGTCCCCTTTCCAAACCCCGTGAAAGGTCCAGCAAACCTTCAGTTCTAGCAGGAAGCTAAAGCTAAGCGTCAGCCCCCCCAGAGTCCAAGATGGCGGCCCATTCATTTCAATGAAGTTGCTCACCCTGCGCATACGCCGAAAAAAATTTTGACTTCTGCATTAATGGGCCCATAGAGCGTGTGCAGTCATGTCATTTCCCATCATGCCTCTGTAACTCACATGATCTATTTGGCCAATCAGAACGATTCTAGAGAACGTCACTTAAAGACACACCAGGATGCAGCCAATCAGAACGAGCTGAGACACAGCACGTACGACGTTGTGATGTCACGCTGGGAATAAACTCTTTTCCGGTGATTTTCTGCTCTTTTTAAAGGCGTTTTTGTATTGCAGTCTATGGGAAAAATGCTTTTTGGGCCCATCAGATTTTTCTGCTGCAGTACCTCGAGTGGCCACTGGGAAAATCGGCACTTCGCCATACTGTCAGTCTGGTATCCAGTTTTTATAACACATCCGTGCTAAGCATTTTTGTTTTTTAAAAAGCAGGCCATAAACAAAGGGATTAAAAAATTTGCAAACTTGAAGCTGCTCCACTAGAGGGCCATAAACAGAGAGCTGGATATGCCGTTACCTTGGCAGCGCTTGTGCTAGGCTGCCTCAACAGATGAAAAATAAAAGACCTGAAAATGTGGAACTCACCTCCTCCATTTTCTTGTTGTACAGATCCTTTGCGGCGGCGACGGCTGCCAGGTTATTCGCCTCAGCTGTGGCCTGCGAGGTGGAGGAAGAGACAAACATAATGGCAACGTGAGATTTTAACCTCAAGTGCAAGCAAAAAATAATAGAGCCAACAAGGAGGCAGTGGAGACGCACCTGCAGCATGGATTTAGGATGCGGCAGCTCCTCCCCCTGGTATATTTTGATGTATGCCTGAAATAAGATATATATATAATAAATTCCAAGTAAAGGAGTCAGATAAACATTGTATAAAATTATCAAAAAGTCAGTATAATCTAAATATGTATAAACTAAGCCCAGTGTCCAGCTCACAAACGGGTGTCTATTTAAAGTGTAGCAGGTGCGGTTTGTGCTCAGCGTGGCTCCGCCCCTGCGGCCGGACCTTGAAGTACTCCACCAGGCCTCGGCAGGTGATCTGGCTGCCGTTGATCTCCTTCACGTCGATGTTCTGGGGACTGAGGAGCCACGGCACCAGCACCTTCAGGTTGCTCAGGAAATCGCCGTCGATCTCTGGATGGAGAAACCAAAACGGAGAGAGAGTCGACCGGTGAGTTTCGCTCATCGTGGCTCATCGTTTGCTCAGTGGCTGCTAGCGCGAGGCGGGGAAACCAAGTGGGAAGTATCGGTTCGGAGAAGGCAGGCTGTAGGTCGCTGCCGTCCCCCGCCGGCCCTGCTCCTGAGCAGCTTTGCAGCACCAGCTGTTCCCGTACAGTTCATTAGTGGAGCAGCCAGCTGCAGCTTTGCACCAGACCATCTAACATTTAATCAGGTACGTGAGGAAATTTGAAATCCTGCTTTCACGGATTCGTCATCATCATCTTATCTTTTCTTATGGAGCCCAAAGTCAAACTGCTGCCTAAAACCCACCCAACATTATTTACCAAAACTTGCTTATTTGCTGCCCTTTTACATTTTTTTTACATTCACTTTTTCTTTCTTCTTTTTTTTTGTGCGTAGCATGCTAGCGTTTGCCCATCCACCTTACAGAGAGAAGTCAACAGGCGATTCAGCCAGGGAACGCCCGAACGCAACATCAAACGCACCTACGATCCTTCCGTCAAAGTGTGGGTTGGTCGCCACCTTGAGGCCGGGGTGAGGCATCAGGAAGCAGGAGATGTTGGTGAAGCAGGAGTGGATGTGTTTGCGCACGTTCTGGAGCTCCTCGTGCTGGTTCTCCGAGATCTGTGGTGAACACACACGCGACCGCCGGCGTTATTACCGCTACACTTTTGTGCGGTTTCGACGTCGTGTGACCACGCCGGCTCACCTTCAGCCTCTTCTCCAGGAACTTGATGCCTCCCTCCTGTCCATAGGGGAACTCATAGGGAAAGCTCCAGTCCCGAACCAGGAAAATCATGGACTGTGGGAGAAAAAGCTGCAATGTAACTCCACTTCCTGAATGCTAATCATGAATAAAAAAAATTCTCTGAGACCTAGATAGAGAGTACCTGAAACGGTTTGAGAAAAGTCTCCTCCATTGCGAGTCTGCCGTATTCTGTGAAAAGCTGAAGCGAGAGACGACAAACAGGCAGATGGGAGATGTCAGAGAGGTCGACCACAGCTCCTAATGTACATCATATCATACTTTACCAAGTACAAACATCGGCCCTCAAACCAGTGGCTTTAATTAGCCCCACTAGCTTCAGGGAAAATGTCGTACCTGCAAGTGCTGCAGGTCATCCTCTTGTATGTTCTGCGAGATGTTGTAAACCTGGAAAAGATCAACTGTTTAACTCACTGTTGCTTCTGATTGCTTGAGTTTCATGTATGAAAAAAAGAAATCGTTTAGGTCTCACATGTGGAAAAACATCACAAACCAGCCAGGTTTGTGGGGAAAAAAAGTAAAGTCAAGATTGCTCCATTGCCCCCTAGTGCTGGGATCCAGCATAGCACAAGCCTCTCCTCCTAATTGCTATCGGCTAACTGAAATCTCACGCTGACGGTTGCTGCGTTCTACCTGCATGGAGCTGATCATGGTGCTGAGTGCAAAGACTGTGGCCGAGTCCCTCAGCGTTGACTGGCTGTCAAAGGTTCCCTGCGTGTCCATCAGCAACACGGCCACCTGGTGGGGGAAAACAGAATGACATGACGAGGCTAACCGAAGCTAAGAGAAGACCCTTCTAAGCTTCTCTGGTTCGGATTGGGATTAATATCAAGCGTGAGGAAATTTTATGGCAAGACTGCAATCTGCCCTCGTTTGAAGAAGAATATTTTAAGGTAGATTAGAGTTAAATTTTGAGATGATGGAAAGTAGTTCTGCCCAGTGTGCAGAAAATTTAGGATAATTCTGACGTGGAGATGAAAAAAAATGCCACAAAAGTCTTTGCCAGGTGCATGTATGAGGTAACACAAAAATAACGTAAGAGGTAAAATACTGTCGACATGATGCCTTTAAATGGCAGCGTTTACCTTCGTCCCGTCTGGCTTGTCCACCAGGAAGACTTCACTCCAGATCTGGATCCCGGTGGTCTCCCTCTCTGAGCCTCCCCTCCAAGAAAAGCCTGTCAGAGGTTCGTCTTTGTCTCCGACCCACTTTTCAGAAGCCTGGACATGAAATGCAAATTTTTGTTTTCTACCTCTCCTGGTCCTCTTTAGGGAGTTCAGAAAACACAGGAGAACAAGCGCCAGCGTCCAGATACATACATGATTGTACATGTAACGCAGCATGAAGTCCATGAGGAAGGACTTGCCCTTGCGGAAAGCGCCGGCCACGGAGATGGCCACCACCTCTCGGTCCCGGACCTCCTCGGCCAGGAGGATGCGGTTGAGCGCCCGCTCGTCCAGCTCGAAGGTGTGATCGTCCTTGACCAGCAGCACCTGCACGGGCCGGGCTCGTCCGTCCGGCTCCTCCTCCTCGGAGCTCCAGTCGTAGACATTTTTGTCACTGAGAGACCCTGAAGTGGGGCAAAGTCGAGGGCGAGAACCAGATAAACAAGCAGGACGGTCAACGTGGAAAACGACTGAATCTGACGGCTGAATCCGGACGTCTCCAGCCGGGTGTTCTCCGAAACGACTGGAACGTCACGTGAGCGAGGACAGCCTACTCACAGTGATTAGAGAGAAAGTTGGCGGGCCATTAAGTGGGGAAACAGGAAATAAGAGTCCATTACTCCTTCCTGTTAGCTAGCACCAGATCAATAGCATCGCCTGCAAGCTTATTAACACTGTAATGATGAAGCACGGCATGCTAAAATCAGTCCCATCTGCTCGGATCCGCTGAGGTCACGTGCACTAAGCGTTGTTGCTCTGTGCTTCTTCTTTTTTTTTTTCCCTGGCACTTTCCAGGACAGTGACTCAGTGTGTTTCCAGTCTCCGCCGTCCCACATGATGCTGCAAGACGGTCTTGGTACGGAGGCTTAACGGTGCGGCCGTTCTATTCTTTTGTCGACGCTCAAATGCACAGACGAGACCGGCCGAGGAGAAGCAAAGACATTTTGTGAGGGAAGGTGCAGAGTAAATAATTGAGGGAGCAGCGTTCTAAGCTTTTCCCATCAGGCCCGAGGAGGACGGCCGGTTGCAGGAGGCCTCAGCCGGAGAAGAATCCTGCCTGCTTAACCAGATGATGCTGCTGCTGCTGCTGCTGCTGCTGCTGCTGCGGTGCTTGTTGTGTTTTGAACCGAAGAAGTCGGAAGCTCACGTCTGCTCAAACTGGGTCATATACCAGATAAACTCTCAAATTACCATCAGCAGCATTTTTTTTCCCCTCTCTCCCTCCCTGCCATTTTTCACACCGCCCCAGTGGACTCGTTCAGTTGCAGCCGAGCATCCAAAGTTGGCCACAGAGTGATGATGTCAGTGACACCGAGGGTGCTGCTCCTCATCACCACCATCATCATGATGTTAGCAAAATTAATTTTTCTTTTTATTGAAAAAAAAAAAAAGATGCAGATGAGATCTACCAATGCAACATTACATAATTTGAAGCTAGATGCACCATAGACGATGATGAGAGTCTCACTGTGACAAAACACATCAAACCAAAAGGCAAATATCTGCCCAACATGATGATTTACTACATGCAAATGAAATCACCTTTATGGAATTTCTTCTCTCCCTCTTTTTTTTTATTTTTTTTTAATTATTATTATTACCTGTTAGCTTTTGTCCCTCACTGACCGACATCTGTGCAGCAATATAGGCAGATCCCCCCCGTTATTTTCCAACGCGCACAATGACGCCAGATATTGCGGGGATGGTGAACACAAAACAACACAGCGCCGTTGTCGTTCCAACCTCAACGACAACAGGCGCGCCATGGACGGGAGTGAGTGGGGAGAAACGTGTAATTGGCTGCACCCTCGCTCCGCTGGGTGGAGGCGAAAAGGAGGGTGGGTGTCGTGTGCGTCAACGGAGAGCGAGAAATATTAAAATGCAGTACGTACACTCACCCCAGCTGTCTCGTTCTTTGCGGTGCTTGGCCATGGCGCCCGTGTTGTTCTCCCCCCCTTGTGTGTCCGTTTTATGGGCGACAGGCGCCGGCGGTCATGGGTGTAAAGGGAGAGGACGCCCCTGGCTCCGCCAACCACCGATGCTCGCCGCACAGCAGGACAAGGAGGTGGAAGAGGAGGAGGAGGAGGAGGAGGATGATGGAGCTCTTTTCTCTTCACACCCTCCCCATCCCCGACAACGCCACCGCGTGACGTGCGCGGCTCATATATGCCGCCAGGGGGCGCTGCTGCTGCAGTTGCTGCTGCTGCCGTTGCTGGGTTTTTTTTGTTTGTTTGTTTGTTTTTTTTGTCACGGGAGGGTTGAAGGTAAAAAGCCCGGCCGGGGCGGGGGGCGACTCAGGGGCAGTGAGACGCTCCCCGGGGTGCTGAGATCAGGCACGCAGGCACGCCGAGTGTTCGCAGCCAACGCTGCAGCTCCGATCGTATCTCGTTCATGTCACCTGAAGGTGCACTATCGGCTCCTACCAGTGGGGGGCGGTGGATACAAAAGGATGGGAGGAATGATGCTGCTTTTGGGGCCATCGTAAATATCCAGCGCAGAGCTGACGGCATGCCGGGGGTTGGGGGAGTAGTTTCATCACCCGAAAATGGGCAATATGTAATTTATTTAAGTCTATTATAACGTCATGGCGTTCAGAATTCCACACGTTTATGAATAGAGCGTGTCGCCTTTTATCGACATGCTTTAGACTTCCACATTTAGTAATGAATGAACGCCAAACACACAAGGATCAAGCGAGCACAAAACGGTATTTCATTTTTAAGTTGACTGCTGAAATGTAACCTGAAGCGGTCAGCTGATTTGCTGCATTCCACCAACACGGACATTGTCTGTTTTCTGTTTTCTCATTCACAAAACAAAAGCCAACAACTTGACCAGAGGATGGAATTTCTGAATTGCAGGAGGACAATTCTACCACAATAAAATGCTGTTTAAATTAGTTATAATAAACGGGGGGGCTGGCAAGGGGGTGCCAGTTTATCATTTTCCACATGAAAGGAGAACCTATTTGGCCTTTAAAGATCTGTATTAACCTATTCCCAACATTTGGAAGCCTGGTTGGAATAATAGCAACAGTAATATATGTATATCTGATATAGAAGTAGTAGTAGTAGTAGAAGAAGACAGTGGTCAAACAATACTTTTTTATATATAAATTATCTGTTCATACTGAGTGGAGATTCTGCTAAGTGAAGTTTTACATTTTCAATTTCTTTTTCTTTTAATGTTGCTGTTATGCCATGAATAAAAAAATGTGCCCGACAAATCGGTTGGGATCCGAAATTTTGCCTTTTCTGTGTTTATTCCATTTAAAAAAATTTGATTGGACATAGCAGACCAGAAGTTTCCTCTGTGGTGTCGCTGGTGGGTTTTTTTCCTGAATCTTTTGAATGCAACACCAGGATCTGTGGCTGCAACTCCGGAGAGATTAGCAACGCACTGTTGCTTTTATCTGGCGATGGTTTTGGAGTCATTTAAACTCTAATACCCAGGGCTGTTTATGTTATTTACCGATATTGTTTCACACACGAACTCGAGGCTTTTCTAAAACTGTCGGTGGGAGGAAATGACATGTCATCGGCTCAACTTAATGCTGAAATTCTTGAACTCGGCTGCGGTGCCGCTGTGCTGACGGAGTCGGAGTGAACGGCCAACTGGAAGTTTATACTGTTTCCTCGATAACAAAGGGGGGCGTTTTTTCCTCATATGTGTTGATATTTCGACGCCACCGTACGCTTAAAGGCTACTTCAAAGACTTAACATGCAAGGCGTGCTCCTCCGCGGTGCGTGCACTTTGACAGGTAGGCACCGTTTAAAGTTGGATCCAGCGGCGAAGCTAAGTTTGCTAGCCACCGTTAGCCGCTAGCTAACTGGCCGAGATGCTAAACCCCGCGGCGGCGGCAGCAGCAGCAGCAGCTCTGGCTCTGGCTATTTACTGGAATGACCACCCCATCGGTTGCGCTACTATCTTTTTTTTTTGTTTTGTTTACTCGAACGGGCTGTTTAAGTTTTCGCTGCTTTGCTCGCGTGCTTCAGCGTGAGTCTTTTGGAACTTAAAGTAGGGAAGGATTCACGAAATGCAGGCAAATACTGACAGATGTCACGTTGTGTGCTAAAGTTGAAGTTCGCTGCCTGTATTCTCTCCTCCTCTGTCACGTTCATGAACCAGTGTCAGGCTTTCTTGTCGTGCGTTCCCAGTTTGTATTTATTCCAAATGTGATTCAGATGTTTTATTTGAACTTTTCAACCCAAACTCCCCCCCTCCCGTCTCTTTCAGGACATGGAGCCCGGAGAAGGAGCGCGTGAGTCCCAGTGATTAAACTCAAACCTCCAGGGACGTTTGCTTCAACTAACCGCCTCCAGAGTCAATCGAACCCGCTAAATGTAAAGAAGGGTCCGAAAGGAGCCACCATGGACATCTTCCCGCGACCCAACGCCGAAATCCAGAGGAGGAACCCCCAGCACGACTTCGAGCTCATTCAGAGGGTGGGAAGTGGCACATATGGAGACGTGTACAAGGTAAAGTCATTTCGGCTTCTTACAGCCTGACAACAAGCGGGCTTCCGTCGCAGGTTTGGAGGGGGTTTCGCTTCGATTCACACCAAATCGAGTCTGACAGCATTTCCCGAGAAAAGCCACATTTGCTGCAATGCGCGTCACATCACAGCAGTTACTTCTTGTTGAGAGATGGGACTGATGTATGTAAATACATCCTTTTCGTGAGGGTGCTTTAGTAGCGAGACTTGACTAGGGTGCAGTGACTAGTTTATCCATTTGGTTATTACATTCGTATCTTTTTGGATTCTGCCACCAATGACCTGGTAGATATAAAATGTGACCGAGGGATTAGATTAGATTAGATTAGACGCTTTATTGTCATTTCAACACATGTAAAAAAAAAAAAAAAAACATGAGGTGGAACGAAATTAGACACTCTCGTCCCGGTGCAGCCAAGTGTAAAAAACAAAAAACGGAATAAATAACTAATTATACAAATAGAATGTGCAAATATAGCTAAAGAGTAATATAAATGAATAATTTCCAGTATAGGAAATAAAAAATAGCACAACACCAGCACAACAAATGACATCACAAAATGAGGTAGTGTGCAAAGTGCACACTACCTCATGCACTGTTTACATGAAACATGCAAAGATGAATGTGAAGCTAAATGAGCAAGTTAATCAACCGTTTCCGCTCCGCGACTCCCGCTTTGTTGTTTTGTTTGTGACATTGCAATGCAGCTCATAGCCTTTTTTTTTTCCTGGTTCTCTCAGCTGTGTTACAGTAAACGGAGGCAATTTCCTGAACTCCTTTTGGCTGTTCAGGCTCAGCGAGCGGTGGGCATGCTTGTGCATTTCATTCACATTGCTATTAAACGGAAAAAAAAGTAACGTCAAGTGGCCGAATGGAGTAGCTTGGCGTCATTTGGAACCACCTCCGGTTTTAAATAGTAGTTGGATAACCTCGTCGAAACTGGGTGATAGTGCAGCCTTTGAATCCCCTGTGGGCAGTAGTATTTGCACACGTGGAAATAATCGTCTGTCAACAGACCTGTTAAAAAATTATACACAGCCATTCCAGCGACTCAAAACATTATACTCCATGGAATAAATCAGTACAAATGATTTCATTATGTACACAGGCGTATTTATTCTCAATGGCCAAATGCTGCGAGTCCTGTTCTCAATGAGATGCGAGGGTAAATGGGACTGTGCACAGAAGCTGTTGACCTAAACAACATCCCTCATCCAGATGAATCCCAGGTGGCTGCAGTGAGAGGTGTTTGGCCCAAGACTCCTCTTGTTTATCCATGTGTCGCAGATAAACAGACGGCCTATCCGATCTGGGCGCGCTGCCGTGGTCCCTCTTCCACACAAAGCTGCCGCGGCCGCCCGGCCCCCCTCCTTCCATAACCCCCACCCCTCAGACAGGCCACCGGTGGAATGCTGCGCCTGGTATTCTCCCACAGCTTTGCAGGGCTGCAGCGGCACTGTAATGTGATCGGGCCCCTGTCTAAACACGCGTTTCACCATGGGTGTGTTCAGGGCCGCACTGACAGCGGAAACGCCCCGAACTGGGGAAAAGTCCTCCCCCGGCCTGCTGAGCCCGACTGAATTTTAAGAGGCACATTTTTTTTTTTCCAGGTGTATTATTACATGTAGAATTTTATCAACGAGAGGCGATCATGTTGCTGTTGATAATAATGCATTTTCGACATCGTTGCGACTTAAAAACCAAAGCTCTCGGAGAGGAAGGCGGTGCCATGACGTCCCATTTTAGGTCTCTGCTACCTAGCGATAGATGCGACAACCACCTTGATTGTGTATGAAGGGGCCACGCAGGAGGACCTGCCAAAGACGCGTCACGCAAGCGAAAGTTCTTCAGTGTCGAAGATGTGTGACGGCGAAGGAAGCAGCGGTGCAGCACACTTCAAAAAGCCGCTTGTGGTGGAGCCAAACTCTCTTGTCCTTTAAATGTGGCTAAGAGAAAACATTCTCTCAGTTTCTGTGCGCCGAGCGCTTGCACCATGGCCGGACAAGTTGCGCCTCCGACTCTGAAGTCAGATCAGCTGGCCGTTTGAAGCTGTGTCACCTGCACTTGTGACACATTTCACACTGCCTGTGCAGAGCTTCCCTTTTCTCGGTTAAGCGTGCAGGTGGGCAGCCCGTCTCTTCAGGAAATGAAAGATTGGTCGGGTTGGTGGGACTGCAGTGTAATTGCAGAAGAGTTCTGAAATGGACAAATTTCCCACAGTGTGCATGTGTGTGTTGGGGGATGGGGGGTGTGCTTTGCAGTTCCACTGCTTCGCTCCCACGGATTAGAGAGCATCCCGTCTTGACCTGAATTTGCAAGTGGGAGCCGCATGCTGAAAGGGAGAAAAATTTTGCAAGCTGAGGATGACGCCAGTGTGTCTTCCGTCCGTCCCCTGCAACGCAGACGTTCTGCACTGTTGCACAGACGAAAGCAAGAGAACTTCACAGAGAAACGCGATTACGTAACGGCAAGAATGACTGAATGACAGCAAGTCATAGCCATCAGGAAGCCTTCAAGGCCGACTGTCGCAGTCGTCTGGCAGCTTCTTAATGCTGAACCCTTGTCGGGAGGCTTTTCAACAGATTGTTTGGGACTTTTAATTGCAACCCTGATTCACGGTAGACTCAACTTTAAGACGTCATACGTTGCTTGGCACTGATTTATTTTAGTTTAAGTTGCTCATCGTAGCCCTTCAAATCCTTGTAAAGCTCAAAAATGTCAAGCGGTTGGCCATCAAGAAGCCAGTACACACTCATTAAGTTTGACTGGTGCACTATTTCAGTTGTTTTCTGTGGAAAAATTGACAAAATGTGACAAATACAAACGTTTCATAACTATTTCCTAACCCCATTCACACAATGACGTGCAGTTTGTGCTGACGTGTCATCAAAGTCGTGATGGTGATGCAAATTGTCGATGAATTCATTCATCGTTAGTTGATTGACCTTATCGATTGATTAAAGATTAATTGATAAGCAGCAATGTTTTTCTGAGAGCCTACATTTCACAATGGAAAATGTGTAAGGAACACTTAAATAATGTTGAGGGCCCAATGTGACCCATTTTTACACTAGAGAACAATAAAAACACCCTAAACATTTCTCCCCTGGCTTTAAGTTGACTTCTAATGGGTCACATTTCAACTCTTTTTTTAAATAAGTTGTTTAAAAGTAACATGTTCAAGGTACATTATGACCATCACAGTATCTACAGGTGAATTGCTCTTTACTGCCACAACACTGTTATAATGATATTAACTACCCGTGTAAAAAATGTTCAATTAATTGCAACTAATTTAATTTAATCGATTAAATTCTTAATTGACAATGAATCGATAATCGATTAATTGTTAACATCCCAAGTTCCCGCACAGTGTGACTGTAAGAGGAACAGAAAAGCTGCAAACAGTGTGTGTCTGTGCGACTGAGAAGCAAAGTGATGCTCGGCCGAGGTGATGGGTAACCTTTATTCACCATTGAGTATCTGCTGCAGTCTGACCTCAGGATTTCTGCTTCTCTTCCAGGCTCGAAACATTGAGACTGGAGCTCTCGCCGCCGTGAAGATCATAAAGTTGGAACCAGGTGAGATCGATCTGCTTCTCACGTTACACTTAAATAGCGTTGTGTGGGTTTTTGTCTTGGCTAAAGATACACACACGTCATCGACGCATATTTGCAACGCATCATATTTAGAGTGGAGGAAAAAGAATGGTGTTAATAAAAACGAAACCGCACGAGAGTGACCTGCGGCTGTCGTGCGACCGCCGACGCAGAGACGCAGACGGGACGGACGGCGCCGCTGCTCCTGTGCTTCGGCTTTGGGCTCTGCGCCGGCGGTGACCTAGTGACAGAGTTGCTGCGACCCAGATTAGTGGGATTACAGCAAAAGGGCTTTACACCAGCGGCGGGCAGACAGAGCGCGGCTGATCCGCAGTCAGCGAAGGAGAGAGAAAAAGATTCGCCGCTGTCACTTTGGCTCTTCACTCGCGCCGCAGTTGAGCGGCGACTAACAGGATGTGGGTCCGCCGGTGTATTTACATGTGAGGAGGACATCACTCGCTCCACAACGCGCACACGCACACACGCAGGTGTCATCTTGCCCAGTGTTTGGAGGAGAGCGCGCGCGTCGCGTCTCAACGGTCCAAACAAATTCTGCTGCAATATAGAAGGGGATTAGAGAGGGAGAAGCACACAAGCAGAGGCTTTAGTTCTGTGCTTTATAAGAAAAGGCAAAAGAAGAGCGGGGAGGCTGTTTTACAGTTTAACCTTTAATGAATGACAATTCAGAGCAGACTTTCCATCAAGCAAATGGATCAATCACACTGTAAAGATTGCACCAGAAATGTTTTTGTGTGGTTGAGAAGCACCGCAAACACCTCATTTTTGATCTGTTCATCAAATCCTCTACACGCTCCGTATCCCTGTGGGCTGTGCCATGCAGCGAAGCCCCTCAGACAGGCGACAAATTGCTCTCCACTCCTGCTTTGACGCACCAGTAATCATCTTAGAATGCCATTTTTAGCTGTTCTGCACATATTTGGTGTACCTTATTTGTTGCTAGCTACTTTTAGACTACCGGGGATTAACCCGCGGCGAGGTCATCTTGTTTAAGCAGCGCTTTCTTCTCTCAACGCCTCCGTTTGCTGGCGCCAGCCCGCCAGTCACTCCTCTGAGTGCTCGAGGTAAACAGCTCTGGGTGGACCGTCGTCTCAAACAGGTCTGACAGGAGTGTCGCTGGCACGCAGCGAGAGATGCAGAGAGAGAGAGACGGACAAAGATGGTGGGTGGCGGAGGGAGGGAGGGAGAGAGGCGTGACCAGGAGCTCCGTTTGCTGGAGCAGATTCATATGATCTCAGTCTGAGAGTAGAGTAGCAGTCCAGCCACCTGTGACCAAAATTCAATGCGCTACTTCCTTTTGTAACGCTTGAACTAGCACATACTCTTCACGTTTCTCACTTGGTCTCAAGTGATTGTCCTGGATTCTCTTCTTCTCCGCTCTGCGAAGCTGCCTCGCAGGAACATGAACCTCGTTGCGTGCGCTAAAACTTGCTTAAAGGTGCCACAATATACCTATTTTTCCGTGCTGTGATCGAGTGGAGCAGCCCCGTTCGATTGATTGGGCATGAACTCCGTTTTCCTCGCCCTAAAAATAGAACTCAAAGGGACAGAACATCCACTCCAGCGGGACAAAACCCCTGTTATTGACGTCCAAATTGAAAGCGGACGCGATGCGAGCGAGGCTGCGTCACCGTCCAGGGGTCAGAGGGAAGCGCTCAGTCGCTCTGAGAGGAAGTGGCTTCACTCTGGGGCTCCCTGGCTTTGCCAAGTCCCGAACGCTGCCCCGCGTGTCTTCGTTGTTTGTGTGTATTTGCGTCTGACTGGGCTCAGGGTCGTGTCACTCGCTCAAAATGTTTCTTTCTCTTTTCCTCCGAGTCAGCAGTGAAGTTTTGGTTTTGTTTCCTTTTTATTCTCTTTCCTTTTTTACATGTTCTAAATAAATAAATAAATCAAATCGAATCAAGTTCGACAGTCGCACGAAAGAGACGCTGCCACTACAGATGCAGCTGGAAATATATGGAGCTGCATGAAACTTACAAATATAGAATTGAATTGAATAGAATGCCTTCGTTTACCCTACATTGGGGAAATGTACATAATTACAGCAACATATAGTGCAAAGAAAATAAAAAATATTAAAAAGAAACAAAATTAAATATTTATACAGTCAGTCAGAAAGGAAAAACTAAAGATTTACATCTTATTGACAGCTTGGATTTATTTTTATTTTATTTTATTTTTTTTACAAATTATATACAAAACATTGAAATATAAATAAGTGTTTTATTGCACCTTATTGAAATGTAAGTGGTTGAGAAAATGTCACTCAATATGCACCCAAAACAAGGTTCTGCTCAAAAGATTCCTGACGCGTTGGCGCTCTGTGGCCGACTGAAGGCATTAAGGCATCCGAAGCAAATAAAAATGGACGTGATCAACTTGTAATGATACACCAGTTGATCCAATCACTGACTGACGGCAACATCCAGTAAAACCAGTTTCACGTAACTCCCCCATTCCAGAAGTCGTACTGCCGTCGACGGCTCCATCGCCGGAATCAAAAGCCGATCATGTTGCATGCATTCGCTCCTCTGATGTCACCGAACGGTGTAATTACGAGCTGGCCGCAGTCGGGTTCGCACTGCGCTTGCAGAGTTCCACTGAGTGCCACCGTGTCCCGGCATTAAAAGCCCCACCACAAAACATGCACCGCTGCGCGTTAAGTGAGGTTGAAACGTCTTTGTGCCGCCTGGACACAGCTGCTTGCTGTGGTGGAAGTGGCTATTTGTTGAAACAGCTGTTTTTTTTTTTAACATATTTTGACATTATACTTTGCACTTAACAAATACTGTGGGTTTCGCCTGATCATTTTACAGGTTTTTAATAAAAACTATTAGTCTGATTTACTCAATTTACGGTCATTTCAGAATAGTGAGGTTTATACAGGCAGCCAAAATGATGCATACACACATCAGGAACAGAAAAACTTGTGTGAATATTTCAATACAAAAATTATCCATACATCACAAGATTAATACAAGTTACAAGTTTGGCCTCTACAAGTATCGAAATGTGTTCAGACTGCAGGCGAATCTGATTCAAATCCGAATCCCCCTCAAATCCGACCAGGGCTGACTGTCCACACTCTTTTTATTTAGCAAGTGTCCAAATGGGATCTGGCTCTGTTCACACTGGGCCGCATTCTTGACCCATCTGACAGGTTGCTGTAGCAACGACGTCGGAGCGGAGGCGTCATCCAGCGCGAGTCGTGTGTGACGTTGTATAATTGCGACGGCGGCACTTGTTGCGATACATGGCCTGGTGCTTGGCTTGAATGGAGCTACTGTATCTCCCCACAGGCTGATGAAGCAATGAGTTTCCTCCTCTGTCCAGGGACTGCTGTTTTCTCCTGCCTCTGTCTGCTCCATTGCGTTACAGCACCTCCAGTGGCGCTCCCTGCTCTTGCGTCGTGTAGAGTGACGTCACGGACAGTCAAAACCCATCGGTGCATTTGGAGCCGTTCACGCTGAGACGCATCTGTCCAAATGCCATTTGAAACCGCCTCACGAAGGTGGTTTCAGTATGTTTTGCAAAAATTTGATTTCATGTGATTTGTGACTGTTCACACTACGAAAGAGCCAACTGGTTTCAATCTGGATGGGCTAAAAATCTGATTTTTGGCTGGCAGCCTGAGTGCGGCTATAGAAGCACTTGAACAAATGAAATATTTATTACGTTTTTCTTGTCCTGATGTGTGTATACACTATTGTGTGTGCGTGTCTTTTTTTAATGTCTGTAAGTCGTCGGTATTGACCCTTTGTTGGTTGTAAAATTCAGTTTTTCGGCACAGCTCTCGTCAATGCCACACCTGAGACCAGAAGGTTGTGGGTTTGATCTCTGGCCGGGTCACAATGAAGGCAATGAAAAAAGCCTCCCTGCTTGGCACTCAGTATCACTGGTTGGACTCAGGAATCACTGGGTTAAATGCAGAGGACACATTTCTCATCCTGCGGGATGTCACAACCAGTAAGGCTTTGACGTTAAACCCAAGAGTTGTGTGAAGTCTTAAGCTCATGCTAATGCATTCCAGGACAGCGTCTCTGCAGGATTCACACACATTAAATTTTTGTGTGTGTGTTTTCCTGCTGCTCCGATGTGTTTTGAGATCTACTTAACTCCAAGAAGTCCTGCGTGCGTGCCTGTAGCACCTGAGTTCCCTCCGCTGTTGTGGTTGTTGGCTGCTATTTGATCCGCCGCGCTCCTGCACCGTACAAACATTTCTCCATAGCGGTCAGAGAGAAGTACGGCGAGGTTGCTCCCTGTCCCACGCAGACACGCAGGAAAGACTCTCACACTTATTTTTGCGTTCATCTACTTTCTATTTTTTTCAAGAATCCAATCATTACACAACCTGCAAATCCACTATCGTAGGAGTGGTCATTCTAGTGCTGAGCTCTTACGTACGTGTTGTCATCAAAAAAAAAAAAGGGTTAAACTTAATGTTTTATTTCTTTCTCGCTTTCTTCGGCGCACGTCCGACGTCGACGAAGTCGAACCAAAAGTGCTAACTGCTTGTCCATGTGTGCGTTTTCTCCCTCTGTTCCCAGGCGATGACTTTTCCATCATTCAGCAGGAAATCTTCATGGTGAAGGAATGCACGCACCCGAACATCGTGGCTTACTTTGGGAGCTACCTCAGGTGGGAGCTCCGTCGTCGCTTTTGCACTCTGTCGCCTTTCCTCCGAGACCTCTGACGTTTGAGTGGAACTGCTTGGACACATGTGATTACTGAGTCACACCTGCGTGCGTGTGAAAGTGTGAGTCAGGCTTGAACTGGGCTGACTGGTGCCTGCGACGGCGCGTCACCGCTCCTTTCGCTGTTCTGTTGTGCAGCAGCGCCGGCGCATTCTGGCTGATATCTGACAGGAAGGAGGGTTCGTCCGCCCACTGGGCCTTCCAGCTTCCAGCAGGTTTAACTGGAATGAAGGCCTCTGATGTCTTTTTTTTTTTTTCTTTCTTTTTTTTATGCGGCTGTAACTTCAGAGGGACGCAGGTCTCAACCGCGGCGCGCTCATTTTCTCCGCACCAAGCACAAGAGGTTACTGTGAAATGTTTATGAGCCTCACAGTGTGCTTTGTTTGCTTCTGTTGTTTTTCAGAAAACTCATTTAGGAGCACAAAAGTTTTTGCTTGGTTTCATCCTGCTTTCCTGGCGACAGAACATCTGTTGTTTGGAATTCATTCTCATATTCAGAATTCACTCTCCTGCTCGCCAAAATCCATTGCAGCGTTTTTCCTCTTCTCTTTTTTTTTAAGCTTCTTGTCCAAAGCTCGGCAAGAAAAACGTCTGACTGTGTATTCGATTGTTGTTGTTGTTGTTGTTTTCAAGTAGAGCGTTCAACTTTCTTTTTTTTAAAAAGAATTGTTATCTTATTTGTTGGTTTTCGAGTCTGCCCAACTAAACACCAGAGCATATTTTCCATCCTAACAATTTTGCTGTGGTCTCGGCAGTCGCGAGAAGCTGTGGATCTGCATGGAGTACTGCGGTGGCGGATCTCTGCAGGACATATATCACGGTAAGATTACAGCTTTGAAATGTTTTTGCTTCATTCTCGATCGTGACCCTGCCCAAGCTGAGTAAAAATGTTTTGCAGTGACGGGCCCCCTGTCGGAGCTGCAGATCGCGTATGTCAGCAGAGAGACCTTGCAGGTAATTTCTCACTTGAATCGTTCACTAACGAAGAAACTTTGGCTTTAATTTGTGTGAGTGATTGAGAATGTTGGCGTTTTTGCAGGGTTTGGGGTATCTGCACACCAAGGGAAAGATGCACCGGGACATTAAGGTGAGTTTGTTTGAGCTCGGTTCTAATTTGGTACTCTTAGCTGTGCTTCATACTTTGGTGTCTGTCGTTTCTGGCACATTTGGGACGTGTTCTTCTCACCTCGGCGAGGTGTGAAGAACGGCGAGAGGCAGAGAGGCAGCGAGCTTTGCCTGAACAATAACCGCAGCTCAGCCGCACACATGCAGGCCCGGAGGCTCGGGGGGGGGTCACAGCTCGGCCCTATTATCTCTGCTGGGCTCGACACAGCGAGCGCTTCCTGTTTCCTCTGCTCTCGCTGCAGGATGCCACCAGAGGCCCTGCGATTGAAATTGTCAAAAGAGCTGATGGTGTCGCATCTTAGCCGGGATGTCGAACCAGAAGCAAACCCGCTGGAAACACGCCAGATCCTTTCTTAGAGGTTTTTCCAAAAGCACATCTGGCGTTTTTTTGCGAACTAGTCCGGCGGCTCGTCAGCTCGTCAGCTCCACAGTCAGCAGAGCTGCTTACCAAAGGCGACGTGATCGGGGCGGGGGTGTCGAGTCGGCCAAATGGGCGACAAAATCCACAGTACACTTAGTGCCGCCTTCAAATGAATCCTAATACAAATACTTTGTTTGACCAAGACTGTCCTGTTGAAAATTGATAGGATTCCTGTCTATGTCCAAGTTAGACAGATGTTTGTTTTTATTCTCCCAGGGTGCAAACATACTTCTCACAGACAAAGGGGACATCAAGTTGGGTAAGTTGCCGTCATTCTTTTCAGAGGTCAAGTTGCTCATTGCCGGTAAATGTTGGTGACTTCATCAAGCGGCCCTGTCAAAACTGACTTGCAGCTGACTTTGGAGTCGCAGCCAAAATAACAGCCACCATCGCGAAAAGGAAGTCCTTCATCGGAACGCCTTATTGGTAAGTCACTCATCTGGTAAATGTTTGTTTGATTTTGATAGAGATATAAGCTTGGACAGAACAGTCACCGTGTCAATAAGTTTCTAATGATGGAAAAGAAACAGAATGGAAATAAAGCTGCTTGCATTTAAAACATCCAGCCTGAGCTTCCTGGAGTTGATGGGACACGTGTTTTTTTTTTTTTTTTTTTTTCTCGCTCAACTTTGCTCATTTCAACCTCGGTCGACGTGCGGTTGCGTTTTCTGCACTTCAGAAATATTGTTGAGGCTCCATATTAGAAACGTGGTCTCATATTTGCATTTTTTTTTTTTTCCCCCCCACAGGATGGCTCCGGAAGTGGCGGCGGTGGAGAAGAACGGCGGTTACAACCAGCTGTGCGACATCTGGGCCGTCGGCATCACCTCCATCGAGCTGGCCGAGCTGCAGCCGCCCATGTTCGACCTGCACCCCATGCGGTGAGCTCCGCTCCCGCCGTTCCTCCACTCTCTCATCGCTTGATTTCACCACTGCGCCCCCACCTTCACCCGCGTTATAACCCCCCCTCCTGTTGCCGTCCTAAGCCAATAGATTTGTGTTTCTGTTTCTACTCAGGGCTTTGTTCCTGATGTCCAAGAGCAGCTTCCAGCCTCCCAAGCTGAAAGACAAAAACAAATGGTCGGTGTGCCGCTCCGAGATTCACACTTTGGTTCTCATGGAGCGATTCTGCCGTTTGTGGCCTTTCAAACGAGCCCGTCTTGTTCTCGCAGGTCGCCCACCTTCCATAACTTTGTCAAGTTGTCTCTCACCAAGAACCCGAAGAAGAGGCCGACTGCAGAAAAACTGCTCTCCGTAAGGGAATCTATCACTTGCTCATCCATTTTTTTGGGGGGGGGGTAAGCAATGTTACGTCTACCATTTTGAAACTTTTGGTGTCGTTTCTCGCTCAGCATCCGTACGTAGCGCAGGGTGGCTTGACGTGGCGGCTCGCCGTTGACCTCCTGGACAAGATGAACAATCCCGACAACCACCAGCATTACACCGAGGTGGACGACGACGACCTGGAGGTAACGGCCGCAATTCAGTCAGCGAACAAAATGTGACTTGGCCTCATGAACGCGCGACGAAGCGTTTAGAAGTAAAAGATTGTTGATTTATTGTAATAGAGTTCGACGGCACCACGTCATGAAAACTCAGCACTGTTTGCTGGGTGACTGTCTTGGAATTGGGGAGCAGTCAACGTCTGTTTGTATTTTTATTTTACTGAATATGATCCCCTCGGTCCACATGACCATTTCAAGTAGATTCAACATCACATCTGTGTGTCAGCCAATGAGGTGGTACCAGCGCTTTTTTTTTTTTTTGAAAGCCCATTGTGTGTCTCTTCCCCTTGGCCTGACAGCAGTAGCACTGTGTTGGCCCCCATGAATGAAAACTCCCCCCTGAAGGCCATTGACTGCAGGCAATAGAGAGCTGGATGCAAACAAGCAGCATTGGGGCTGCATAGTAATGAGGGCGACGCTGCAAAAAAAAGAAGCTCGGGGGAAAAAAAAAGCGAGTCCCTGCGCTCCGCTTCCAAAACTTTTAATTTCCCAAGCCGCCGATTATCTGGTGGGTGAATGTCGCGCTTGTTCCAGATCACCGGAGGGCGCTGCTTATAGCGACCGTTGTGTGTGTTTTTGAAGCCGCTTCGATTTGTTCTTGAAACTGAAAAAAACAAACCTGAAATCTCCTCCTTCCCTCTTTTGCCGCAGCCGCTCTCCGACGTCAGACACACCATCCGCTCCACCAACAAGCACGCCCGAGCTGAGCGGACGCGCTCGGAGATCGACTGTAAGTCGGTGGAAACACTGAGACTCCTCCCCCCTCAAACACACACACACACAAACACACACACACATAACTGTGAGTTCGTCCTGATGTCCAAACCAGGGTGGATGTTCAGTTTTTTTTCATCCTGGTTTTGCCGCCGCTTGTCTGAGGGTCGTCACTGCTGACGCACCGGTTGTGTCTTTTGCCCCAGACACCACCTGTGCAATGCAAAGGTTTCAAAGAGAGAGAGAGAGAGAGAGTTTTTTTTTTTATTTATTGAGTCAGTTCAGCAGAGGATTCAGCTGTGCAGGTGAATATTCTGCACTTTTTTTGCTCTGTGACCCTTCAGGGAAGTTGTCGTCGTCGTCGTGGTTGTCGTCACTGTTTCTAGATGAAGTTGAGTGTTGTGTGGTCGTGACCGTGTCTTGTGTCAAGTGCTCGTGCGGGCACTCCTGTGTTAGCTCCGCCCCCCACCCCCCACCCCCGGCGGCAAGGTAGCCAGGCGTCTGCGTCTGGATGTCCTGTGTCTTTTCGTCCTGCCTGATTCACCTCCTGTTCAGCATCACACACACACACACACACACACACACTCACTCACTCACTCACGTCTTGACTTTCCCACCCACCCCCCCTCCCGCCACGCAAAGCAAACAATGGGACGCATCGTGGAAGGCCGCGCTCGAGTCCCGGCTTGTCCGAGGGCCGCAGGGGGGACGCAGGTCAGTGACGGCCGCGTGTGTTTGCTCCCTCGCTTCGTGCAATAACGTCCCGGCTCACAAGGTGGCGCTGTGTTTTGGGTCGAGCCGGCACTAATCAGAGAGCCTCCCGCATGGCGTGACTTACTGACATGGCGTGTGGTTGAATTATTTTATTATTTTTTTATTAAGACATCCTGATATACTTGGTTCCTTTAAGACTGAAAGCATCATTTTTTTTTTTTTTTTTTACCTCCACTGATACTAACGAGGAAGTGAGTCAAACTCGTGTGTGGTTTTTTTTTTTTAAATGCCTTTTCCTCATTGGCACCTGTGTGTTGAATATTACCACACCCCGACGTTAACCCACCTCAAGCAGAGAGCAGCCAGCGTCGGCCTGCAGGAGATGAACGCACGAGTCGGGCGACTCGCTCGATTTCCGATGACCTCGGCGACCAAAAGCAGCATCGCGTCGAGTTTTCACTCCCGCCGTCGGCCCCTAGGGGATCAGCTGTTTAAAAGAATGTGACCTCAAACCTAAACCAAAAGAGGATTCCTGGTGATTTACTTGCAGTTCCTGACTCTCAAATGTTTCCCCCGAATGAGGGGAGATACTGGAGAGAGGGAGACTAGATCTGGTTCCTGTCAGGTGTAATCTGTGTTTGTCCACGTCAGTGATACGCCGCCGTCTAAACACTCACAAAACGGCGGAATGAAACCAACAAAGAGCTCTGTTTGGTTTTTGCAGGTCCATCTGCAGGGAGTTTATCTGCTCTTGTTTCAGTCTAACTTGTGATTTATTTCATTTTTCTTTTCTTTTTCTTGTTAGCCTAGGACTGTTTTTGTGACGCCCCGGTCACCAAACCCTGACGACGACTTCAAGTTTTGGGCACTGATGCCCTCTAGTGCCAAAAGTGCATGCAAGATGGAGGGCTGCGAAAAAAACAAAACTTAACAATGACTCTGTTTCCTTCTACAGTTGACAAGCTTCAGTTTGAGCCGCCGCTCAGGAAGGAAACCGAAGCTCACTCTGAAATGGTGATGCGCACTTTTTCGTAGGCACTCTTTTGCGCCTGCTGCCTTTTTTTGACCTCATCTTCTCATTCTGATCGTCTTGCTTTATTTTCTGCAGGATGTGAGCAAAGACAACGACTTCCCTTCACCCTGGGGTTCGTTTGCAGAAGGTGGAATAACGAGCAGGTACCATCTCCCTCTCACTCTCTGTCCTGTCTGTGCAAAGCGGATGATTGCCAGTTGATTGTGTCGGAGGTATCATTAAGCAGACGGCACCGTAACCTAATGCCTACTGTTGACACTGAGTGTGAGCACCACTCTTCTTCTTCTCCTCCTTTTTCTTTTTTTTCCCTGACCCTGCCGTGTCTCTCACGTTAACCTGCATGACTCGCCCTGCCGCCAGGCACTTTGAAGCGCCGCTTCAGCTCGTCTCCGTTTCACTGTTGTTCTCTTTCCACTTCTCTCTGTTTGGCTGCTTCCTGTCTCTGTCTCTGTCTCTGTGTCACTCTCTCTCTCTCTCTCTCCCTCCGCCTCTCTTATCCAAGGAGCCTGCTCAAAAGCGTGGAAGATGAATTGTTCCAACGGTAACACTAACACTGTGTGTGTGCGTGTGTGCGCATGTGTTCGTGCACTGTAGCACCCAGAGCCGCTCATCCCTCCCTTGTGCCTGATCCCCGCCTCACCCTGCACTCCTTCCATTCACAACGTGTGGCGTGATGGTAGCGTTGCGTCCGAGCCTCCCAACACTAGTGGGAGTCTGGTCGCTTGCACGGAAGCCGTTTTGGTGAATTCACACCAAGTGTGCGACAAAGTTGCAGCATTTCTAGTTTATTTCTCAGCAGTAAGTTCTGTGGTGTGAGTTACAATTCTGATGTGTAGAGAGGGTTCAGTTTTTTTTTCACAATTTGTTTATTAACTTCTCACTTTAATGAACATACATTCATAGACATATCAATATAAAAGTCAAAGAACAAAAAACCTTTCACCCCCCTCCATTAGCTCTGCAGTTGCTCCTCGTCGGTTCTTTTGTCTCAGGCATTGATTTTTCAGGTTTTAGTTTACCGCACATGATGTGTTTCGGCATGTTCGTCCGCCTTCATCACGTGACTCGTCTTATCAGCTAATGTTACCTGAAGGTCAAGACCTTAAAAATCCATCTCCGAGATAAAAGAACCAACGAGAAGCAATAGCAAGAAAAGACAGAATGAGCTCAATGAAATGTACACACAAATATGAATATGCACACAGGAACATAGTTCGTTCAACATCTTCATTTCTGTTTCTGCTGCACAATGCTGATACTCCGGACATGAAATTAGCAGTACGCCATTTCAAGGTCATGCAGGCGGTGGCATCTGTCCTTGTGCAGATCCAGGCGCCTGTTAAAGTTATTCGTGAGGATTAGGAAAGACTGCATCTTGTAAAAAAAAATCCTCAATTTCTCCTTTTGCCATGTGAGTCGGTTTTTCCAGTGCCAAGTCAGATGACAATTCTGTAATCCATTGACCAGAGGTGGCTCCCCGGGTCTCCTTCCATTTTAAGGCAATCACACATTTCGCTCGTCACAGGCAGAAATTAATTAGTTTACGTTCCTCCGGAGGGCCTATGTGGAGGGCTTCTGTTTTCTCTAAAAGAAGAGCTTGTTAGATACAATTTGGCAAGTATTAGCCTTTGTTTCCAAGGAGGGATTGCTCACAGACTCTGACCGCGCTGCCTGTCCTCTGCAGGGGCCACGTCGCTCACCTGGAAGACGCCTTTGAAGACGTGGAGCTGTGAGTGACATCGCCATGTTTGCCGCCTTTCAGTCTCGTCGCCCTCGGTCGTCTCTCTCCGAATAACTCTCAAACCTTTTTTTTCCCTTTCAGCTCGACCCTCAAGCCGGGGCTTCCCCCACCTCTGCCCCCGAAGCCTCGACTGAACAGCTCGTCGGAGGAGCTCGGCCTCAACGACGAGAGGTCGCTGACCGTCAGGAGGTTCCCCAACTCGGAGAACGGGCCGAGCCAGGCGGTCCGCAGGCAGAGCACCCCCGATCACGGCAACAAGGGCGAGCAGCAGCCGCCGGACTTCCTGTCTGTCAGCGTCAGCAGCCCCGGCCTGCTGTCGCACTCCTCTGACCCAGGTGAGCTCGCCGGCCCTCGCTCGCACCTCCGTCTCGCTGCCAAAGCGTTCGTGTAAAAACGGCCCGTTTGTTTCATTCCTGCAAGCTCTCTGTAAACCCGAATGTCAAGGTAAGGAAACGCGACGAGTCAGGGGGGTGCGCGACCTCTCACTGTTCCTGCACAGCCAGTTTCAGCCGAGACCTTACAGTCCGGCGGCGCTCTTGTCTGACACAGATAACGACTCGGACGACACTGTGAACGGAGGCAGCCCCAAGCCGTCGGCCATCCGCCAGCACCGGAAGGAGAAGAAAGAATTCCCGGTGAGCCACCCGAACAATCGGGCCGAAACAAGTGCTTCGATCAGAACGTGCGCCGGAATCAGCCGAGTCACGCCTCGGCTTTTTGCCGCCGGCGGGTTTTGGGCTGGAGAATGCGGGCTTGTGGTCAGGAGAGTCTATATTTCACATTTTGGAGCTCCCCTCACCCCCCCGAAAATAGCTGGCTCACTTTAGCATCAAACCTCAAATATGTTGTTTTTCCCTTCCGTCGGATCCAAGCGCGAACATTTGTGGGGGGAAACTGGCGTCTTCGCCCGCTGAGCAGTTGTCACCATCATCGCGATAAACTTCATGTTACGGCTGGAGCTAAACTCTTTCTCTTTCTTTCTTTCTTGTAATTGCTTTGTAGTTTATTTTTTGTGTTGCAACAGCGTAGTTTCCTCATTTTGGTATCAATAAAATAAAATTTTGTGAGATTGTGTGACTGTGGCTGCGTTTCCATTACCCCTAAAATTGCTCAAAACCTAAGTATCTCAATAGAAAACTGGTAATGGAAACACCTCAACTTTGAAAAACCTCTCAAATTTCTATGTCACAAAAGTGTAATGGAAACGCTTTTTCGCATTTACTCGTCAGCGGACGTGACGTATGGTGGTCACGTGACCAGTTCACTTCAATTGAAAATGGCGCATTATGTTTGGACGGAGGACGAGACGGAATATTTTTCAAGTAATCAAAGAGAAAAATACAACAACCATTCTTGACAGCAAACAAACGTAAACAAACAAAATCAAATGTAATTGTAGAATTGCGGCTTATGCACTTGACACCGTTCAATGGAAACACCTGCAAATCGCAATTGCACTTGGTGGAAATTTTAGAAATATTGCTTTTATTTTGCGGAAAACTGTAATGCGTTTGTGTGCTGCAATATTGAGCCTTTTTTTGACTCTTGTTTGCAGAAACCGGCGATCAACGGCCTGCCTCCGACTCCCAAAGTCCTGGTGAGTGAAACTTCGTGAATGTACTCTGTAGTCATCGGGGGTCCGCAGAGGTTTTCTCCGCTGGGCTACAGCCTGTTAGAACCCAGCTGACACCAAGAAGCCTCGCGTCCTGACTCCTCACTGCTCGTCCTTCCAGATGGGAGCCTGCTTCTCCAAAGTGTTTGACGGCTGCCCGCTGAAGATCAACTGCGCCACGTCGTGGATTCACCCAGACACCAAAGGTCGGACTTTGATTCGATCGCAGTCGCGCCGCACGAACACTCAGGAATGTTTCTCTTTTTTTAACGCCAGAATTCCTCTCTTAGATCAGTACCTGATATTTGGGACAGAGGATGGCATCTATACGCTGAATCTCAACGAGCTGCACGAAGCCACGATGGAGCAGGTAAACGTCAGGCGCGAGACGCGTAGCTCCTAGCGCACACCGGCCGCATTCACGCACCTGCCGCTCTCCCTGAAGGCCAAATAACTTCGGATGCAGGGTTCTGTTTTGAACCGTCACGGTTGTGCGCCATTCAGTGACGTCATTCAGATGAAAAAAAATGAACAATAAAAATTTTCAAGAAGCCAAATTAACAGTTGTGGCCTGTCAGGGCCAGCATGGCCTTATCTGCTGGCCTAAACATACTTCGAAAAATACATTTTCCTGTAAATATGAAAACAAAAATGTTCTCCCTAGTCTTTTGTTTTCATGTCGTCGTCGTAATATCGTCTTCTTTGTTGCATTGCTGTGATTTACGGTAGAGTTCTTATCCAGTCATATTTCAGCCGGTTTGTGTCATCAGGTTCTATGAAATCTGCTTGAGACCAACAGAATCGACATAGCAGCTTCCTGTTTCGCTGCAAGTGAACAGACCACCGTCAGTTTCGATAGCTAATCAGATGCGAAATATGCAATGCCGTGGCCAGCTAGCTGGCTTTACGCTGAACTTCACACGTGCGCGTCCTGTGATTGGATGAGCCCTGAGAGCGCGTAAGACTCAGCACGCAAATTGAACCATCTACCTCCAAGCCATTGAATCCTTTTTACACCATTTAATGCAGTTTGGCGTGAACTGATGCGTGGCTGCTCATCGTCTCGTCTCATTGTCGTCGTCTCCCTCTCCCTGCAGCTGTTCCCGAGGAAGTGCACGTGGCTCTACGTCATCAACAACAACCTGATGTCCTTGTCAGGTGAGTGGCGTGTCAGCCGCTGCCTCCTCCTTCCACTGGCCACTGTCGTAACCTGCTGCTGCTTTTTTTTTTTTTTCTATTAATTTTTTTTCTGTTCCTGTTTTTGTCTGGCGGTCTCTGAGGTCACTGCAGTCGCTGCGTCTTTGCCGCCAAAATTAAAAGATTCTATATATATGTAAAAATAACAGCGACAGTTGTCGCAAGCTGTGGTCTCTTCTACCGAAGAGCCACTCGGATATTTTCGGTCCCCGAGGGGACAAAATGTGAACCGGATGAAGGCGGAGCTCAGGGGTGGGAAAACTTTTTGACTTGCAAATGGATTGGAGTGTTTTGGTGACCCACATGTAGGAGGGAAAAATATATCATGGGATTTGTAGAAAGCATCAGCTTTAATGTCGGTTGAAAATGAACAAAAACGTTTTTGAAGCCCCACCGTATTTAGCTCTTTCTTGAAATGACTGAGAAAATTCAATGAAATACAGCAATTTAATGATTTACTTACTATTAATATTACTTTCATAATTACTTTAAGTTCGGCGGGCCGGATTAAAAAAACGTAACAGGCCGCAGATGGCCTCCGGGCCATAGTTTGGCCATGCCTGGTGTAGTTGGTCTGAATCAGTCAAGTGTCTGGGTGTCAACAGTTGAGGACGTGACTGCAGGCTTTTCTCCCCAGCCAGCTGTTGTTTTGTTTTTTTTGCCCGTGGATAAACTCAACCTCTCCTTCTCTTCTCCTCCCTTCGACTCTCTCCATCCTCCTCTCGCCTGGCTTGATTTGATATTCTACTAACCGGCTTCATCAGAAGGTAATCATGCCTCACATCATTGCCACACTTCTGTTTGTTTTGTTTTTTTTACCGCCGCGGCACATCTAACCTTCCGTCGCGTTTTGAAACAAAAAGCAAAACAAACCCCAGCTTCATGAGAGCGACAGACGCGGAGATTCTGTTTTAAAAAGAAAAAAAAATAGTCTCGTTTTAATTGCCGCCGTCGCTGATCGCTGTGCTGTGGCTGCAGGGAAAACCTTCCAGCTGTATTCACACAACCTCATCGGCCTGTTCGAGCAGCTGAGGAAGCCCGGCCTGGCCGCCCAGTTCCAGACGCACCGCTTCCCTGACAGAATCCTGCCCAGGTCTGTGTGCCTCTCTGTGTCTGTGTGTGTGTGTGGCGTCATCGGCCTTCGTAAAGACTCGACTCACGGCTGCTCTCTCTGTTCCTCTGTTTGCTCTCCTCAGGAGGTTTGCCTTGACGACTAAGATCCCCGACACAAAGGGCTGTCACAAGTGCTGCATCGGTAAGAGACCTCCACCACACACACACACACACACACACACACACCACTCTCTCTGTTTACTCGCCCTTCCGTCATGTTCTGTCAGTAGGAACATCTCTAAACTAGGTCAAGCTCAAAGACAACAACCGCAGGCTGCTTTTCTATGACGTATATTGGGCAACATTCACTTTAGCAATGTTTCTAAAAAAAAAAAAAAACAAAACTGTAATGTAATGTAATGTAACCAGTCGATAACCCCCCCCCCCAAAGGGAAGTGGCCTCTCTGTGGTGATGCGTACTGAACCTTTGTCCTCTCTCTCCTGGCGGCGGACAGTGAGGAACCCCTACACGGGCCACAAGTACCTGTGCGGAGCGCTGCAGTCTGGCATCGTGCTGCTGCAGTGGTATGAGCCCATGCAGAGGTTCATGCTCATCAAGGTCAGTTTCCGAGTAAACACTTCCCTCAAGTATGAGGCTTTGTCGCTTTGCCTTTTACATTTATGGCCGACGAGGGGAAGCGGGAGGGCTGAAAAAATGCACGGAATTTCAGATGGTTTGGACTCAAATGAGGCAACGGGTAAAATGTTGCGCCGGACTGGACGGGGAACTTTATTTAAAGGGGGACAGAGTTGAACCTTTGTACAGTTTGTATTATGTACAGTCTGAATCTGAATGTTGATTTTAAAGGCAACACTGGGTCGTTCAGAATTCAACCTAGCGGACACCAGTGCCAGAATCCAGCATTGCGCAGGTGGAGGTCGTTGACTCTGGCTCCTCTTCCCGTTGCAGCACTTTGACTTCCCGCTGCCCAGCCCCCTCAAGGTGTTTGAGATGCTGGTGGTGCCGGAGCAGGAGTACCCCCTGGTGTGCGTGGCCATCAGCCAGGGCTCGGAGCCCAGCCAGGTGGCGCGCTTCGAGACCATCAACCTCAACTCCTGCTCCTCCTGGTTCACCGAGATAGGAGCGCGTAAGTCTCTGGCGGTGGAAGTCGGCGGGGATGAGATTCCGTCAGCCGTGATTCAAGTCCACGCTAGTCGTTGCCAGTTGTGTTGTCACGCGGACGTGGGAGGTGACTGTCGTTGTCGTCTTGCTGCAGGGAATCAGCAGGTTGATGCGATTCACGTCACCCAGCTGGAGAGGGACACGGTGTTGGTGTGTTTGGACCGTAAGTAGCAGCATTTCACCTGCAATTTGTTGTTTGTTTTTGTTCAGCCAAAGCAATTTTACTCTCTTTGTATAGTTTTTTCAAACTCTCTCTCTCTCTCTCTCTGTCTCTCCCCCTCTGCAGAAAATTTGAAGATTGTCAATCTGCAGGGCAAACTGAAGTCCAACAAGAAGCTGGCGTCAGAGCTCAGTTTTGACTTCTGCATTGAATCCGTTGGTAAGTTTGAGGACAGTTTTAGATTAGTTTAGATTAGATTCAGGCTTTATTGTCATTGCACATGTCACAAACAAAATGCAGTTAGCATCCACCACAGTGATTAGCAGTGAATCAAATACAAATGTACAGTATATACACATTATATAAAATATATAAATACAGTGCAAATGAATAATGGACTGTTGCTATAAAGTGCAGTTATGAAAGAATGAAATAGATAAGTAATATATATTGCCATTAGTATGCACATTATATAACAGATTGAAAATATACACATCGGATTTCTCTGAATTTAGTAATATACAGTGATTTCAATGTTTGCAGTATTTTATGTCCGTGTTCAACAGTTGTGATTCTGTGACTTTTAAACGTGACAAACATCGGAAAACTATCGTCTTTTTTTCTTTTTTCTCAACTTTTCATCAACTTGCCGTTGCCTCCCGCCCAGTGTGCCTTCAGGACAGCGTCCTGGCCTTCTGGAAGCACGGCATGCAGGGAAAGAGCTTCAAGTCCAACGAGGTAAAGACAACAGAAATCACGTTGACGCTACGTCCAACCGCGTATTGGTTCGTTGTCGTATCGGCTGACAAACTTGCACACACACACACACACACACACTCACTGTGCAGGTGATCCCAGGATTAGACCGCGGCTGACGCCTGACAGGACGTCCTCGCGTCGCATCGCGGTAATGAATTTGTCCGGCGGCGCCGTCATCAGCAGGCCAAATGTTTTGAGCGATGGCAACGAGGCGAAGCGTCGCCTTTTTATGAAAGCCTCCACCCGGACAATAGCGAGGCTGCGGCGACGCCCCGGACCCCCCCCCCACATTTTAAAACGCCGGCCGCCATGCAAAATTCATGCTCCGTCATAATCGAGATCCGTCACGCGACGCAGAGCGCCGCTAAATAATTCAGCCCCCTCTCCCTCGTTATGACTGCTTTTAATAGCGGCGGCATTGAAAGGGGGCGGGGCCGCTGACCCGTGCCGGTCCCGGCGGGTCGATCACCCGAGACCTTGTTCTCTTTTCGCGGCCGACAGATCGGATCTCACCCCGGGCCCGAGGACTTACACCCAACAGGTGTCGCACAATGGCCGTCTCGCATCTGTCGACAAGTTTTACACGCGTGTCAACATGTGATGGAGTGTTTTTGTCGGGGGGGCGAGGGGGGAATGAAGAGGGGAGGGCGGAGGGAGGGCGGCGAGCGAGTGTCGGGCTACATCAGCGCAGCTCCAGGCTCGTCCCCGGTAACACGGCGCGGCTGGGGATTAAACCCAGCCGCCTCCAGACAGACAGACTGTTGCTGAAGACACAATAAGCGGCCCCAGTGTCAACAGGCTCCCCACACAGAACCACCGCTTGATTGACGGCTCCTAAAAGGCCACGCTGTACGTGCTCTCAGCGCTCACGTTTCGTCTCAGCCTCGCGCTGTCGGTTATTTCTGTGATGGAAACCCTCTCGAGAGCGCGTTTAGCCCTCCGTTTACCGCCTCCCGCTAAAACAGCCAAGTGGTAGTTCGCTGTTTTCTGTTCTCAGCCGAGCGTGATTTTTCTTCTCAGTCGCACAGATACACAGTTTGCAGCTTTTCTGTTCCTCTTACAGTCACACTGTGCGAGAACTAGGGATGTTAACAATTGATCGATAATCGATTCATTGTCGATTAAGAATTTAATCGATTAAATCAAATTAGTCGCAATTAATTGAACAATTTTTACACAGGTAGTTAATATCATTACAACAGTGTAGTGGCAGGAAAGAGCAATTCACCTGTAGATACTGTGATGGTCATAATATCCCTAGAACAAGTTAATTTTAAACTTAATTTTTTTTTTTAAGGTCAATCAAGTAATGATTAATGAATTAATCAGTAATTTGCAGCCCTAGTGCGAAGAGAAGAAGTTTTAGTTTTAGTCCTAAACAAGTCACACTTGGCTTGAACGTTGCTCATTGTGGCATTTATGTGTTTTGAACCGTGTGACACGGCAGCAGCAGAATCTTCTGTTGTTGCTCACAGTAAAAGGAGGAAGCTTTAAGAACGAAGTCACTCCCGCGCATCTGTTCTCATGAGTGGAAATATTACGAAAGCTTTTTCTCAATCGGGACTCTCAGTGTTTGACGTCCGACTCGTGTGTGTGTGTGTGTGTTTGACTCGTTCCCAGGTGACCCAGGAGATCTGCGATCCCAGCCGCGTCTTCCGCCTCCTTGGATCCGACAGGTTGGTGCTTCTATTTTCAGCCTTTTTTACTGAACTCTCTGAGCCTGACGAGCTGCGGGGAAGCTAACCAGTCCGTCCGTCCGTCAGTGTCAATCTGCCGTCACCCAGCCAGTGTGTTTACAGCTGCTCTCCCCCAGGTGTTGTCACCTGGAAACCGGGGAAGCGGCCCGCTGGCCTGCTGAGTCTCCCGCTGCCTCTGGTCGCCCTCTGTGATTTCAGCTGATCTGTTGCTCCCTCTGATCATCACCCTTCCCCCTTCTGCCCTCCTCACCAAACACACTCACAGACCCAAGACAGAAACTTAAAAAAATAAAAAATAAACAAACGATCTGGTGATTTTGTGCACAGGTTAGGGATTCACTTTCTCCCTGCTCCTGTCCTGCCTCTCTTCCCACCATGATTTATTCACCTCCACCCGCTCACTACCAACCGGGTGTCTGTGTATTACTGCGCACTGCTGTAATTTCATCTGACGCTCCAGCCGCAGCTTCCCTGCACAAGAAGACGCGCGCTTGATCATCGACTGTCCAAATGACCCGTTTGACCCGATCCTTTTTCCGGGAAAGGGTAGCGTGGTGGGAATGGACCCTTTGTGATGTCACAGAGGGCACAAGGGGACATGACCACACCTCTTCTGCCCGGTGTTCGCTCCGCCCTCTGAGACCACCTTGTATTCGTCTCCCTCCAAACAGCCTGAGCAGATGATGCATTTGTCTATATATATATATATATATATATATATATATATATATATATATATATATATATATATATATATATATATATATATATATATATATATATATATATATATATATATATATATATATATATATATATATATATATATATATATATATATATATATATATATATATATATATATATATATATATATATATATAGACATGTACGTATGTGTGTGTGTGTGTATATGTGTGTGTATATACAAATTTATGCGTATATATGTGTATATATATGTGTGTGTGTGTGTGTGTGTGTGTGTGTGTGTGTGTGTGTGTGTATGTATACATATATATGTATATACACACACACAATGTAACATTGAGGTATCTCCTGTGTTGTCCTTGATGTTTGCTTGTTTGTTTGGAGTCTCTGATGGTGACAGTTTCTGGTTTCGTCCTCCTCAGGGTGGTGGTGCTGGAGAGCCGACCCACCGACAACCCCACAGCCCTGAGCAACCTCTACATCCTGGCAGGTCACGAGAACAGTTACTGAGCCTCGCACGCATATCAGTGTGGAAGAGGCGCCCTCAATGCCTCGGGTTTGGGAGAGAGCCGAGACTGTTACTGATGACGGGATCGACGGGTCAGAAATGTAAAAAAAAAAAAAAGTGAGTGACTCGTCAAGTAGCCTTAACACCAGCATCACACTTTGCCCCCCTGTGTGATCGGCAGTCAGCGAAACTGGTCAAATCTCAAGCTGTCACTCAAACGTTTTTTTATTTCTGACTTTTCTGTACTGTGGACTGAGTTACAACCGAGTTACTCATGGTGTTACCGCAGAAGTGCCATTAAGCAACACAAGGTATTTGTGATTGTGTTAGCAAACAGTGGGAGATTATTGTTATTATCTGTAATGTGTCGCTCATCATCTCTGCTGGTGGGAAAAACTATGGCTTTTTGCAGAGGTTTTTTTTTTTTTAATCATTATTGTTATTGTTGTTATTCCTACCATCCCTGTAGGTCAAAATTAATCAGTCTAAACAGAAACCCCAGAGCATTGTGGGTTATTTAAGCAATATTTATTAACTTCCTCATTAAGGACAGGGTGGGTTTGATTCACAGACCCTGACAGGCAGTGACGGCGAGGTCATGCTGTGTGAGGATTAACTACCTAGTAAACAGTTTTGTTGTTTTTCTCCAACGCTTTGGGTCATTTTAACGCTCTGTAATATAGTCACCTCTCCTGCTCTGCTGCGTTAGAAAGTGGATATAATGTACATTTTTTTTGTCCTTTAATCTCCTCTTTTATAGACCTTTTACTTCTCATTATTTGCACCATGTAAGCACTTTTGTAAATTTTTTGTATTTAAAATAAATAAAATGACAAAATGAGGGACTCTGCTAGGTTTTCTTAACATCTTTGCATTCCCTTGGCAAAATGTTTAATGTATGCTGTTTTTTGTAATTAAAAAAAAGCTGTAACATAAGACTGGTGTGTTGTTTTTATTTCATAGTTGTTTTGAAAGAGTTGTTTCCCCCACCTCATCAGAGTCTCAGGTGAGAGCAGAGATGAGGATTACTTTCCATCATTTGTCTATTTACTGTGCCAGTCGGGTGACTTCCAACTCCTGCACTAATTGGTCTCAGTGCAGCAGGATGACTCGTTTAGTTGCCACTCGTGTGCACAGTGATGTGAGGCAGCTGTGGTATTCATTGCTTCAGGAGTTTTAAAGTGAGATTTATCCTGGCGACGCATTAACCTAAATCCAGAAAACTGATTTACAAATAACCTGTCTGGAAAAACAAGGCGGGATGAACATCATCCACAGCTTTGATTCCTACACGACGGTCAATTGTAAAGTAATAAAAATACATAGATTATATATATTTTTTAAATATGACATTGATTTGCGCCAAAGAAAGCAAACCTAGCAGTTGTGTTTATGTTAATCTAACGTATGTGTAAGGTTTTTCTGAACAAGGCTGTTGATGGAGGGGGAAAAAAAACTTTTATTTTGGCATTTTGCAATGTTGTCATGTTCGCGTGTCAGCTCATAATTACAAGTGGGAATGTGACTGTCGTTCAAGCAAATAAAAAAAGCAATTCACACGTTTGTAGCAAGACGAAGTAGAGGAGAAGCCTCGCTCGATGACTTCATTGCCTCCAAGGCTTTTCTCTTTTCTTTTTTTTTTTTAGCGGAAGTGACGCGTCCCTCGTTATCTTTTATTTTGAAAGAGTCCGCCGGATGAGAGTGTGTCTGTGAGCTGATGAATGAAAGCTTCGTGCTGTCGGCTGTGCAGGGACAGTCGAGCTGTGAACATCCACCTCGCGGTGCCGAAGCTCCTCGCTGAACAACATCTGCGAGCTAAAGGTTGGTGTCGCGCTAAAATCAAACCGGAAGTTTACTCACCTATATATATTTATGTATTTTAAAAATGTTTGAAAATTTTAGAACTTTATTTTCCATCAGGATCATTAAAGTCCTGTTAATAAAAATAGCATTTTTTTCCTTTTAATTTAGATGTTTTTTGTTGTTTATTCGTCTCCTAGTATGTCTGTTTACATGAGCAGCAGTGATTTTATTCCCCAGGCTGGTGTGTGTGTGTGTGTGTGTGTGTGTGTGTGTGTGTGTGTGTGTGTGTGTGTGTGTGTGTGTGTGTGTGTGTGTGTGTGTGTGTGTGTTTCCCTCAGAAGCCCCTCAGGGAAATGGACTAACACACTTTGAATTGCAAATGTTTTCTTCAGCAGTCTGTCAGGAGACAGGTGTGCAGGTTATTTTTAATTGGTCTAAATGCATGAGGAGCTTGGCTTAAAGTTTGCGGCTCTTGGGTTGGGAATAGATTATTGGGGGGCTCTTTTGGGAATTAGTCTAAAAACGATTAAAGAAACAGTTTATTTTATTGTTGTTGATTCCATCTGAAGTATCCATCGCAGCTCTGATGAAAAATCCACTGTCCTTTTCTTCTTTGTCCACCTGCTGGGTAACTGTCTCCCCTTTCCTGCCCTTCTTTCTTTATACAAAGGCACCAAATCCTTGCTGGGAATCAAAGTGATTTTACACCTCCTGGGCGTTCCTTCCAACCCAGTCTGAAAATGGAGAAGTACGAGAAGATTGGGAAGATCGGGGAGGGCTCGTACGGTGTCGTGTTCAAGTGCAGAAACAGAGACACGGGACAGATTGTCGCCATCAAGAAGTTTGTGGAGTCAGAGGACGATCCCATCATCAGAAAGATTGCACTGAGGGAGGTCAGGATGCTGAAGGTACAACCACGGAATATGAATTGTTGGTATTTTTCTTTTATCGCAGACAGATGTTGTCTTCGCACTTTGACGCCCTGATAAAGTGAAACTCCAGTTAGTTAGGAGGCAGATCAAACTGGGGTTGATTAGAAATTTATTTAGGAGTCCATGTGTTGTATATGGGTGAGTTATTTTTTATTTTTAATCTTAAGTGATTGTTTTATCAAAATGAAGCTAATCTCAACCTTTGCATTCTAAACATAGATAGTCTGTGCTTTTTTCAAATCGATGCATTCTAGTGGTAATGTTTTTTTTTTTTTTTAATACTCAAGAGATGCAAAATTATAACCGGCATTAAAAACCTTGGACACAAAGTGATACCGTTCATGTCTTGTTTTCCACCTCCTCCTCTTGGAGGCCGTGCAGCTGGCAGGAGGGAGGTGGTGCAGCTAATCCTGCAGACGGGACGGAGGGGAAACCTGTTTTTATAGCTGCAGACGCTCGGTGGCTCGCAGTGAAAGAAAGCAGCTGCGGACTCCTGCAGTCAAAGCTCTCAGCTTGGCACCGTTGGCCTGTTTGCACGTGAATCATTGCTGCCCCACCTGGCCAGATGAGCTAAAGTGATGCCCGCAAATCAATAAGTGAATGAACAAATAGTGATTTAACTCAAAGTATTGATATTTTTTGTTCGGTTTTAGTTGGTGAACCAGTTTTTGAACAGGGTTCTTAGCTGTGGATGATTTATCCAGCCGCTCCATTTGTGACAGTCTTCACAGCTGCTGCAGCTTCATAGTCTCAATGCGACAAAGACGACTCAATCTCAGAGACGCCTCAATAACGGAAGGCAAACAGAAGAAGCCGCCACTGGACAGTCCTGTTCCCTTTCTTTCGCCGCTTTGTTTTTATTCGCACAGTGATTTGATTCCTCCTCTCCTCTGTTTAACGTTGCGGAATTATGAAAGATGCTGTGTAATTATTGGCGGTTTAATTAGTCATGCGGTGGGTGGGGTTGCGGAGGTGTCAGCGGGAGCTCATAAATAGGAGAGGATGGGATCATGTTGTCAGGGAGAGCAGCCGCTTTATTACCATCTGTTTGATAAGAACCAACAAGTGCTGGGCAGCTGCCGAGGCGCTCTGCTCCAAGTCTCCGGACAAAACACCCCGGCTCTTGTTTGCCCTCTGGTTTTATTTGTGTGTTTTCGCCCTCTCGGTTTTTTGCAGCAACTCAAACACGCCAACCTGGTGAACCTGATCGAGGTGTTCCGCCGCAAACGGAAGCTCCACCTGGTGTTTGAGTACTGCGACCACACGGTGCTCACCGAGCTGGACCGCCACCCCAAGGGGTGAGTTGTGTTTCGTTGGCGAATGTCAGTTGTGCAGATGTCTTCTGGTCTTCCTTGACAATTAATACTCAATGCCTTGTTCGCAGTTGTTGATTAAATTAACTCACAGAACCAAAGCAACAACAGCCAACGACGAACCACCGATGTGACGGAGTCCAGGCAGATTTCCAGATCAGTGGCAAAACTGCTGTCCCATGTCTTGTGGACATCCAAATAAGGGGTTCTTTTTAAACGGATCAATAGCTGACCTTGCAGATCATTTAAAAACTACCACAGTTTTTTTTATAGAATAAGGGGAAAACAAAACAAATCAGACAAGCAAATCAAACGTATAAAAAGAGCCAAGACGTCAGTCGCCCAGAGTAGCACTGAAGATTTCAAGCCTCAACTCTCAAAGATCCACCTTGAAAACCTCAAATGTGAATCGTTTTTTTTTTTTTGGGAGAGGCTGGACCAATCAGTGTCCTCTCAGCCGAAAGAGGCGGAGCTAGGCACCCGGGTTTCTTCTGCGTACCATCATTCTTCCGATCACAAATGGATCAGACACACCCCCGAATTTCAAGAAAATCTGTAGACGACACCAAAATTAAAAACAAAAGCTAAAAAATGTTTTTGCAAACTGCTGGTAAAACAACCTGTCGCACAAAACAGACACCTAACAAGTCAAGTCAAGTCAAATTTGTTTATATAGCACATTTCATCCGGCAAGCGTAAACTCAATGTGCTTATAAAGAAGTAAATAAGATCATGCAAACCAAATATATTACATTAACATTTCAGAAACAGAAATGAAATCATGGGCTTATTCTGAAAACAGCCTTAATGTGTTGGTCTGTGTCTTATGAGAGGAGAGAGGCATGAAGCCCTAGAAACATGCGTTCACAGCGGGGGTAATGAGGATAAACGTCTCCTGCCGCAGTTGATTCTGAATTGTATGAAGCGAGCACACAGCTGAGTGTACAGTACAGAGATAATGGGAGCATAAATCCGCGCGAGCGCCGCCTGGATTAATCACAGAGCTGTTTACCATCTATTATCTCCACGTTGCACCTATACGGCACCGCGCCGAGCGCTTTGCCCAGCGCCGTCTCCGGGGCAGCTGACCCGCTGCCCTGCGGAATGTTTACAGTGATGCTCTCCCAGAATGCCTTGCTGCGGGTGGTGGGGGAGAGCTGTCGGGGACTCTTTAGGCGGCGGAGCTACATTTTATGCGGAGTGTTTTTGCTGTCTGGCGCTGGCCCGTCGCCTCCTGGACACGGCGGCCTCCAAAGAGGACGGAACAAAAGTGGGCAGAGGAGGCGGAGATTGTTGTTAATTGCCCGTCACAGGGTCCCGATTTGGCCGTTTCCCCCGTAACGCAGACAGATGAAGGTGTCCGAGCCACACAAAAAGCCTCAGTGTTGGACATCAGAGTCTCGAGTTGGGCTGAGAGGCACAAAAATTATGTATTATTTCCTCTCCAGTGATCTTTGAATGATAAAATCTTGAAAAATGCAAGAAAAAGCAGCCTGTGTTCAACAACAGGAATTATGCGCAGCCTTTTGAACTACCTGCTCTACTTTATAAGGATACATTGTTTCAAACTTGGTAACAAAGTGTTTAAAATTAATGAGTGTTTTATTCTCATTGTGTGTGGCCAATCTGTTGGACACAGTTCCTGTTGCCATCTCGTAAACAGCCAGTAAAAAGCGTTTGGAAAATCGGGAGCAGCCAGGTCCCAACAGCTCGGGCCTTCCTGTTGGTAAAGGCCAGCATTGAATGTGAAGGTGTGAAAGTCCTCAGTGTTCCTCTTCATATGTGGACACAGACAAAACTGCCACTGCTGCAGCCTCCTCGTTAAGCTCTGGAGCAGCAGCCGTTGTTTACAACCTCTCCAAAGGAAAGGACGGCTTGTTGTTCTTACTTCCTGTTTTTGTCACGACTATCAAGGAAGCTCGTTGGATACGTAGCACAAAGAAATGCATCGAGTTTGAGCTTTTTAAAGATGAAATCTGAGATGATTTTCATGGAGAAGCTAACAAACTCTTGATTTTTCTTTTCGATTGCTCCTACATCCTCCTCTCTCCGTCCTCATTTCGACGACTTGATTGACGGCTCGACGTTCCTTTTCCTCCGACCATCAGCGCGTGTACCGATCTACTCTGTCTGTTTGTCCTTTTTTTCCCCCCCTTCCTGGGCCACAGTGTTCCCGAGCACCTCGCCAGAAGCATAACCTGGCAGACGCTCCAGGCTGTGAACTTCTGCCACAAGCAGAACGTGAGTGACCGCTCCTGTCCCGCTGCAACCGCTCAGCTTTGTTTTTGGAATTCCTGCGGTCTCCTCCCTCCCTCCAGCCTCCAGCTCCCACTCGGCCGTCTGCTTTACAGCCCCTCTTTTCTCTTCTTTTACAAGAATTCCTACCGCCTGGCTGACCAGCAGTTAAAGTGTCACAGAGACGCAACAAATAGTAGCGGCCTGAGCAGAGCGACAATATCCAATTGGGGGAGGGGGGGCTCAGTCCCACTTTGTCTCAGTGGAAATTATTTTTTCCCCCCCTGCTTATTTCTGTTTGGTTTGTTCTCCTGGTGCAGTGCATTCACCGAGACGTGAAGCCGGAGAACATCCTCATCACCAAACACCAGGTCATCAAGTTGTGTGACTTTGGCTTTGCCAGGATTCTCAGTGAGTTTTAGCGTCGCACTGCTGGCAGCCACCTGGTGGACGCTGCTGGTACACGTTGTGTTGTTTAGCTTGCAGGCTCGGAGTAGTGAAGTAATTCAGAAAAGTTACAGAAACAGACTGGGAAAAAAATGCATGTTTAAGATTAGGTTGATCCTTATTAAAAGGTAGAAAAAATAGTTTTGAGCATATATATATATATATATATATTTTTCTTTTAGGTATTATAATAACTCTGAAAATGTAAAAGTTGTAAATGTATATTTTAGAATGAAATGAAAACAAAGAAGAAATTATTAATTAAATAAAGGGTCAATTTTTGCCATTTTCCCCTCAACTATTCAAACTGGACATCACAAAAATGTGTTGTATCTGTTTGCACAAAACCCACATACACATGTTTTTTTTGCCGTTGATTGAAAAAAAGAAACTGTACATTTGAATACACCACGTATTCCATCTCATCCTGCTCACTCCATACTGTCCACTCTGCCCTCAGCTGGACCATGTGACTACTACACTGACTACGTGGCCACACGCTGGTACCGGGCCCCCGAGCTGCTGGTGGGAGACACCCAGTACGGCCCGCCGGTGGACGTCTGGGCCATCGGCTGCGTGTTTGCTGAGCTGCTGTCAGGGATCCCGCTGTGGCCGGGCAAGTCGGACATGGACCAGCTGTACCAGATCAGGAGGACCCTGGGTGAGGGCCAGTGTATACAGGAAATGGCCGGCGTGACACCATTCTGAAGGGTGTCTCTTTTTTTTTCTTTTTTTTTTTTGCAGAGAAGGCAAACAAATGTGGGTCATGTTTGCAGACAAAATGTATTGAATATCAGTGAGATGTTTTTTTTAGGACCATTGCGAAAATTAGGATTTAGGTCATAAACATGGTGATAATGTGATGATCATTTCCGAATTTCTGAATTTTGAAGTTACAAACAGCTTTAGAAAACTAAAGTAGGAAGAAATCCATTATTAAACAAATAATGAAAGCACCTAACTTTGGTACAGTCACAGCCTTAATGAAAGTTGTTGCCCTGATGTTTGCCACCCACTGCAGGAGACCTGACCCCTCGACACCAGCAGGTCTTCAGCAACAACCAGTTCTTCTGTGGCGTTTCCATCCCTGAGCCTCAGCAAATGGTGAGACAAACTTCCCACCTCTCCTTGTCTACATGTTAAATATGAAAACCAAAAAAGAAAAAAAGAAAAACTGAATTGTATTTGTTTCTGTTCTTTAGGAGCCTTTGGAAGAGAAATACCCAAATCTGTCCCATCAAGCTCTCGGTCTCATGAAGGTGAGATCTGTTAGCTCACATCTTGAAAAAAAATGAAATTTAAAAACCTAAAATGACAATTAAAACATGTAATACAACACATTAATATTAGCACAAATTTAACCTTCCGGGCGTGGGTTTGGTAAAACTCTGACATTTCATCTTTTTAGCATGGCACAGGGTTGCCAGCGTGGATGTTTTTTTTTTTGTTTTTTTTGTCAGTGACAGGAAGTAAGTAGCCGTCTCTCTCACCTGGCGCAGGGCTGCCTGAGGATGGACCCGGCCGAGCGGCTGACCTGCGAGCAGCTCCTCCAGCAGCCGTACTTCGACAGCCTCCGACACAAGAGCGAGAGCAGCTCCAGAGAGCAGCAGGAGCGCAACAAGAGGAGCAGATTCCCTCGCAAACACCTTCCACCAGGGGTAAAGTCCTCTCCTGGCGCAGCACACACTGTGAGAAGTCAGAGAGAAAGGCCTGTCATAGCCCAGTGTGCGTTTATAGTCGCACAAAGCCCGAATGGGTGTCCCTGTTTAGAAATAAGGGCAATATGATTTCTGGTATGAAGTGATTGAGCCTGAAACGCATTCAAGAAAAGAAAAATATTACTTTCCACACAAGCAAAAATGATTTGAAGATGCTCGAAAACAAAACCAACAACTTCCAAAGGTCTTACAAACCCAACTAAATGGATCTTAAGGTAATTGTGAAAATATATATTATTTTATTCAGTTATGATTAAAATGAACTTTTATTTATCTACAGCACATTGTATTAAGACTGTGATGCTTAAAGTGTTGAAAGGAAACAGTCAATTCTGACAAAGAAAATTTGTTCCTTTAGCCGTAAACAGGAAGTGCCAAATTTAAATTCAAGACTAGGAAGACATCTATTCTGTCATGTTAATATTCAGCACCGCTTGTTTCAGTCATATTTTCTCCGGAACTTCAATTGTTCTATACTTTTTATTATTATATTTTTCATTTTTGCCTCCTTGCAGTATTTGCCACAGCTGACCAGCAGCACCGTCTTCCCAGTGGTGGACAACAAGCGGTACTACAACCTGCGCAAGTTCAACTACCACCTGCCCAACATTTAAAGCCACCTGCTGAGTCGCTGTGTTCCGAAACTCTCAGGAAAATGGAGCAGCACTATGTTACATACATATATACGTATATATATGTATACGTTTTTACAGATTCCAGAGGATGGAACCACTTTAGTCTATGCACTGTTGGTCGACAGGCTGTTCTGTGTATGTTGACTCTTAATTCACGTGCATGTGTGCGAAGACAAAGAGCGATGCGCCGCTCTGCCCCGTAGCTGCCGAGTAGACCGGAGGTAAAACTGTCGTGTCCTGCCTTGCCCTGTTTGCCAAAGCTAGTTTTTATACCACGATGACCTTGTTAAGAGCGACATGACGTTAGAAATTTGTCGAGTCAGTGAAACTGTAAAAGGCACAGCGTTCTACTCGTTTACATCATCTTAGAAAATATTTATTGGCCTTAAGAGTGCAGAAAGATCCACGCGGACACATGGAGCAGTGACATTTGCCCACTGTGCACTTCATCTCTGGAACTCTGGTGCTTCAAGATGTTTCAACAGGTTGCACAAAACGCCAAATTCACCTGCAAAGAAGGACGCCCAAATCCTCGTAAAGTCTTCATTTACATTTACTGTTGCACACAAGGAGTTATCGCTTTAAATGCCCCATATGCAAAACTTAACACTACCAATGTTTTCTTACTGTATGTTTTCAATGTGTTGTCTCCATCACTAAACTTCCCAGAAAGGAAGAATCCATCTTTTACTACTTTTGCAGCTATAAAACACAGAGTTCTCCAGTCCTTTGTGACGTCACAAAGGGAAGCGAAACCTCTCCCCTGGTTGGTCACAACACCACTGGCCAGGCGTTGGCTCCGCCCTCTCAGACCACCTTGTTTTTCACCTCCTCCTCAACATGTGGAAGGTCCAACACAGGATCCGTTTTAGCAGGAAAACTAGCATTTTAAAGGGCTTTTTTTTTCTTTTTCTTTTTTTTTAAATAATCAGTAATGTGAGGTTGCTCCACTGTAGTCCTTGGGAATATGGGGTCTTTAACATGTCTAAATAAGCAAAGAATTTTCTGTCATGAAAAAAAAGAAATGTTTCAACAACACAAAGCGATTTATTGTTTCTCGTAAGCGGCTTTTCTAAAGTCGGGCCTTGCTGCTGCTGTAAAAACATTTAACTAAGAACTACAGACGTACACTGTGATGGAAAGAGAAACATGCTGGAGGATCCCTGGCCCTTCCTACTCTCCTGGAGGATTAGAGTCTTAAACTGCAGGCAGTTAATTCCTGTCAGTCCAGGTCCAGTGTGATGTCCGCCCGTGGCAGCGCCGTCTGCAGCCTCTCCACCGTCTTCTGTTTGTCCGCGATGCCTGGCAGATCGCTGAGGAACAGATACTCCAGGTTCCTGCCGCATTTAATCATGACAGCAGTTAAATATTTGTCTTTATTTTTTTCTGGCCACTTAGAGACAGTTTTAATAACAAGCAGAGTCACCTGAGTCTGTGCAGCGCAATGACGCCTTTGTCCGTCACGTTTCCGCACGACACCAACTCCATCATGTACAAAGTCTCCTGCAGGCTCTCGATGGAGCTCAGCCTCTCCAGGCACGTGTCCTCGATGTAGATGCACTTGTTGAACTTGATTTCCTCCAAATGTTTCAGACCCTCTGGAGAAGGGGAGGAAGGGGGGGAGGCGATAATGTGACGTATCATAATTGGCGATAATAGTTTGGGTTCAGAGTGCAGCAGCTATCCAGGTCACAGATGTTGATCTTTGTGTTCCGTGTAAACGAAACACGCTGCTCACTTGCGTCACTTCTGGACTATCAGTGACACAGTGATGCACCTTCACTATCAACTGGCCTGTTAAGTTCCACCGGGAGGAATCACTTGCAGGTCAACTGCAGAGGTGAAACAAACGTCGGCACAGTTGTTGAAAAATTTATACCACTTGTCAGTTGCTTGCAGGTTACATGAAAGCAGCACTTCAGTTGAGGCCAAGTTATTATTTCAGACTTTGAGAAAACATGAGACTGAAAGATTTAAAAGGTTTTCTCACATTTTTATGATGCAGATTCTGAAATAAAAATCAAATCAAATCGTCGTGATATTTCAGATACTGAAACTTAGATTCAAATGTTAATCCAGCATAAAAAAAATACTACCAGGCTATGGGGTGTGTATAAGATGTTGAGCTTGACCATTCCTAGTTAACTTGATGGGTAAAAAAGGCAGTGAAAGCGTGAGTCGGGTTCATGGAAATGAGGGAGAATGTGATACTGTCCACACTGTAACACTGACCGAGGTGGTCAAATCCTCGGTACATGATGCAGGACTCGGTAGCATCAATCCCCTGGATCTTGTATCTTCCCAGCGGCCCCGTTGGCAGCGCGTTGTAGTCGTGATGCCAGCGCTCGAAACCCTCAAACCTCACCTTGGCACCACACCTCAGCAGCCACTCTGCTGCAGCTCGGTCCGGGCCCACAGCCTTGATCCTCTCGTAGTCCACCCTGAGTTGGGGGAAATGGGTTGAACATGAGACTTTTTCAGGGGTCCTCTCACTGTCACTCTCACTTAAAGGTATTTATAATGATGATAATGACTGACTCATACGATGAGAATACGATTATGTTTTTGCATAGACAATCTATAGGAGCTAAGGCAAAATTAAAATTTAATGTTGAGAAAGAACTTTCTCAACATGGGGTGCAGTAAACTGCATTGTAAACTACTACACTGATGTGAGGCGTGTGAACGTGTGAATGATCACGTAACGTGACGTCATCGCGTGAGGATGAGGATAATGTTGTCTCACTTGTTAAAGACTGCATTGAGCCAGCCCCAGAAGCGTCTGCGGCCGCGCTCCCTCTGAGACACAGCTGACTGCACTGCCCTCGACAAAATCCTCATCTCTCTGCGCTGCAACATAAACAAAGCACTCGGTCAAATGAACGGTCTGCTCCGACCCGACATGCCCGTGCCGTGCCGCCCAGGACTTCTCACCTGCTTCTCTCCAACATGAGAACACTCACTGTTTACATACGAACCGCGTCCATTGCGAGAGTGAGTCCTCGACCTTGTGACGTCAGGCAAAACGCGGCATCCTATTGGTCAGGGGACGGAGTAAAGGGAACATAAAAGGTGAATCCGCGTCTATCGCGTGTGCGTATATACAATAAAACTGACCCTACACAATTCGTAAGGGACGTAAAAACAACGCTTTAACGCGCAAACATCAGTTCATTGCCCGACTTCCGCTTTACTTCCTGTCTATGGTACTTTGGAATATGCGCAGTAGCGTTCTTGACTCGTGCTCGCGCCTGCGTTCTCACGTCTCCGCTCATCATGATGACGTCACATGTATTACAATGTATTTACTCAGCGTAACAAAAAAACATCGTTCGAAAACAGCTATACACAGGAATTACATACATCAAAGACTCGTGTCTGACATTTGTTTATATTTAATGTAATATTGTTCAATTGTTAAGGGTTTTTTTTTATTTTTTTATTTCTTTTAAACCGGAAGGGAATTATACGTGCAGTACCACGAGTGGCCACTGGGTCAGAGACTGGAAACAAGGCTCGACGCCGCATTGGTGTCTCGTTTTATAATACATCGATGCAGGAGTTGTGCGCGGGGGTGGGGGCTCACAACGGGGAGGGGGAAGTGCCTAAGTGAAGTCGGAGGGGGAGTTTCTCGTGACAGTTGTGGGATGAAGAAGCAGCAGTGAGGAGGACGATGTTTCGAACAATAAGCGCCGCGTCTTTTCGGGTTGCCGGAGCAGCGCAGCCCAAACTGCTGAAGGACGTTCCAGTCAGGCAGCTGCACAGGTAAGGACGAGACGAAACTGAGCAGAAGAGTCTCAATCTGCTGGATTTGTGGTGTCTAACATTTGCATTCGACCAGCCCGAAGGGTGTCTTCTTTGTTAACAGGTTAACTTTGACTTGTATCCATGCTGAGACAAGGCGGTGTCTGCACACTGTCAAAGACAGAACGTTTTCTTAATTAATCCAACGCTTCCAAGGACGCTTCTTCACCCAGAACCAGATTGCATAACAGGCTCATCCACACCCCCTTCCCCAAGACGTTCTGTACAGACACGGCACTCTTGTTGTATCTCCATAAACATTGCCTGTTCCAGTCATGCGTGCAGTCACCTGTCCGTCTCCTTAGTTCGTCTCGTCTTCTGAGTCGTGATTTGCATGCAAGTCGTGATTTGTGTGAAATGCACCTTTGTGCCGGCGTGCACGCATGCAACATGTGTTTCACATTACTGGCTCTGCAGCGGGGGTTGCACCTTGTGAGGCCCCACTGTAAAGTCTCATATGAACCTAAAGATCTTTTTACATTCTGAGATCTTATGGACATTTAAGGGCGGAAAGTTGCATCTCATGTACATTTTCTATCTTGACACTTATCCATACGACTTCCCTTCATGTCCCTCCACCGCAAGTCTGGAATTTACATTTCAGGACCATTGCTTGCAGATTACGCAACAACGCCCCCGCCTCCTCGGCATACGTTAAAGTAAACTGAAAAAAGGAAGATTTTGCAACTTGAGCAGAGTAACTGCTTTACCTCTCACGCAGTGAAAGCAGTGGATGTATGGAGGTATTTTTCACCAACGATCGTGAGACCGATTAAATGTTTAAGCGGCGCCCTGCTGCACATATGTCTACAATCTGGTGGTTGGGCCCACTCCGTCTGAATGCGGAGCAGCTTTTTTCCTGTTGTTTGTTGCGACTCTGAAAATGCTGTTGTTGCTACCTGACACTTTTGCTTTGTTGCACTCAGATTTCCCTCCACCCCTTTTGAAGCACTTCCCATTCATGGATCTGTTTCTTAAGAGAGAAATTAAACCAACATCTGGACTCCCCAGTGTACCAAGCACATACAAATCCAGAGCCTTCCTGCAGCAACCTCAAGCATTTCCAACTCTTTGCAAAACCCTCATGTGAAATCCAACACAGATGTGTGCACTAGTTTTCTCTCTTACCCCTGACATGGATTGAGCACAACACCACACAGTGCTACACCGGCCCACAGGTTGAACTGGAAGCCAGTTCAGCCTGTTGATAAGTCTCAAAGGTCCATTCGCTGCTTGAACAGTTGGACGTTGAACCACTGGCCTGAATGTCCTGCGCTGATTTCGGCATTTTGAGCGACCCGCCGCCGGTTTGTTATCAGCAGCTCGTCATCTGAACTGTCTGCCGCCTGTCTCACCTCTCCTCTCACAGCACCTATGACGTGGCCGTGGTGGGCGGCGGCATCGTGGGCCTGGCCACAGCCAGGGAGCTCATCCTGCGGCACCCGTCGCTCAGCTTCGTCCTGCTGGAGAAGGAGAAGGAGCTGGGTGGGTTGAGCCCGGAGCAGCTCTTGTTGTGGTTTTTTTCCCTGGTCACATGAGTACATGGTGCTTTTTTCAGGCTTAAAGGAGAAAACATTATGTTTGCAGTTACACAAAACACTTTAATATATTCATATATATTTCTTTTGTCCATTTTTCTGACCCACCAGCTGTGCACCAGAGTGGCCACAACAGTGGCGTCATTCACAGCGGGATCTACTACACGCCCGGCTCCCTCAAGGCCCGTCTGTGTGTGCGAGGAGCCACGTTAGCCTACGAGTACTGCGACAAGAAAGGACTCCCGTACAAGAAATGCGGGAAGGTCAGTGTCCCGTCCGGCAGCGTGCAGCACAAGTGTTGCTGCGCGCTGGCACGTCGGGATGAACCTCGACACGACATTTGCCCTGCGCCTATTTTAAACTGCTGCAAAATGCAAATGAGAAATTCTGGCTGAATAGTGTGTGCAGTCATTTTCTTTTTTTTAAAAATTTATTTAACCTTTATTTTACCAGGAAAGTCCCATTGAGATCAATAACCTCTTTTCCAAGGGAGTCCTGGCCAAGAGACAGCAAAACTTAAAAATTACAGCAATTTAAAGTCAACAGTTGGAGTAAAAATATAAAAAACAGTTACAATATGAGGAGGTTGTGTCAAGTGTCTGGATGTGAAGGCATTTGAAGAAATGAGCTCAGTCAATTTCCAGTCTTTTTGCAACACATTGTAAGTCGAAGGAGCAGAGTAGACAGAAGTCCTTTTTCCCAAAAGCAACAGGTAATCATTTGAGCGCAAATCATAAGAATCAGCATTCCTCCATGTGATCAAGTTACAATTGTTATTCTGTCTAGTCTGCATTTATTATAGCTTATATATTATAATGTTCATATTTTTTCATTACTGTACTACTACTAATTTATTACTATAATACCTTTTTGACACTGAGCACACTTTTCTGACCATTATCCATCACTTCAGTAATCAGCTTTTAATGTTAAATGTTGAATATCAATCTCAAAACATTACCTACCATACCCACTTTTTTAAAATGTATTTTAATTTGATTTCACTCCTCAGTCTTCCCTCTTTTTAACGGCTACACTTGTCACTGTTTTTTCACCTTTGCTTGGCAGCTCATCGTGGCCGTGGAGCAGGAGGAGATACCCCGGCTGAAGGCCCTGTACGAGCGAGGCCTGAAGAACAACGTCCGCGACCTGAGCATCGTCGACGCCAAAGGCATCCGCGAGCGAGAGCCGTACTGCAGGGTGAGAGCGTCTGTCTAGAGGCTCGCGCTGGAGCTCAGGAGAGGAGGTCTGTCTGTCTGTCTGTCTGTCTGTCCTGAGGTCTGCAGCGTCTGCTTCCCCCGCAGGGCATCATGGCCCTGGACTCGCCGTACACCGGCATCGTGGACTGGAGGATGGTCGCTCTCCAGTACGGCAAAGACTTTGAGGAGGCCGGCGGCACCGTGGTCACCGAGTCGGAGGTCAACGACATCTCCATGGCGAAGGAGAGCCCAGAGGGGAGCGCAGAGGGTAAAAGAAACTCTCCACTGTGTGAACTAGGGATGTCCGATATTGACTTTTTGCCGATATCCAATAAGCCGATATTGTCCAAACGCTTCATTTCCGATTCTGATAACAACCGATATATGCAGGCATTCTTCCCCATTTTTTTAGGCCACATCACTTAGCTCTCTTGTCGTGGAATTAACACATTACCTACTTTTATTATCATGCCTAACGAGATGCATTCCACAAATTAACGTTGACCGTAGAAAATAAGAACACCGTTTCAACTTATGGAAAAGTGCAATATTTATTTTTGACATTTTGTCTCAAGGAATGGGAATAAGGTAAAGTGCACACAAAGGAAACAAAAGTGCAGATATAGACACACTCAGTCCTTAGCCCATTGCTAAACATGAGCAAAAACAAGACCTGCACCCCCACAAGCATCCGTGATTATTCACGCACGTTTGGCGATACCCGGCGTTATCGGGTTTTCATTATCGGAGGAAAAACCGATAACGATACGCACAGATATTACAAAAAATGCTAATATCGGGCCGATATTATCAGACATTTGTTGTTTGCCCAGTCCTGGTTTAACCCAGTGCTATGTTTTGTTTCTTTTTATGTCCCCCCGTTTAATTTGCAGGGATGAAATATCCGATCGCCATCAGAGACAAGCAGGTAAAACACCTGCGGATCAAAGCGTGTGGATGGGTTTTTTTTAGGCTGTTGTGTGTTTCACCGGTGTTGTCACTCCGCCAGGGTAACGAGGTGCGGTGCCGCTACGTGCTGACCTGCGGGGGCCTTTACTCTGACCGACTGTCGCAGATATCCGGCTGCAGCCGGGAGCCGCGCATCGTCCCGTTCCGAGGAGATTATTTGGTGCTGAAGCCAGAGAAACACTATCTGGTCAAAGGGAACATTTACCCCGTGAGTCTGAACAGCAGCAACGCTGAGTGACACAGCCGAGATGCTGTGAGAGTCGTGCTCAAGGTTTTCGTATTATCTGAATCTCATAACCCATGTTGGCTATTGGATATGGAGAAGCTTTGTGGAAAAACCTTTAAAAAAAAAAAAAAAAAAAAAAAAATAGGTCAAATTACTGCTGATTCCTGTTCAGAATTCTGCAAAAAAGTCACCAGAATCTGGAAAAAACAAACAATTAACCCTTTGAGCTGAGTGTACTTTATAATCTTCGAATAACATTTGAATTCATTTTTTATTTTTCAGTTTTTGCATTTTGTGTCATGTCAAATTCTTTTCATGATCAAGACTTAATTCCTTATTTATTTGTAGTAAGTTGCTCCTTCTGTACTCCTGATCTCCTGCAACTTCTTTGAATCTTCTCTTGTAACAACGCAATGCTTTATTGTGACTCGGGAATTTTCCTGTAGGTTCCCGACCCGCGCTTCCCGTTCCTGGGAGTTCACTTCACCCCGAGGATGGACGGCAGCGTTTGGCTCGGCCCCAACGCCGTCCTGGCCTTCAAGCGGGAGGGCTACAGAGTGTACGACTTCAACGTGAAGGACTTTGCCGACGCTCTCTCATTCAGGTGCAACGGCGGCTTCAGTTTTTAGCCCGCAGATGTGAAATGAAAATCAGTTTGACTTTTTTTTTTTTTCCCCTTGTCCTATCTGGCCATCATGACAAGCAGAAGTGTCTCTGAATGTCTTTATGATGGCTGACAAATTTATTCTCAAAGTTATTCTCAAACTGATGGTCTAATCCTGGTCTTTTCCTGCCCTGCAGAGGCCTTCAGAAGCTGGTGTTGAAGAACATCACTTATGGAATGGGGGAGATGTACCGAGGGGTTTTTATCGGTGCGCAGGTGAAAATCCTGCAGAGGTACATCCCTGAGATCTCGCTGAGTGACGTCCTCAGGTACCCAAACAGTGTTACTGTGTCTTATGCAGCATTGGCGAATAATCTATTTATAAGTAATCCACTACTGTAATTAAACTACTTTTTTAGTAACAGAGTAATGCAACATGATTACTCTGGCAAAACTGGTAATTATATGATAATTACTTTATCAAGTAACGATTCCATTACTTTTCTGAAATATTTTAGCAAGCTAAAAATGTCTTATTATCCAAAAAAATAATTTCACAAATTTAGAAAAACAACAGAAAACAATGATGTCGCAGATTGATGATGCAGCCGTGCTTACAACGTCGTTCATATGCGCCGACGCACCAAAGCAAGCACGGCGGCGGCAAAAAAAAAAAAAACGCGATTGCGCATTTGATAGCTGGAAATACAAACACTATTTTGAGTTCATCTCGTCTAAATCAAAGTATATTGTGGTTTTTTGTGCGTTATGTGCAGAAAACAAGACACTCTCAACTGTTTATCTTTTTTTAACTAAAGTAATTAGGAATTGATTACTTGTAAAACAAAGTAGTTAAAGAAATAATTAGATTACTTTTTAAGGAGTAATCAGCGGTTGGATTACTTTTATGGAGTACTCCCAACAACACTGGTCTTACTGGAGAGTGCAGACAGTGGAGTCAGCCAGTGTCGCTGTTCCTCCTGCAGGGGTCCCGCCGGGGTTCGAGCTCAGGCCCTCGACCGGGACGGGAACCTTGTGGACGACTTTGTGTTTGACGGCGGCGTCGGGGAAGTGGGCGGTCGCGTGCTACACGTGCGCAACGCTCCCTCGCCGGCCGCCACCTCCTCCCTGGCCATCGGCGAGATGATCGCAGACGAGGTGGAGAGCCGCTTCAGCTTCTAGGGACGGAGGGGACAACCAAAGAAAAAGCCTGCGGCGGGATGTGGCGACGATCGCCTGGAGCTGCTGCTACTACCTCGGTGTCACCATCATCGTTACGACTCGGACATCAAGACATAAGAAGAAGCCTTAAAATGCACCTGTGTATCTTCCATTTTTCAAACCAAATCTTATGGGTGCTTCCTGTGTTCATTGCATTTTCAATGAACTATTTTTTTTTTTTTTGGTCAGGGAATTTAAAAACCACTATTTCATGTTTGCTAGTCTGTGAACTTTGAGCAGAAGGTTTCTGCTTCAGTCGAAAACATTTGAATCATTCAAATATCACTGCATTTTCTGCCAGTCTAACCGCAAAGTGCTTGGGTTTTGTTTCGTTTTTACTTTTTGAGCTTTAATACTTGACTGTACTTTAAAATGTTTCAAAGTTTTTATTCTTATGCGGAATTATTTCATTGGCTTCTTTTAATTGAAAGAAAATTGAATTAGAAAAAAGCTTAATCTTAATTTCAAGTTTGAATATAAGGCCCAGTATCTAAACACAACTAGGATGTACCTGATTGGGACAGTTCTGTGAGTTAAAAATGATTAATTTTACACTGCTTAGTTTTGCATCAAAAAATTTTGATGTTTTGGTTTCTTCAATTTCACACAAACCTACAAGAAAAGTAAAGCTGTCCCTTTTAAATGCTTCACATTTTGCTTTGGCTGAACATTTCCAGTTCCTGGAAAATTAATCATGTTTTTACTTCAAAACAGTTGATGAAGAAATGAATGTGAATTTTGTTTGCCAACAAAATACATATTTTTGAATATTAAATGTGTTGTTTTGTGGTGTGGTGTGTTGCACTGGGTGACTGGGAAACATGCAAATCCTGACATCGCACAAAATTGCATCTTATACAATGTATGTCTATCTATGCATATGGTGTGTGACTTTAATAAGAATTTAAATTATATAGACCCATATGTTGTCCAGGATCTTAACCTACTGCACTTAAATTTAGATTGAAATTTGACATACCAATTTTAACTATTACAAAATATGTAGAAATATTATTTGCATATTACGTTTTACAATAAAGCTGCCAATTTCCTCCTACGTGGAGCACATACTCGCTTTGTCCACAAGAGGGCGGAGTCGCAGTAAACAAACGTATGTGACCCGAAGCGCAGCAATAAATTTGTATTGAAATATTTAAAAAAAAAAAAAAAAAAAAAGCAAAACCAGTATTTTGTATTTAGTGATTTTTGTTAATAATTAAAAATAAAAAAAAAACCGCGGCCGTACCCAGAAAATATTCAAAGTGTTTTTGTCAACACTTGCACGTTAAAGCCAGTCAATCGAAGGCTAAGTATGTTTTTTTTTCGTTTTATGTTTTGTGTCCATGACATGAAACAACCAGGCAGAAATGTCCTGCCTTGGTTTCTCCCCCTTTCTGTCCAATAAAATGTGAAACCACGCAGCGTGCGTGCGTGCCTTAGCGGACGCGCACACGGAGCGGCAGCGGCAGCGGCAGACAGTCAGGCAGCGGAGTTTGTGCGAACATCTTCGACTTGTCCGAGCCAACCAAAAAAACAGCCCGAGCTGCTCTCCGGCTGCCCAGGCTGCTCTCGGACATGCCTCCGACTGCTCGCCGTTCGCCGGGATTCACTTTGGATTTAGCGCTCAATCACCACGGGGATTTAACAAAAGAGACAGAAGATGCCCGAATGTGAAGCGAGGAGCGCCGGAGAAAGTGTGCCTTGTTCCGAGCCGAACGGGTCGTGTGCCACAACGTAAAAAAAAAAAAACCTCGGGAGCGCATTGAGGCCAGCGGCGGCGGGCGGCAGCAGCGGTAGCAGCCTGTAGCAGCAGTTAGCCGTTCGGCTAACGCTAGCCCGCTAACGTTACAGGTGTTTATAGACAGCAAATAACCAAACGTAGCTTGCAGCTGCGGTTAGCCGGCGACAAGCCGGGCTTCAATGTCGTGACTTGACACCGTATTTGATGTGCCTGTTGTAAGTTGTTGTCGCTATCGCCAAGCTGCAAGTGTGACACTTAGCAGCGTTGTTGTTAGCCCGTAGCTCCCCAGTGAGCCGCTGTCCCGTGTTTACAGCAGCGGCAGCAGCGACAGGCTAGCCACCGAGCTAACGAGTCAACTTTATAGCTACATGTGCTTCTTTTTAAGCCATTTTTACGCCGAGTGGACCAACAGTAGCGTGTTGACAGCGCAATTTAGTGACAATTTTCGTATTTGCTGGTAGGACATTTGGACTTTTTTTTCCCTCCCACCCCACCGTGCCTGCCCCGGACTGACCCACCCACAAGGACTATCTATCCGGGGCCGATGCTGACAGTTCAGCCCGGATCACGGCAACGCCAGGAGCCGCTACAGCAATGCAGCCCCAGCAGACGTACGACTTTTCGAGTGACGAGAACAGTCACAAATGGAGAGGCCTCTTCGTGCAAGCTTTACGAAAGGTAACCGTTTGGCTTGTGTTTCTAAACTCAGCGCCCGCCGCAAAGTCCCAAACACGCTCGCCGCGGCCGTTGAAATCCACGTTACTGTGATTCATTTATGTGGGGATTGTCGCTTCACGTTGTTTTAACAAACTTTTGCTTCATTCTGGCCACTCAACAACTTTCTAGTCGGAGTCATCGTATCAGAAATTTGCCATTATTCATTCTGGCAAAACAGTAAGTGCCCCCTGTAACGTTGAGCCACTGGAACATAACCGCACACCAAATACACGCTGTATACACAGCAATGCTAAAACTGCCTTCATCTGCGAATTAAAAGCGTCCACATCGACTTCATTCCCCAATTCTCTCAGCCCAGTTCCCCATTATATCTCTGCACTGTGCTGCATTTGAAGAAGTTGTTAAACGTTCATCACTTTGTGTGCTGATTGGATGACATTTTTCAAAACAACATGCGCTGATGTCACTTCTGGGTTTGGTTTATCATAACTGTAATTCAGGGGTGGGCAAACTTTTTGGCTGGTGGGCTACGATGGACTCTAAAATGTGACAGAGGGGCCGGAGCAGATGGATGGAGTGTTTTGGTGACCCACACTTCATAGGAGGAAAGAAAAAAAAAAATCACGCTATATGTAGAAAACATGTGCTTTCATGTCAACTGAAAATGAACAAAAACGTTACAACAAAATATCTGTCCCTTGGTATTTAGCTATTTTATTAACAAAATTAAATGAACTGTTTTAATTGAAAGTAAAACAATGCTTATCGGGCTGCATTTGGCCCCCGGTCTGTAGTTTGCCCACCCCTGCTGTAATTATTTTCACCTTGTTTTTTATTCCGCCGGATTTTTAAAATGTTCACATTTTATCAGCCAGTGAAAAAGTAAAAGGCCCGCAGTTCCCAAACTTTTCCCATACAATTTTTAATTGGTCACAAGCAACACTCTTGACCCCGGCCAGATAAGATTCCGCAAAAATGTTTTCGCAGGAATTCACCAAATCTGTCAGTGTCCTCTTCATAAGTCGTTCAAAACCGTGTTTAGCCAGGTTCCTGCATCCTGCTTTGAGAAGCAATGCCTAGTTTTACCACATTTGTCTCACATTTAGGTCAGTGTGCAGCGATATTCCAATACTAACCTGGTTAAAATCATTTCTGAGTGAGACATCGACACGTGAATGGCAGCAGTCCTCGCCTGAACCTGAATGCAGAATGACTGAACCCCCATGTTGTTGTTATGGAATATGCTCATTTTACTGGAATGATTGATGCAATGAAAATCCGTAATTTTCGTAAATTTTCTGTGGTTTTTCACTGCAATTTCTGACGCATACCGCGGTTCAATCTTATCGTCCTAGTGAGAGTCACCGGCTCATGACCCCTACATGCCATTTCCTTGCAATCTCGTCTTCCAATTTGCAATGTAGAAAAAGGGAGGGAAAATATGAAAGACAATTGGAAAAAGTGGAAAAAATGAGTTCATCTCTTGTGGACGGGTTGAGAGGTTGTTTATTTTTTTCAGGGGGGGAAAGAATCAAAACGGATGGCTTCTACGGAAAACGCTGATTAACAGCAATATTCCCACAGCTGCTGTGCATGTCAAAACCTCATTTGGAGTATTGTCTTAATTGAAGCATCAGACCACGGGGGCTGCGCAGCGTGTGTAAAATGGGCCGAGAGTCCGTGTCTGTTCCTCCCCATTCGACGGCGCGGCGGCGTTTCTTGCAGAGAGCCGCGCGCACGCTCACACGTTTCCCTCCCTCTTCTGAAGAAACGCAACCCCGTTCCGTTGAAGCTCATCGAAACTTAAAGGATATGAAACGCTGAGGATTTCAGTCTCCTCGGTCAGCAGGTTTGAACCCTGCGAGTTCCCCTCTCGAGCCGACCGTCGGCCTCTTTCTCTTTCTTTGCATCATCTCTGCTTCTGCCTTTCATCTTTCAGTGTGCCTGCTGCCCGACTCTTTGCTTTTTGTCCGTCCCTTCATTTGCATGTGCCAAACCTCCACCGCCTGTTTTCCGAGGGCCACATCAAAACCCCAGAGTTCCCGCCGCTCCGCAGTGTTTCGGTGTTTCACCGTCGACATCTCTCTGCCGCCGCCCGCTGCCTTGTTCCATTAGTTTTGCACGCCAAGCCGCCGCTGTCTCCGCGCTGGAAGGTGCGCGACGCTCCGCCCACCCGCCGCTTTCTCCTGTAAAACCTTCCAGGCCCTTTCAGGATCTTTTACGTGTGTTTACGTTCCCCGAGACTCCGGAGCACTAATGGGTTAAGGGTGGTTGTTGTCGGCTGTTGTGGAAAAGCCGCGTTGTCGTGCAACCGTCTGGACAAGGTGCACGTCTTTGGCTGACTTTGAGCCCTGCTATGATGTGCTTATTCTAAACTTGATATTAGGATGGCAAAACAAAGTGCAGAAAAAAAAAAAGGGTGAACATTGTCCCTTTTGCCTCAAGGCTGTTACGTTTACTCCCTACAACCAGCAGCAGCAGCGCAGTGTCAGCATGTCTCCACTAGTTACAGGCCAGTAAACGGCTTCAAGGTTCGAAAAGGTCGCCGTGCTTCCAAACCCTCCAGTAGTTGCCGTCCTGCAAAAGTCTCATCATTTTAACTCGACAGACAAGTTTCACATGTCTGATCTTTAACAATGATCCTGCTACTGTCCGAAATGGCTTCGTTGCAGTCTCATCACGCTGGTCATTTATTTTGGGTGGTTGACGGCTCGGGTTGTCAGCCAATCACAGTTCAGGATGGCCTGACCGGAAGCAGTTTGTCCAATGCGAATGTCGTGCAAGTTGAATTGCGTTGGAAAAGAACGATAAGCTTGATTCTTGCGGTGGTTTGGCCCGAGGCTGCAGCGATCAAATAGTTGTCAGTAATTTGGTCCGTTTGGGAGGTAAATGCACGAACATCTGTATCTTTAAAACGGTTAAGTCTGACTTATTATTCACTCAATGAGAGACGCAACTCTCGGCCAGTTAACCTTGTGAGGCTGCCGACCCGCAGGCCATGATGCAAAGTAAAGCTCTCACGATTTGAAATAAGGCTGTAAGTAACTACTGTAAGTTCAGGACCAGGGCTGCAACGATTAGTCGACAACTTGTCACTTTTCAACTGTGTTATTTAGATCATATCAATTCGATATTTAAGTTGTAGGGAATCTGTTTAAGGTATTCAACTGTGATAAACATTGCGTCATAGTGAATTACTATGCCTATTTTACCTTGAAAAATATAACATGTCTCAGATAAATGCTTTGTCTGTCATTATTTTGATATTTGTTTCTAAACTTATGCTGTCAGAGTACAACAGTAACACAGGTGGGAAGATTTATCAAGTTCGATTCAACAGAAGTCCAAAAATAGGTGGTGAAAATAAAGAAGATAATCATGACTAATCCAAAAAATAATCGGTCGATTAGTCGACAACAAAAATAGTCGTTAGTTGCCGCCCTAAAAAAAAGTCATATTTTCAAGCCTGAGCGTAAACAACGACAGTCCTTTCAGTCTGCATTCAAAGAGCCGACATCTAAAGATCCATCCTGCTAACGAGGGTCCAGGAGTCACCTGGGCAGCGGCGTCCCCCAGCCGCCCTCCTGTCCTCTCTGTGTGTGTGTGTGTGTGTGTGTCCTCAGGCAGGGTTCAGGGGAGGCTGGGTGGCTGCAGGCCAGCGGGGGTCAGAGGGTCGGGTCACTCCAGGGTCGCGGTGTGGCCGCTCGACGGCGGCGTGACCACCGGCCACCGTGGCCTTTGTGACGCCACGGCGAGTCGGGACGTGTGTGTGTGTGTGTGTGTGTGTGTGTGTGTGTGTGTGTGTGTGTGTGTGTGTGTGTGTGTGTGTGTGTGTGTGTGTGTGTGTGTGTTGATACCTGCAGCGGTGCGTCAGCTGCGTCCGCGTTCCTTTTTGTGTGTGTCTAAACATTTCTCTACGCTAATGTGGCTCAGTCTTTGTCCTGAGTGTCAACAGCATTTTGCCTCGTGCGTGTGTGTGTGTGTGATAGGAGTGTGTTTGTGTGTGTGCGTGTGTGTGTGTGCCTGCTGTCTCGGGGCTGATCTCTTGCCCTGTGCTTCCCCAGACAGTCTGGTCGTAATGGCAGATGATGTCATGGCATGAATCACAAACGGTGACACATGCTCGGGTATAATAACAGACCCCACCCCCCACTTCTAGACACACACACACACACACACACACACACACACACTGATAAACAAACGTGTGCGCACACACACACATACACAGAAGCCTTATTACCTGCAACCTGAGCCTGTGATGTTGCAGCGTACACACACACACACACACACACACACACACACACACAGCCTGGAGAATAATAATTGAATCAGAAACGTTAACCCAGTAATAACTTGGGCCGTCCTCTGTTATTGCCTCCATATTACCATCGCCACACTCACCGACTGTGAGTGTGTGTTTTCACTAAACGTGTGTATCTACTGAAGTAACGTTCAGTCCAAAAGTCAAATTTTGTGCTGGGCCTTTTTCCCACAGTTTGATTTTATCCATCAGCAAATCTGGCTCGTCTCTCTGATTCTCAGGGTGACTTCTTCTTTTTGTGGTTTGCCTCCCACCACAACCCGTCCTGTGTTGTGGACATTCAGAGGTGTGTGTGTGTGTGTGTGTGTGTGTGTGTGTTGGGGGTGTTTCTTTTTTTCCACTTGAACCATCAGCTTTATTTTTTCTTTTCTTTATCCCTCCTTTACTTTCGCTTTGACCTGCTGCCTTCCACCCGGCTTGCTTTCGTTTTCATTTCTCACGACGTCAGCATGTTTTGTTGTTGCTTCCCCACCCCCACCACCACCACCCGAGCAGGTTCGCAGTGTTGTAGATGAACACATCGTGCGTGTGTGTAACTGCCTCTGGCTCAAACTGATGCCTTTGCCTTGTTTGAAGAGCAAACACTTGGTACCCTGTTTATCAGAAGGGTTGGGGGTTGAATGTGAATGTGTCCGTCAGCAGATTCTTCTGCCAGTTTCACAAAGATTTCTGGTTGTTTTTCTAGAGAAATCTTCCTGTTCGCCACGGTGACGTTTGGTGGTGAAGGAAAAAACATCAGCAGGGACTCTATCACTCACTTTTTTTTGCTAAAACAACACAGAGTACAGTAAATATTCATTTAGGACAGACGGTCGGCTAATCAACCTTTTTTTTTTTTTTTTTTTTTTAGCTTTGTAGGACCATTAGAGTAATTATTGGTGCAAAACTGCTGTATTAGAGTTTGAAATAAAATAGACGTCAGATAAGTAGAATAATGTGGGAATTAAATAAGTCTGTAAGTCCATTGATGCTGCAGGAGGTTGAACATTCAACCAGCAGGCATCAGTTTAACAAACCTTTTGACTGGTGGGGCCACAATGGGTTCTAAGGGTTATTTGACAGAGGGGGCCGAGGCAGTGGCCCACACCTAATAGGAGAAAAGAATATATCAAAACGTGCTTTAATGTCAATTGAAAATGAAAACTAGGCTGAATGGGGTCCGGGGGGGGGGTTGTGAGGTAGCGCTGGGACTTCCTGTGTGTGTTGGCCTCACCATCCTAATGGAGCTGAGCCGTGAAACTGAACACCTCGACATGGCACAGGGGGGATCGAATCAATGTGACGGACGGTCGCTTCGTTCCGACGTCCACGCGAAGCAATGCTGTCAAACGTCTCCGTCACAGTTTTTGGTAAAATAGTCGGTCGGCAACGAAAGCGCGCCACATTTGGCAATGAATAGCATTGAATAACTCGTGAAAAGTGATCTAGATGAAATTATTCATGCTATTTGAGTTTTCAAAGAAAGAAGAAAAAAAAATCAAAGCTTCCAAATAAATGAGCAAAATAGTCTTGAAACGCCACGTGGGAAAAAAAAAAAAAAATCGGGATAATCACAGAAGATGAATTGTTGGTTTATAGCTGGAGATATTTTAAGACGCTTTCTACCAGAGGAGGAAAAGTGGCAACAGCTGACACCAATGATAGTAGCAGCGTAATGAGCGGTGCGTAACTCTGCCGGCTGGTGTGAGCCGGATCGGGCTCCAGTTTCAGCGCTCCAGTAAATACACCGAACCGCAGTCGTACCTGCCCACCCCCCCACACACACACACACACACACACACGACAGGAGTTGCTCCCAGGATGGCAGGCGGCAAATAGATTTCTTTCTCAGCTGACATCAATAAGTCATAATTACTGGCCCCTGACAATAATTCCACCCTTCTGATTATAACGAGGAGTTTGTAATCTGTTATTACCCCACGAAAAACGACCCCACCCTCCACCCCCCCCCACCCCCACCCGCTCCTCCTCATTGTTCTAAACTTGCCAATTCTGCCACTACTGGCGATAAAGTGAGGGACATTCATTGGCTGATGACTGAGTGGCGTGAGAACAGGAGTCCAGAGAGTCCAACTGGTCGTTTTTTTTAGTGCGTTTGGCCAAATTCACCACAGTCATTGTTTTGGTCGTCTTTGCCCAAAAATGAGTCAGTTTCTCAGTCCGTGACGGTGAGTCGTCGGCCATGTTTCTACTGAAGCCCGGGAGGGACAAACGGCAGCACAGCTGACTCACAGATAGACCTGCTAAGTTTTTATGTGTTTGTTCCTTCTTTGGAGAAGGAGGGGGGGGGGTGTATCGTTTCATAATTTCTGCATTTCTGATGTCAAATTTAATTCCAAAACCAGGAGTCTTTGTTAATCCTTGAAACTGTGGAGAAGAAACATTGACAGAAGCTATTTGAGGAAAATGTAATTCTTCCTACACAGTGGAAGGGAAGTGGGCCTGTCAGTGTTCCCTTCAGTGTTGGCTGCTTATTCATGCACGTGGGTCCATTAAGCCAAATGTTTTGACAAGATTGGCCTTTTTTAACTACCAGTGGTGGAAGTGGGGAAAATGATGCTTCATTCAAACCAGGGGTGGGCAAACTTTATGACTGGTGGGGCCACAATGGGTTCTAGAATTTGACAGACGGGTCAGGAGCAGCAGCAGATGGATGGAGTGTTTTGGTGAACCAGCTCAAAAGAGAAAAAAAATGTTTAAAAAAATTATGGGATATGTAGAAAACATGGATCTTTAGTTACAACAAAATCTGTCTTTGAAGCCCCACAGTATTTGGCTCTTTATTAAAATGACTCTGAAAACACTGAAAAAATGGATGAAATACAGCTTACGTACTTACTTACTTACTATTAATAGAATTTTTGTGAAGTTCAGCGGACCGGATTAAAAAGCTCATTGGGTCACATATGGCCCCCAAGCCGTAGTTTGCCCATGTCTGATTTAAAGGAAGATTCAAAGGTGAAACAAATCTTGAATTGTATGCATGAATTTTTATTGGTTTCAACAACCATAATGTTACTGTTGGTTCGTCTCGTAGAATTTAAAGTTAAAAAAAAAGAAAAAAAAATCATGTTTATGTGAGTTTGTATAAAACCTGGAACGAAATGTGAGCACTGCTGAAACATGGACACCAACTGACAATTCAGTCCGTGGCAAGTCCATCAGGAAGAGAATATTGAACAGTTTGGGCCACTTGAAGCTGATGTTTGACATGGAGTTGAGACTGAGGATGGAGTTGAAGGCTGAGGATGTGGCCACGGTGAGAGAGAGAAAAAAAACATCTGCATTTCTCTTGTGTTTATACTGAACCGGCTGTCGTGCTTTCCGTTCAGATGATACCAAGTCGCGTGTGTTTGCGTTACCACGCCGACGCACGCGCACGCAGGACGCATGAGCTTGACGAGGGCCTCGCGAAGCCAAGCAACTATTCTGTGAATGGAGTCGGGGAAACCCCCGTAGTTTCAGTCTGGTGACTCACAGCTCCTGGTGTCCTGTGGAATTTGGTTTATTTGTGTTTGAGAGGACACATGTCATAACCTACTTCTCCTTTGACACACACACGCGCACACGCACACAAACATATTATTTTTTCCCCAGGCAGAGTCACTGCCAGCGTCTTATTTGGAGGCGGCAGGTCTTGTGAGCGAGCGTTAGGAGCAGGAGTGACGTGCGGAAACGTGACCGAGCTGCAGCTTCACGTTTTCCAGCTTCTCTCTCTCTCTCTCTCTCTCTCTCTCTCTCTCTCTCTCTCTCTCTCTCTAAAAAGCATACAAGCTCAGTTCAGGAGGCGGAGCAGGAGAGGTGGGATTCCTTTATAAGCTAACCCCCCTCCTCCCGGTTATGTTTGAATTCCAGCCTCTTCCCTCCCTTCTTCCCTCCCTCTCTCCCGCAACCTTCCCTCCCCGCTCCGGTTTTTGGGAATTCTTCTTTCCAAGTCTCTCCGGAGCGAGCGAGGCTCGGTACTGGAGACGCGAGAGAACATCCTGAGCGCCGCCGCTGCCGCCGCATCTCTGCTCCGTCAGAGCGCAGGAATGCACGAGCGCCGGGGCCGTCTGCGCTGACCTTTTCACTCTCCTCTCTCGCATTCCTCCATCTGGGGGCAACGGTTTTGTCATCATAATGCCCCGCTTTACTGTACGCCAGGGTAATTCCATCACCGGCGCGCAAACAGGCCTGGCTTTGTGTGTGTGTGTGTGTGTGTGTGTGTGTGTGTGTGTGTGTGTGTGTGTGTGTGTGTGAGAGAGATCGTGCTTTCCACCACTTTCCCTTTTCCAGCGGCTCCCACAGTCTCATCCACACACCAACTCCGCCCCCCTGACCCCCTCCTGCCCTCCTGCCTCCCACCACAACCCATCCAGGTGCTTTATTCGCACCTCAACCGACGGAACTGCGTGACGACAACTTTTAGGGAGTTTGGAAGGCCCTCGGTTCGCCGATGGTGTGCGTCTGGTGCTGGGTGGGTTGCGGTGTTGGGTCTCTTTCCACCCACAGACCCGTCGGTGCTCCGCCTCCGCCGCCGTCTGCCACCTGAAGCCACACCTCCAGGCCGCACCGCCTCCGCCACTCACCAGCTGAGTTTCCATCACCGCTACAATTGCGCAAAACCTAAATATTGCAGTAAAAAACTGGTAATGGAAACACCTGAACTTCGATCAGCGGACGTATGGCGACGGGTCTCGTGACCAGTTTTTCGTCTTTGAAAGTGAAAATGGCGCTTTATGTTTCAACGGAGGCGCTTTATGTTTGGACGAAGGAGGAGATGGAATTTTTTTTTACAAGTCAATCAAAAGAGAAAAATCTAACAACCATTCTTGACAGCAAACAACATGGAAGTGCAGATTTATCGCAAAATGTTTTGTACCTCCGCCCCCCTCAAAGTGGGGCCTCGCGTGACGAGATCTAACGAGAATTGCGGCGTATGCACTTCCCACCATTCTATGGAAACGGCTGCAAATCATTTTGCCAAAAAACTGTAATGGAGACACAGCTACTGTATTAACAGCTGAAGGATTTGGCAGAACCGTTTTGTCTCCTTTTGATTCTGCTTTTTTTTAAATTTATTTTCTTTATTAAAGACACTGATCTTTCTTTTACCAGCTGAGTTGGAGCTGCCGCGATAACTTCCTGCGCTCGAAAGTGTCGGGATTTCTAAAGCTGCAGAGTGTATTGACTCGGCCGTGCAATCGGCGAGGAGGGTTTTTCAGGACTGACTTTGCAAATCTGAATTGAAACCATGACTCTAATTCTAATTCAGAGTTGGAGGGGATGGTTCTGAAATGCCAACGCTTCAAAGATGCTTTAAAATGTGCAAACCTCTTGTAACATTATGTCAATATTAGGAAAAATATTGTGCAGGACAGCATATATGGCGATATTTGAAATATAATATAGTTCCCGAATCTATTGTGAACGTCAAGTATTCTGGAAGGCAACAATGCAGTTGGATTATGTCTTTGCAAACACCATTTTCAGATCTTTATTCATAACCCAGAACCAGGCTGTGTCTGATTATCCACTAATGTCCAGAAAATGTCCTCTGTAGCCCTTTGTTTACTGCCTCCTTCAGCCTCCGCCTTGAAACCGATGCCTTGTTGGACCCTCCACACATTAAGGAAGGCTCTTAGAGGGTGGGATGCATACCTGGTTGGGGGACGTCCTCACTAGCAACAACATTTGTGACATCATCAAACACAAAAATGAACCATGATGAACGAATTTGCAACAGCAAAAATAAACCACAGATATGTGTTAAACTGTTTGCGTGGAGCTCCCGGTCCCTGCGTGTGGGTTTTCACACACTTGTAAAGGGACACAAAGTGACATGTTTATGATAAACTGTGGACGGTCGCCAGCTGGCTCCGTAATTGCGTATAATTTGCAGGCCATGTGCCAAAACATGCAACGAGGGCCAATGACGACCCTGTTTTATGAGCCAGAGGAGTTCAGACATTGTCTGTACTCGCTGCGCTGACGTCAGGCGGTGGCGCCGGCACCCGAGCCGAGCGTCATGCCAGGTGTGGAACTCCATTTTTGCATATTGTGGTTTTGGCCCACGGTGTGCGCAGGGTTTGGAGGAGACGGTCGTAAATATGCAACAGCCATGGGAGGCGGCGCGTCCCTCCGACCGCTGCTGCTCCCCCTGACCGTGGACGCCCCAGTCTGACTCCTGCTGTCCTGGTGTGTTTTTCAGGTGCAGAAGCAGGTGCACCCCAACCTCCTGGCGAAGGAGGACGCCCTGCAGCACATCGAGGAGCTGATCCTGCAGCTGCTCAACATACTGTGCGTGGCGCAGCCTCGCTCCGTGCAGGATGTGGAGGTGAGGAACACGGACAACTTTACTTCAGTATCACTCATCCCATTTTTTAAATCCCATTTCAAATTTTGTTTTTAATGAAAGTCCATCTCCAGTCGAGCACCCTGGTGCAATGAATTATCCAAGTCAAGTCATTGCTCAGGTCAAGCAAAAGTCATACAAAAATCTGATCATCTACCCCAGGTTCCACATTAAACGGAAATTACTTTATATGATATGCATATCTTAAACTTAACCTGATTTATATCAGCAAACGTTAGCTTTCTAGGTAAGGTTTGACCAATCCACTGTAAAATCACCCGATCATGTTTCAAAATAAAACACATTTTCAAACGTAATCACAAAAAAAGTTGCAAAAAAGTTGCCAATATTTAATTTTAAAAAGTGTAGTCCATTCGAGTCATCTGTCTCGAGTCTAAGTCAAGTCTCAAGTGACGTTGAGTCTTTTATCAGTGTTTGTCAAGCAAGTCTCAAGTCCTCAAATGTGCGACTCGAGTCTCCCATCTCTGCCAAGAACACAGCACTGATGGCCAGGAAGCTGCTGACTTGACCCACTATTACCTGCCTCAAGTTAATTTTCTTGTTTTTGTAAAAAAATATTGATTCTCCAGTTTTATCAGAGACTCTTCTCTCTCCTGACCTCCCCAGGAGCGGGTCCAGAAGACCTTCCCCCACCCCATTGACAAGTGGGCCATCGCCGACGCGCAGTCAGCCATCGAGAAGCGCAAGAGGAGGAACCCTCTGCTGCTCCCGGTGGACAAGATTCACCCGCTGCTCAAGGTGAAGCTCCGTCCGTCCGTCCCGCCGCCGTCTTCAGAAGCTCCCAAATGTTTTCTCTCCAGCGAACAAAAGCTTTTGTCCTCATGCTCTCCGCACGGTGCCACAGAGTTTCACAGTCTTCTGGGAAACGCCGATGATGTCATTTAGCTCTAAAAGGAAAAAGGAATGACGGGTGATCAGCCCCGGCGTTGTGCTCTCTCTCCTCTCCCCTCGCAGGAGGTGCTGGGTTATAAAGTGGACTACCACGTCTCCCTGTACATCGTGGCCGTGCTGGAATACATATCGGCGGATATCCTGAAGCTAGCCGGCAACTACGTGGGCAACATACGGCACTACGAGATCAGCCAGCAGGACATCAAAGTGTCCATGTGCGCAGACAAGGTGAGGTTGTTGTTGTTTTGAGGGTGTCGGTGGTTGTTTTAAAAAAAAAAAATTATCTCGACTTTGTGGGTGGGGGATCTCGAAAAGTTGGAATTTGTGATGTAATGTATGACTAAAAAAATAAAATGAAGATATGTTCCAAAAAAAATGAAAAAGGAAAAATCCTCCAAATTCCTCCTTTGGTTCCGCCTGCAGGTGCTGATGGACATGTTCGACCAGGAGGACGACATCGGCCTGATGTCCCAGTGCACGGAGGAGCCGTCGTCCTCCGGTGAGCTCACGTACGACGACCTGGTGCGGCTGGAGATCGCCGAGGAGCGGCAGTACCTGCGCGAGCTCGACCTCATCATCAAAGTGTTCCGCCATCACTTCCTGTCCAACTCCAAAATCTTCACGCCAAAGGTGAACAAACGGTGGTCGAAAGGTGAACGTATCCCGAGTTCCTCCAAAACCCTGGCTGGGGTGGAAGTGCCCTGAAAGGCCACTAGCAGGCGCTCTGGGTGCCAGAACCTGCCCTGTTTTTGTGTCATTTTCATCAGTTTCCTAAATTGTCTATTTTTTTCTTTGTTCATTTTTTGCCTACTTTTGCAAAAAAGAACCAGCGTGCTGCTGTTGTACTAAAAGAGGAGCCTCCGAAATACGGCTTGCTAATGCCTGCACTGTGTCGCTCTGCCTGCCGCCAGCAGAGTCTAAATCCAGCTTCATGAACAAACAGTCCGGTTCCCCGCGTAAGCTGTGTAAACCGTGATGTTTAGCCGCGCGGAGGCCAATCCGCCTCAAGAATATTAAGGAGTTACGGCTCCGTAATCGGCTAACCGGTAATTAGCACCCGGCAGCGCTTTGGACTCTGCATTTTTTTTTCGCCGAAAGACAGAAAGTCTGGGATTGAAGGAGAGAAGTTGAGGGTTGTATTTTGCCCTCCTCTGTTTTTCCGGAGCAGCGGAATATTTCTCCTCGTAATGAACCGTCGTCTTATCGCAGCGGGCGGATTAAATTGCTTTTCGCCTCGACGCTTGTTCCATTCAAGTGACATCGGCCCTGGAGGGGGAAAAAAAACCCAAGTTGTGTGTAAAGTCGTGTCTCATTTGGCACTTGCATTTTTCACATTCTTCCCAAAACTGTGTGCAGCGCTGAGTGGCGGAGCGCCGGCTCTCCCGCTGGGGACGTGAATGGAAAGTTGAGTTTATTGGGCCGCTGCGGCTCTTTGCATATTTCGGGGTTGTGTAATTTGCGGTGCGATTTTTGGGTGAGGAGGATAAACCTTGGCGAGGCCCGGTGGAATGCAGAACGTGTAATTATGTCGAGACAAGAACATTTCCGGCAGCCTTCGCCAGCCTGAAGAGTTTGGGGGCGGGGCGGCGGCGGGGCGGAGAGAGAGAGAGAGAGAAAACCTCAATCATGTCTGTCGAAATGCAGCGTAATGCTGAGAAACGCTGCCGAGATGTGGAGACTTTTGCATTTAGTCCCGCAAGGAAAACACACACACACACACACACACACACACACACACACACACACACACACACACACACACACACACAAAGCCCCTCCTCTGCCTAACGCTGCACCGTCTCCCCGCTCTGTGCCGCCGTGCAGGACGTGGAGGTGCTCTTCAGCAACATCCTGGACATCCACGAGCTGACGGTGAAGCTGCTCGGACTCATCGAGGACGCCGTGGAGATGACGGCCGACGGCAGCCCCCACCCGCTGGTGGGCAGCTGCTTTGAGGACCTGGCCGAGGTACGGCAGCGGTGCAACGCCGCCGGCGCGAAGGCAAAAAAAGACACCTGGGGCTTTCTGTCCGTTTTGAATTCATCACCTCAAGCGGCCAATCAGGAGTGTAAAATCCCCATGGCACGCCACCTACCAAAGATATTATAAAATGACACTCTTTAGTCTGATGATGACAATATACTGTAGTCTCTTAATTGATTTGGACTCAGTCAGCAGCTGCGTTTTCATGACAGTTTTTCGCAAAGTTTTAGCAATATTTGAGAGGGTTTTCCAAGTTTACGTGTCCAGTTTTTTTTTAATGCGATATTTAGGTTTTGTGCAATCTAGGGGCAATGGAAACGCAGCTAATGGCAATATTGTCTCTCCATTAGGTTTCCTTTCCTTTTAAAGCACTGTCACTCCAAAATAAAATGTTGATTTGTTTTGGTTTTTTTAGACCAATTAATTGAATTTGGTTAATTTTTCACGGCACACCTGACCTTATCTCACGGTACGCTAGTGGTTGAAAGACACTGGTGGAAGTGACGCCACATGCAGCACATCAGTGCCATTAACTCATAAATGATACACAATCGGACGAACGCCACAACTTTGACTGCAGCTTTAACGAAGCTGGCGATGGTGATGACCGACACCTCTCTCTCTCTCTCTCTCTCTCTCTCTCTCTCTCTCTCTCTCTCTCTCTCTCTCTCTCTCTCTCTCTCTCTCTCTCTCTCTCTCTCTCACGTCCCCAGGAGCAGGCCTTCGACCCCTACGAGACCATGTCCCAGGACATCCTCAGCAGGGATTTCCACGAGCACTTCAACAACCTCATGGCGCGCTCCACCGCCGGCCTCTACTTCCAGGTGAGGGCGGTGGGTTAAAGTGGGAATTATTTTCTTTTAGTGTCTTCAGACGGTTCTCGTTCAGTCTTCAGACGTGCAAGTGAGACCTGTTGTTGTTGTGCGTGATATGAGCGCGGCCGCTTGCCGTCGCTCTCCAGCATTATTTGCCGCCTCGGCCTCCCTTTCCCCGTCACTCACAGAGTTCTCCAGAAAGCAAACTGCAGCGTGTCTGTTTCCCCAACGCGAGAGGTAACAAAGCGGCTCGTCACTGCGTCCTTTTTTTAATTCCTTTTCTGCTACGAGCGCCCGGCGGCATCCGAGTATTTGTTCCTGTTTAGCTTTTAAAAGTCAAACCGGGTGCCGGCTGGAAACTCCTCCCCCGTTATGTCTCCAGGGCGTGCGATGACATAGCTCGGCGTCCTGTGTACAGTTTATTCTCCGCCGCTGCGTCGTGTTTTATTTGGACATTCCTCACAGGAATAGCATTGAATTGCGCTCGGCGGGGTGCATTCTGGCCGCCTTTGAAGGCCAAATATTTGCCGGTGTTTTCTCTGGCTGGGGGCCTCAGCCGAGTCCAGCGCGGCCCCAGGAGCAGCGGACGACGGTGCGGCGCGTCGTGCCGAAACTTGCCGACTTTGTTCATCCTGTCGGTGGTTCCCTTATTCCCCGTCAGGCCTCGGCCCGTCAGCCGGGGCCCCCGGTTCCATCGACGGCCGTCTCCCAGTGTTTGTGTTCACACACGCCTGTTATACAAGAGCCATGGAAGGGGCACAGGAGGTAAAAAGAATACTTTATTCCTGGACCGTGTGCGTCCGCGGCCCTCTTTTCATAACGCGCCGCTTATTGTTTGGCTCAGTGTTTTTCTTGTCAGACAGCCGTGTTTTTGATTCGGGGGCCCAGTGTGGCTGTTTTTCAGCACGGGTAGAAAAAAAAAACAAAACAAGGGAGAACTGGTGGTCGCGTCCTGGTTACGGCTGCTGAAATGTTGGACTTTGCTACCAGGTTGTTGAGGAGGAGGAGGAGGAGGAGGAGGAGGAGGAGGAGGAGGAGGAGGAGGAGGAGGAGGAGGAGGAGGAGGAGGTTCTGAATCTAAGTCATAATTGGATATTGTAGCAGCAGCGTAGCTGTAGTCGTAAGTCCACACTGCATTTATGTTTTTATTCAACTGCAATGACTTTGGCCCACATTGAATTCATTAAAGAAAATAAGTTTTTACATTTTTATTCTAGTGCAGTAGTTTTGCACACGAGACTGTTTGTATATTTGGGAAGAAAAAATAGATACAAGCCTAAAGTTTCCCTCAATTTTTGTGTTTTCAATGTATTTTACTTCCTGGTCCTCTCAGCTTCATCCGTGACTGCTGCGTCACAAGCGCACAAGCAGAGAGCTTGCATTTTTTTCGTCTTTTTTAACATAATTGATAAAAAACAACAACAAAAAAAACATTCCACTGTCTCTGATTTCATCTTTCTGAGATTTTTTCTTGTTTCTCTTGACCGCTGCACTACCTGCTGCGATGGTGTGCGATTGTCCCAGGTCCATGTTGTAATGGTGCACACACACACACACACACACACACACACACACACACACACACACAAGCAGCCTTCGTTAGTGCGTCTCACGGAGACACCGTCTGAATGGTGCGTCGTGACGGAGATCAACAGCCGGCCGCCACACCGGCAGCGTCCCTGCAGCTTCTCCTCTGGTCGCTGCCCCTCTCCTCCTCCTCCTCTCCTCACCCTTTTCTCCTCCTCCCTCCTCACCCTCTCTCCTCCTCCTCCTCCTCTCCTCACTCTCTCTGCTCTCTCCTCCGCCTCTCTCCTCCTCTCCTCATCCTCTCCTCCTCTCTCCTCTCCTCTCCTCTCTCCTCTCCTCCTCTCTCTCTCTCCTCCTCTCTCTCTCCTCTCCTCTCTCCCTCTCTCCTCCTCTCCTCTCCTCCTCCTCCTCTCCTCCTCCTCCTCTCTCACCCTCTCCTCTCTCCTCCTCCTCCTCTCCTCCTCCTCTCCTCTCCCTCTCCTCCTCCTCCTCTCTCTCCTCCTCCTCTCTCCTCCTCTCTCTCCTCACCCTCCTCCTCCTCCTCACCTCTCCTCCTCCTCCTCCTCCTCCTCCTCCTCCTCCTCCTCCTCCTCCTCTCCTCACCCTCTCTCCTCTCTCCTCACCTCTCCTCCTCCTCTCTCCTCACCCTCTCTCCTCACCCTCTCCTGCCCTCTCTGCTTCTGATAAACGTGTGCGTGCAGCACTCAGCCCCTGAACTCGGCAGCGTCTGCTATTGTGGCTAAATTACATCGCCTTTTTAAAAATAGAACAGGCAGCCACACACTGCGGGCAGTTTTGTCTCTCTTTCTCTTTCTCTCTCTCTCTCTCTCTCTCTCTAGCCCCCGCTCTGTCTGGTGGGGGGTAGGAGGAGAGACGAGGCGAGAAGAGGAAGGGTTGACCTGAGGCGCATTTCACACTGAGAATAAGCTGCAAATAAAAATGGCAACGCAATAAACGGCGGCCGGAGTGTGAAACAAGAACATGTTGTTCTCAAATTAGAGTCTGTTTGAGATGTGGAAGTAGGCGGGGTTGGTTTCCGTCATCCTGACACTTGATCTGACCTTTTATTACAGTAATCTTCTGCAGCTTGGGGGGGGGGGGGGGGCCTTGTCTTTCTCGTGTGAATCTGCCGTTTGCAAAAAGAATGAAATCAAGTCGACAAAAGAAAACATCGTCATTGATGTTCTATCTAAAGCTGTGCAGCGTGGAGGAATATTTCCACTCCGTCCGAACCCGCAGTTGGTTTCTATTCCAACTTCAGAGACTTCAGAGTTTTCCGCATCTCTTAAAGCTTAAAGCTTCCGGGACAAACTGCCGTTCGTTTGTAACAAACGTAAACAAACAAACGCAAACGGGACGAGATTTTTACGAGAATCACGGCTTGCGCTCTTCACGCCGTTCAATGGGAACACCGTGCAAATCGCAATCGCACTTTGCCGAAATTTTAGAAATAGCGCTATTATTTTTTTTTTTTGAAAAATGTCATGGAAACCCAGCTAGCGTTATCATTTAAAAAAAATGCAAACCGGGGCTGATGTCAGCTCATGTGCTCCTCCCCTCCGCGCGCAGACGACACGGCTGCAGGCTGGGGAGTCTTGAGTACGAGCGTATTGATTCGGAGTCATCTGTCAGGGCAACGGGAGATCCAAATGGATGTTGTGACGACGGCCTCCTCTCAGATTACCCTCTTGCTTCGCCCGCTCGCTCCCCCAGTCCGCCTCCCAGCGCCCAGTGCTGCACACTTGTTCGTGCAAACACCACAAGCTCATCATCAGCGCTGCAGACGGGCGATGCGGGCCTCCACGGGCTCGCCAGGGGGCGACAGAGCCAGCCGTCGCTGTCGGTTCCCCCCCGGCTGTTGTTCTCCTCCTCCAGTGCCTTCGTCAAATCCTTGCTTGACTCTTGAGAAGCCAAAAGCGGCACCTCAGTACGTTCCTATTGTGTCTCCAGTCAGTTGCAGAGGGCTTCAAAGAAGCGGTCCAGTACGTCCTCCCCCAGCTGATGATGGTCCCAGTTTATCACTGTATGCACTACTTTGAGCTACTGCAGGTACGTCGCAAAGCAAAAAAACATTTTTTTTTTCTCTCGTTGCACAAGAAGCTGAATCTGATTTCACTTGCAGTCCTGTAAATATGAGAATCATATTTCATATTTCGGCTTTTCATTTTTCACTTTTGTTTTGCTTTTTTTAGCAACTTCAGGAGCGCAGCGAAGACCAAGACGACAGAGAATGTCTGAAACAGGCCATCACGGCGCTGCTCAACCTCCAGTGTAGCGTGGAGCGCATCTATGCCAAGCACCAGCCTCGCCGTAAACCCGGGTAATAATGCTTTTTTATTTCTTTTATAGAGCGCTTTTCAGAGTTCTCAGAGAAACTTTACAGAAATACGGTTGAAACATGTCAGAATAAAATGCGCATTGGAAAAACACTTAAAAATATACAAACAAATTCAATCAAATGCAGTTCGGAGTAAAATGAACGAAACGAGGTTCACATCAGTGGTCGTTAAAAACAAACCCAAATTGTGACCCAAATATCACCAGCCCACTTTCTCTCATGTCTAGTAAATAAATGATTAAAATTATTGAATTGTGTGTCCTGCAAAATAAATGCCCAGCAGTTTCCCTCTAAATATATATCTATATTTGAAAATCCAAACTGCCCACCAAGCGCGACTCACCAATTGACAAATGCTAGTCTTGGTAATGGTGAGAAAATTGGCATTGGGAGGCTGCGGGAAGGGGCGTTAAGGGTGTGGCACAGCATTTCTCTGGTGGGTCGCGGCCTGAAAGTGGGTCGCGGAGCAGTTTTGATTGGGCTTAGTGGGCAGTTTCCCTGTGTTTGAAAAAATATTTCAAAGGTAGTCATATGTAGAGGAAACACAATTCAATTTAATAATTTCAATATTTTGAATTTTTCAAAGATTTTTTTTCGAGATTTAAATAAAGGTTGATGATGATGATAATTTTATTTACTGGACCTGATAGAAAGTGGACTTCGGAGCACTATGGAATGAATTTGGGTCGCGACTTGAGACTTGGGACTCCACCAGTTGAGAACCCCTGGTGTAGCAGGTCCACACTGGCTTCTCCTGACTGTTTCTAGCACTGCTCTGCTGACCCTGCCCCCCCCCTCCATACCCACAGCGAGCCCCTGTGCCGCCTGTACAGTCGACAGGTCCGCAGCAAGCACCTGGCCATCAAGCGCATGAACGAGATCCAGAAGAGCATCGACGGCTGGGAGGGCAAGGACATCGGCCAGTGCTGCAGCGAGTTCATCCTGGAGGGCCCGCTGCTGCGCGCCGGCGCCAAGCACGAGCGCCACAACTTCCTGTTCGACGGCCTGATGATCAGCTGCAAGGCCAACCAGAGCTCGCGGCTGCCCGGCTCCGGCTCCGGCGCCGAGTTCCGGCTGAAGGAGAAGTTTGTGCTGCGCAAGGTGCGCATCGTGGACCGCGAGGACCTGGCGGAGCTGCGGCACGCCTTCGAGCTGCTGGGCAAGGACGAGAACTGCTCGGTGTTCTGCGCGCGCACGGCCGAGGAGAAGGCGGCGTGGATGGCGGCGCTGGTCACCCTGCAGTACCGCTCCACACTCGACCGCATGCTGGACACCATGCTGCAGCACGAGGAGCGGGCGCACCCGCTGCGGCTGCCCTCGCCGGAGGTGTACCGCTTCGCCGTGCAAGACTCGGAGGAGAACATCGTGTTCGAGGACAAGGTGCAGAGCAAGACGGGCATCCCCATCATCAAGGCCGGCACGGTGGTCAAGCTCATCGAGAGGCTGACGTACCACATGTATGCCGGTGAGCCGCAGCGTCCCTGCTCCTCGCCGCTTCTTTGTGCGCGTTTCCTGTCGATTGTGTGCGTTGACGCCGACACTCTGCTGTCCTCCTGCTCGCAGATCCCAACTTTGTGCGCACGTTTCTCACCACCTACCGCTCGTTCTGCAAGCCGCAGGAGCTCCTCACCCTGCTCATAGACAGGTACAGTGCAACCCTCCACCCAGTCCTTACTCTTGTTGTTGTTGCTGCACCTTTACTGTATTTCACTCTTACCTTATTCTGAAATGTCCAGTGTGTAAAATTTGCCCTGATTTACAATTTTCATATTGGTAAAAGCTTGATATACTGCATAGAAACACATTAATAAAAGCACGTACTCGAGGTACCATCAAAGTAATTTGGTTTTCCTACCCTTAGATTGGTTCTTATTTATAGATAATAATATACACAGAGCAAGGGTCTTGCTCCTAGTTAGGGACTTGACAGCACGTTTCGTATTTAGGGTGAACGCTCGCTTCCTCAAATAAACCAACAAAGAAGAAGGTGGACAAGGTATACAGGTTTGTGTGCGCAGGCCACCGTAGTTCACTGGCAAGCTCGGAAGAGGGAGGGTCAGAGGGTGCAGTCTAAAATCTGACCACCTGACATGATTTTGTGGTTTCCTCTGAAAATCTTCAAAAATTACACACTTAACTTTTTATGTGTTTTTATTTTTAGTGTCTCCTTTTTTGGTGAGCCAAAGACGAGTTTTCCACCCTGCTGGGCAATAAAGATTTATTCTGTTCTGTTCTGTTCCGTTCATGAAGGATCGAGATCCCCGAGCCGGAGCCGACCGAGGAGGACCGGCAGGCTCTCTGGAACGGCGATCAGCCCATGGCCGCCGAGCTCCAGAGGTTCCGGAAGGAGTACGTGCAGCCGGTCCAGCTCAGGTACGACCCGACGCAGAGACGCTGTCACATCGGCAGGTTTTAGTGGCAGTGGAAGATGCGACATCCAAAAGGTTTGCCGAGAAAAACTGATGTTTTGTCACAGCTTCTGCATGCTTGGAAAAACGAGACAGGCTCAGAGGGCGAAGCCAACACCTAGCTGGTGTTGTTGCTAACCTCAGTAAGGTATTGGTGCCCCTTTGTGATGTCATAGAGGGTATACGCTCCCTAAAGAAGTGTGACCAAGTGAGTAGAAGTAACCAAGAAGTAAAGGAAGGGCTTTTCACGTGTTCGGGGAGGTGATTGGCATCGTTGCATAATATGGGCCGTCTTTAAAAATTGGCATTAACCGAAAAATTGTCAGAGTTGTCCGTCCAGTCCCTTTACTCGTGGAGTTCCTGAGTTCCGGGTGCAATGATCGATGACGATCAAGTGAAGCACTCTGAAAATACCTCGCAGCGCAGCTCTGCTCTCCTCGTCACAGCCCCAATGTTTTCGTTTGTGTCCGACTTTCAGTCCTTATAAGGATGATGGGGTGGTGGTGGTGGTGGGTGGGTTGGGGGGGACAAGGGCAAAGAAGCTTCACAGATTGTCTCCCAATCACAGGTCATTGCTGCCGCGGAATTTCAAACCGACGCGCAGCCGTCTCCGATCGTCGCGCACTCTACGTCCACGGTCCTCGCGACCCCCGGTGTCCAGGGGACACCTAAAAGTTTTTGTCCCGCTTCTGTAACAGGTCACATTAAAAATAGCGCCGCCAGTGTTTACTCATGGGTGGTCTGTCGTCTGGTAAACACCGCGATGTGGCGGTTTATTTTTAAATGTGCTCGCTGAAAGTAGGTGAAAATACCTCCTCAAGGCTCGACTTCTGCCCCTCGGAGCACAAAATATTCCAGCTGCTGCTATTTTTAGCCGGCGGGGCTATTAAAAGGGTAAACTACCCCATCGGAGGAGTAAACGCTGGACGCCAACCAGAGAAGTGCACTGGAGGCTGCGCGCTTGTTGCGCGTCCATCTTCTGATCGCCTGCTGTTAGAGGAACCGGCTGTTATTCTGAACAAGACCTCATAGAAGTCAATATTCTGTTTACAGTACTATGCGTCTCTTGTGGTGCCCTTCAGCTCTAGGGGTGCAAATTATCGATTAATTCATTAATTGTTAGTTGATTGACCTTATTGACCGATTCATGATTAATTGATAAGCAGCGATTTTGCTGAGATCCTAAATTTCACAATGGAAAATGTGTAAGGAAGACATTATTTAACCCTTAAATAATGTTGAGGGCCCAATGTGACCCAACAGTGAAAACACCCTAAACATTTATCCTCTGTCACATTTCAACTTTTTTATAAAGTTGCTTAAAAGTAACTTCCATTATGTACTATGACCATCACAGTATCTACAGGTGAGTTGCTCTTTTCTGCCGCAACACTGTTATAATGATATTAACTACCTACCCGTGTAAAAAATGTTCAATTAATTGCGACTAATTTAATTTCATCGATTAAATTCTTAATCGACAATTAATTGTTAACCGATTAATTGTTAACATCCCTAATCAGCACCGTTTTCCCTCCTTTAATGGCCCAAGTGTTGACTTTTCATTACATCAAAAAAATGTTTGTTTGTTTGTTTTTGAGGATGATGATGTCACGAGTCTTTGTCTTGTAGGGTCCTCAATGTTTTCCGCCAGTGGGTCGAACATCATTTCTACGACTTTGAGAACGATCCGGAGCTGAGGACTCAGCTCGAGGAGTACATCACCAGCAAAATCCAGCTCCGAGGTCAGAGTCGCACACCTTGGTTCAACAACGCCCCCACCATCCCAGTCATGCAGCGTGGCCAAACCAAGAATTCCGTCCCTCCCTTCGCAGGCAAGTCGATGCGGAAGTGGGTGGAGTCCATCAACAAGATCATCAAGAGGAAGCTGCAGACGCAGTCCAACGGCGTCAGCCACAGCATCACCTTCGAGAGCCCGCCCCCTCCCATCGAGTGGCACATCTGCCGGGCGGGCCAGGTGGACACCTTCGACCTGATGACCCTCCACCCCATCGAGATCGCCCGACAGCTCACGCTGCTCGAATCCGAGCTCTACAGGTGATTTGCGCACGGCCCGTTCACTGGGGGGTTTTCACTGGGGATTTTGGTATCGATCCGATACCAAGTTAAGACAGGGCTGGTATCGCCAGTACAGATACTTTTTACGTGAAATGTCAAGATCATTGAATAATTTTGTGATATTGCCTTTAGTGAGTTGATTATGATCCTGGTAAAACACAGGACAAAGATTTTAGGCAGATAAATTCGTTTTTTATCAACCAACTAAAATAGAAAACCATGTAACAGAATAATAAAATACTTAAAAATAAGCGCGCACATTTGTTTAAGAGAAAAGTCACGAGTGCAAAATGACAAAACAAGCAACAATGTAACAAAAACCACCTTCTATTACGCGCAAGTGTTTGTGAAATATGGAGTCAGGTTGTAGGTCCTCCACGACCACAGAGAGAGAGTGAAGGAGTGACCTATGACCTTTCACCCCCTCCGCAGAGCCGTGCGGCCGTCTGAGCTGGTCGGCAGTGTCTGGACCAAAGAAGACAAAGAGAAGAACTCGCCCAACCTGCTGCGTATGATCCGCCACACCACCAACCTCACGCTGTGGTTTGAGAAGTGAGTCTGGAGGCTGAAACAACTTCTTCTTCTTCTTCTTCTTCTTCTTCTTCTTCTTCTTCTTCTTCTTCTTCGTCTTCGTCTTCGTATTCTTCTTCGTATTGTCTTCGTATTCTTCGTCTTCGTATTCTTAGTTTGCGAGTCATGCTAGATAAGCTGCAACTGTCTATGTGTGTCTGCTTGTGCATTGCAGGTGCATCGTTGAGACGATGAACCTGGACGAGCGAGTGGCCGTGTTGTCGCGTGTCATCGAGGTGCTGCAGGTGTTCCAGGAGCTCAACAACTTCAACGGCGTGCTGGAGGTGGTCAGCGCCATCAACTCGGTGCCGGTGTACAGACTGGACCACACGTTTGAGGTGAGGGAAAACCTTTTTCTTTCTTCCCTTTTTTTTCGACTGGCTCCGCAGGAAGCTGAGACTCGGCCTCGAGTAATCGTCATTCATTTTTAAGCGTTGAAAACAAACAATTTCAGATACAAACAAACAAGTTACAATAAATAAATACAAGTTAAAATAATATACATGCATACTGCATACATATCTATTTTATTTATTTATTTATTTATTTATTATTAACCTGAAATGGAATAGGAGGAAGCAGAGCTTATCTGGTCCTATCCCAATGTTAACATATATTGCATTTACAAATTATAGTCAAGGGAGAAAAAAAAACTTACATTTTTATTTATTTTTTTTTATGTTTACATTCTGTGAAATAAATCAAGTCAAACACTCAGCAATTGGCACATTCACCTTCTCTTGTATACCTAATTTGATACAAAGTATAGTTATATAGTCTACAAAATTAAAAAAGGGAGAGAATTTCTGAAGCTGTTGATTTTTTTTTTTACCCCAATATTAAACTCCTGAAAGAAAAGAAAAAATCATGATGAGAACCTCTGCGGTGTGCATTATATAAATGCTGTTATTAGTCCATCCAGAATCACAATGAAGGCTGTGAAGATCAAAGGACAGAAAGTTGACTGGAACGATGAACCGTCAACATAAATCTCTTCCCAAGAATTCTCTGCTCTGCCTCGGAGATTCTCAGCAGTCATCTTTAGTTTTCTCTTTATTGCCCCCCCCCACCCCTTTTTTTTTTTTTTTTTTTTTTTTAAAGACAATGCACTGCTTTTTATTGCACCCTGAGGCCAAAATTCTCAGAAGTCCGACTAATTCTGGGTATCCTGATGTCGGGATGATGCTCCTCTTGACTCCACGAGTTTTACGAGCCGAGCCTCTCGTCTTTTATTGCGCCCTCTGAATCATATGCTGATCCGGCGGTCACACGCTCTGCCTGCCTCGGCCCTCCTGCTCCTCCTCCAGGCCATACCAGAGAGGAAGAAGAGAGTCCTGGAGGAGGCCGTGGAGCTCAGCCAGGACCACTTCAAGAAGTACTTGGCCAAACTCAAGTCCATAAACCCGCCCTGCGTGCCTTTCTTTGGTAAGCCCCGCCTCAAGCGACCGCCAACCGTCAACACCTCCCCCCAGGAGCCCCTCCCCTCCACTCACCTCCGCTTGCTCCGCCCTCAGGTATCTACCTAACCAACATCCTGAAGACGGAGGAGGGCAACCCGGACTTCCTCAAGCGCCACGGCAAGGAGCTGATCAACTTCAGCAAGAGGAGGAAAGTGGCCGAGATCACCGGCGAGATCCAGCAGTACCAGAACCAGCCCTACTGCCTGAAGGTGGAGCACGACATCCGGGTGAGCGAAACCGACACCCCAACCCCGACCCCCTCCCTCGACCCCCCTCTCTCTGCTGCCCGCCACCTGAACCCGTGTGTCGTTTGCTTGGACCGCAGCGGTTCTTCGAGAACCTGAACCCGATGGGGAACATGGGCGAGAAGGAGTTCAGCGACTACCTGTTCAAGATGTCGCTGGACATCGAGCCACGCAACTGCAGGCAGGCCCCTCGATTTGTGAGTGTCCACACGACCGTGCACCACCGGTGGCTGACCAATGAGACGCTGCTTCTCTCTGAACTGGACCTGGACGGAACCAGGCATCAGGACTCGTTTTGGTTTTGTCTCTTTTGTTTGTTTGTTTTTTCAAAAGGCTACAACTTGTACAGTAATTTCACTTTAACTTCACTTTTAACTCACGCAAGTTTATTTACGATAACCAGTAGCGCTGCAGCTGTCGCATATTTTGGCAGTCGATTATTCTATCGAATATTCCATCGATTTATTGAGTAATCGCATTAAACATATGTTAGCTTAATTAAAGCCCAATAGAAAATAAGACCAATCACTTAATAATAACAACCAATTTGTTTCCTTTTTAAGAAAAAACTGACATGGTGTGGTTAATCTGTTAATAGCAGATCTACACGCTCACAGCATGTAATGTAATGATAATCTGCAAAGTAACTGAGAATTTGTCAATAATTGTTGGATTTATTTTACGACAATTTTACAATTTATCTTTTTTTTTTTTTTTAAAAAAAAAAAACATCTAAAAATTGTATTTCTATACTTGAATAAGTGTATTTTTTGGACTATAAGTCTCACCTTTTTTCATAGTTGGCTGGTCCTGCTTCTTGTAGTCGGACACAAAAAAATTGCTTTTCAAGTTAGTCGCTGTCATGATCCTCAGGGGTTCGTTCTCTGACTGATTTTGGAATCATTGAGGCAGCTAAATCAAATCATATCAAATCAAATTTACAGTATTTATATAGCAAATTTTAAAGTGACTTCTTGTCGCGGTGGTGTGTGCGCGTGCAGCCCAGGAAGACGATGTACAACCTGAAGTCTCCGGGGATTCGGCCTGTGCGAACGTCTACCTCGGGCACCCTGAAGGGCCACCCCGTCCCGCTGGAGAGGGACCCCCCGCACAAGATCACCTTCCGCAGCATCGCCGAGACGGAGCCGGAGGTGGCGGCGGCGGCGGCGGCTGCGGCGGCGGCATCGTCGGCCTCGGTGCCCACGTCCCCAACACGCCCACGCCGCCGCAGTCGGCCTCGTCCGACCTCTGCCCCGTGTTCATGGACGGCGACCTCAGCAGCTCCTACGGCGGTGAGCTCACGTTCAATTCCCAGCGTCCGCCTCGGCCCACACAGTGTCCAAGACCTCGTCTGTCCTCTGTCGTTGCAGGTTGCAACTCCTCCTTTTCTTCAGCTCATCATTCACATGCCAGTGAGTTGATTGCCACCGGGGTTTTTTTTTTTTTCCAGCATCTTGGGGGTGGGAGGGTTCAGGCAGCAGGCGGTTGACGTTCTCTCCGCCCCCCCTCTCGTCTTTTCTTCCCCCGCAGAGTTCCAGTCTGCGTCCTGCGGCAGCCTGCACCAGCTCAGCGAGGAGCAGCTGAAGCCGCCGCCTCTGCCGCCGCGGCGGAAAGACACCATGTCCGACGCCAAAGTAAGACGGCTACGCTCGCTCGCTCAGTCGCTCGGTTCGACGTTTCTCATGTTGTCGGAATTAAGTCGGCGCCACCCCAGAGCGACGGTCACTGTCTCGGACATCCGAGGACGTGCAGCCCCCCATTTGTTAGCTTTGACCTTTGACCTCATGACCGTTCAGGGTGCTCCAGTGGGTGGGAGACGACATTTTGCTGTCGATCTGATACCAAGTACAGGGCTAGCATCGCCGATGCCGATTTTTTTTTTTGCTGGAAATCTCAATGTCATTGAATCATTTTGTCATTTGTGCCTTTTAGTGGGTTGATTATTATGATCCTGGTGAAAAACATTTTGGACAAACATCAACTCAAACCTATTGAACTACTTGAAAATTAGTACACACAATTATTTAAGAACAAAATAAGAAAAAACCAACAATGTAGTCAAATATAATATGAAGTAGAAGGGTTAAGTTAAGCTAACTGGACTTGTTCTTGCGATTCTGATCTTTCAAGATCCTAAGTCCAGTTGCCCTAACGTAACCTTTCTACTTCAAGGTGACCCGGATGACTGAGAGCCTTCAAAGACAAACATAATATGGTATCCAATATAAAGCAAAAATCCTTCTCGTCTAGAAGAGAAACTGCCAATGAAGTGTGGATCTGGTGCCGATACTCACCTTGGTGACCGATGCTGTCGATATTCTGATGGCCTGGTTGTGCAGCTGCTAGTGGATGACAAACAATCCAGAGTGACTCACCCGCCTCACCTCTGTGTGTTTCAGCTGAGCTCCAGGTCCGACAGCCCCCCGGCCATCCCGCCCCGGCTGCCCCCGCCGCTGCCCAGGACCCAGACCCGGCCGCCGCCGCCTTCAACGGGCCTCCGGGCGACGGCCGCTGCCCAGCCCGCCGCCCCGCCCCGCCGCGCCCCGCGACCCCTGCCCGACACGCGCGCGCGGTGCCCCAGCGGCCCCGAGATCTTCATCAACTACCCCTGAACCCGCAGCCCTCGCCGGTGTGCCGCTACCACTGGGACTCGGCGGCAGCTCGCCCAGCTCGCCCGCACGCCGCCCAGCACGCCGTCGCGCGCGCGTGCCCGCCTGCTGCTGCCCGCTCAGCGCCAGCCAGAACAGCCTGTGCCCGCTGCCCGCCCCCCCCCGCCCAGCCCCCGCCGCCGCCCGCCCGTCCGCGCGCCACAACTCCAGCCCGCAGCTGCCCAAGCTCCCGCCAAAGACCTACAAGAGGGAGCTGCTGCTGCAGCCGCCGCCGCCGCTGCTGCAGGGCCTCTCATTGGTGGAGAACAGCGACGGCAGCCAGTGAGCCGCCGGCGGCCGCGGTGGCGCCACGGGGAGGGGGGGCGATGGTGGGTGGCGGGGGGGTTTAGGGGGAGAGTAAGGGAGGGGCGGGGGGGAGAAGAACTGAAAGGAAAAAAAGAAGCGAGTGGACTGAAAGCTACTGATCAGATGGGATTGATACTGCTATACACACACACACACACACACACACACTGTCACTGTCTTAACTCCGCCCACCGTACTCTGTGCCAACTTAACACCCCGCCCCCGCCCCCGCCCCCCAGTGCCTCTCAGGGGAAACGTAGCTCCGCCTTCACCACCACCACCGACCCTCTGTGCCAATGAGAAACTCTCACCGGTGTGCCGGCTAACACACAGCCCACAGTTGGTGTGTGTGTGTGTGTGTGTGTGTGTGTGTGCGTCTTTTTTTCTTTTCTTGTGTGTGTGTGTGTGTGTGTGTGTGTGTGTGTGTGTGTTGCTGCGGAGGCCCCTCGTCTCCCGACTGCAGAAGTTCCTCTCGCTCCCTCCTTCCCCCTCGTCAGCCGCCAGCGCCTCCCCCAGCGGCCTGCAGGGGGCGCCGGACCTTGTAGCTCCGCCGCGGCTGCTTGCATTTCTTTGGGCATTGAGGCGGTCGCCTGGCGTCCTGCTGCTGCTGCTGCTGCTGCTGCTGCTGCTGCTGCAGCTCCCCGCCGACGGACGTTTTGCCAAAGTCTTATTTTATGCAGGGGGAAAAGGGATTTTCTGTCTTCTCTTTTCTTCTCTCTCTCCTTCTTCTTTTCTGTTTTTTTTTTTTTCATTTTGGGGTCTTCACAAATGTGACGTTGAATGAAACGAGACGGGGGAGGCGACGCTGAGTCACTCCCCCCGCCCCACCACCCAAACTCAACACTGTGACTGTCGAGTCGAACTGACTGACCTTTTTTTTTACGTGGCGTCGTCACCCTGAAGACGCCCCCCCCGCAGACACAAGACACGTTGCCTTTTAAAAAGAACGAAAGAAAAAAGAAAGACCCAATAGCGGTGACCTCTGACCCCTGAGCTCCGGGCCAGGCCCCCTCTTGCGAGATCTTGAGATCCGCCAACACTCCGTTTGCACATCGAGTTTTGGGCGAATTCAGCTTTTTTTTTTGCGTGCGTGCGTGCGTGCGTGCGTGCGTGCGTGCGTGCGTGCGTGCGTGTGTGTGTGTGTGTGTGTGTGATGTGGATGAGACTCAGTTCCCTCTGCGTTGAGAGGGGGCGTGGCCACGATATCGCCGCGGCGTCGACCCAGGAGAGGAGGACCGAGGCCGGAAAGGAGAGCCAAGCCATTTCCTGCCCCACTGTTGACTTTTCCGGCGAACGCCGCCGCCGCCGTCTTGACACTGTGCCCCCCCCCTCCACAGACCCACCCTCCACCTTATGAACCTACTCCTCCTCAGCGGCAGCGTTCACAACTTGGGACGTAGAAGCAAGACCCTGCCCACCCAAACCCCCTCCTCCCCCGCCACGCCTCCGTCGGGACGGCTCCCCCCGATGGCTGCTTGAAATACGGCAATGCCCGTGGGGGAAAAAAAGAGGAACTTTTTTTTTCTTCAAACTTCTGTTTTGTTTTGTGTTTTTTTCTTCTTCTGTTTTTTCCCTGCTTGAAAACATTTTTCAAGACTGAAATAATCCATTGCATCACGCTCAGATGTGCCTTTTATTTTTGTTTTTCTACTTTACAGACATTTTTGCGAAACGGTGTCTAAAATGCTAAAAAAAAAAAAAAAAAAAAAAAAAGTTGCCTATGTAATGTTTAGAACAAAAAAAGCTATACACTATGAAATTGTACATGTTTGTGGATACTGTGTATATATATAACATGTATACACTAACTAAAGAATTTGTATAAAGTGACAAAAGTTTTTTTTTTTCTTTTTTTTTTTCTCTCTCTCTCCCTTTTTTTTTTCCTGCTCTCTCCGTGTCGTATCGAACCCTCGTCCGCGTCGGTTCAGTCGAGTTCTTTCGCTTGGTGATCCAATGCTGCTACAGTTGGATAGGAAAAACAAAAGAGCAAAAAAAAAAAAAAAAAAAGCGACGTCACTAACATACTTACAGACAATCTCCAGTCGAGACGCTGGGAGTTATTCAGTGAGGAAAGCCATCCCCCCCCCACCCATCCCCCACCTGCACCTCCCCTGTTTTTGAAGCAATGAAAACAAATGAACACTTCAGTATGCCAAGAGCACTTAACCAGACGCGTGCTTCACTTTGTACGTCCTACTAATTGCCTTTCCTCTCCTGCTCTTTCAAAAAGTTTTTTTTAATTTTAATTTTTTTTTGTTTGTTTGTTTGTTTTTGCTCTAAACGCTAACACCTGCGATCATTCGCCAGAGCCCGAGTGTAGGGAAGAATTGGATGGGTTTGTTTTTTGGTCGGTCGGTCGGTTTGTTTGTTTGTTTTTTTTTAATGACTTTTGTTTTTCTGAGAAACACACTTTTTGCACTTTAGGCTGTACTGTTGAAGAGCCGCAGTTGCCGCATGGTCGCGCACATGCGGATGCAAACGGCCCGAGGCAACTGTTCAACTCACTTTCTACGTAGATCAGGGCAGAAAAAAAGAAACACTCAATCTTCAAGACACCCCCCCCTCCAGCCCCAACAGATGATGCTTAACAATGCTCCTCCCCCTCAGTCAAACTAGAGACCCTCCAGTCGATCATGTAAGGACGGCCGAGGTCCAAACCTCTTCACTGTCTGCCACGTCGGCTTCCCCAAGTCAGTATTGGAAGGGTTGAGGAAACAAAATGTCCCTTTTCTATGTTTCTTTCTCTTTTTTTTTTGGTTTGTTTGTTTGGTTTTGTAGCCCCTCTGGCCTGCCGTAGCAGACTAGCAGGGGTTCTTTTCTTTTCCTTTTTCCTCCGGTAGCACTGTAACAGCTTGATCCAGCAGTTTTTTTTTTTTTGTTTTGTTTTTTGAATGGTATGTGGCCTTTTAACTGCTTTGTATTAATGGTCTTGATGAGATTAATAAATCACCCAGTCTTATTTTGTACTGAACTTCCTGTTTCTCCTCTTTTGTTTTCCCTCCACCATCTACGCAGCCTCCAGGTTAGCACGCTGGAGGTTTCTGATGCGTCACCAACCTTTGATCACCACCAGTCGGGTTGCATTTTAGCTTAGATGTGTACAGTATCTGTTCAGGGGTGACGAGACCAGGAAGCAGCTTGTTAGCCGTCCTTAAAAGCAACAGAAGAAGAACACATCCATTAAATGTATCCACAGTTTGTCTTTCAGTCGTCCTCCTCAGACGGTGCTGCAGGGCCCCTCGCTGTCCTCGCTGTCTTCCCACAATCCTCCACTGCTGGCAGCAGGGCCCCGGCTCCCTCGCTGCTGCGACACCCTGGCAACATGCAGGAAGAGACCATGGATGCATTATAAGAACTGGAAACCGGATTGGTAATATGGCGGCGCGCCGATTTTCCCCAGTGGCCACTTGAGGTACTGCAGCAAAAAAATCCCATGGGCCCAAAAAGCTTCTTTTTTTCTATAGACCGCAATATAAAAATAAACGGCTGACAGGACGACTGTGACCTAAAACACAATTCATATCAAATCTTTCTATTGTAGATTTTTCAGTTATGGTCTTTTAGTCGTCAAAAAAAAAATGACAAAGGCCAGAAAACAACGTTGTACGTGCTGTGTCTCAGCTCGTTCTGATTGGCCGCGTCCTGACGTTCTCCAGAATCGTTCTAATTGGCCGAATAGATCATGTGAGTTACAGAGGCATGATGGGAAGTGACACTACTGTGCTCTATACTCCATGAGGCCAGTAATGCGGAAGTCAAAAACTTTTTCGGCATATGCGCTGGGTGAGCAACTTTGAAATGAATGGGCCGCTATCTTGGACTCTGAGGGCCTCACTCACTCACTCACTCACTCACTCACTCACTCACTGGTCTGATCGGGTGGGTGTGTCTGTCGTGGCTCCTACCTCAGGCCACTGTCCCTGCTGGGGTGGTGAGTGTAGCAGCTCTGCCTGGTGGACGACACGACGACGACGCCTGGACCGGGACGAAGCCTTGCCTGCCGTCTTTCTCCGGAGAAGAGTCCGCCTGGAGACAGGAAGTGACCTCAGTAGGTTTTGAGGGGGGCTTTTTTTGTTGATGTTTTTTTTTAACAAATCTCACACATCCACCCTGCAAAGGTTTCCAAACTTGGTGGTGCATCAGATGGAATCGTTTAATCTGTTGGCTTTATCTTACAGGTTGATCAATTCTTATGGAGATTGGATGGGCCTTGTGTTTGTCACATCCAGAGTTAACCAGATTGCAGTTCATTTTCACTGGCAGTTGCTCCAGGCCTCCTGTTAGTGTGAGGGTCACTTCGTTCCGGTTCCTCGTCTATTTCTGATCATACAGCCAGAAAGAGGAAACCAAAGGACCGTGAATGGTCATTTGGTGACTTCACAGAAAGATCTGAGTCACTGATAGCCACTCAGATGTTTTTTCTCTGACTGTACAAAGGTCTTTGAGACACCTTTGGATGTGATTTTGCGCTGTACAAATAACAAAAAAAATATAGATTTAAAAAAAACAACACTACAAATAATGAAGCACCTGTGTGGAAGGGTGGTCCCATATCGGCCGGAAGGCGCTTTTAGGGTGCAGTGGCGGTGATCCCGTCCTGACGCTGACCAGCCTCTTCCCGTAGGAGCTGACGAGGCACGGCGCCGGCCCCTCGTCGCCCCTCAGGGGAGGGTGAGGGGTCAGTCTGGGAATCTGCCACCGCAGACACACCGTCCTCTCTCGGGTCGCCTCCCTCTGCTGCTGCAGAGATGGTTTCAGTAGCACCGGCTCCTGGCTGTCCTCCTCCTCTTCGTCATCCTCCTCTTCCTCGTCCTCCTCCTCCCCGCTGGCCGTCACCTCCCTGCGCAGGGTGCCCTCGGGGCTGCCGGACGTGACGGAGGAGTAGTCGAAGGCCGAGGTGTCGTCCGGGTCCGTGTCGCAGTCGGCGCGGCTGGGTTTGGAGCGGGCCGGCGCTGCTCCGTCGGTGCGCTGGCTGAAGGTGCCCTGGCCCGAGTCGCTGTTGTCCCCCCAGCCGGCTGCCTCGGGGGTGAGGAGGGAGCAGCAGCCGCGCCCGCACTCCCCGGGGGCCCGGCCGGGGTCGGCCCTCCTCCGGACCGGGCTGCAGGACCAGCACTCCACGCGCACCGAGTGGCAGCCGTCCACTCCGTTGGCCAGGGCGACGCCGTCCTGGTCCTCTCTGAACGAGGGGAGGAGAGGAAGACTGGCGTCAAGCGGGTGCACTGGAACTTTCTGACCAGTTACAGAGGGGCAAAAAAGGTATTTGGCAGCCACCGATTCTGCAAGTTGTCCGACTTAAAAAGATGAGAGAGGTCTGTAATGTTCGTCGTAGGTACACGTCGAGCGTGAGAGACAGAATGCAAAAAACAAAAAAAAATCCAGGAAATCACATTGTATGATTTTCAATGAATTTATTTGTAAGATGGTGAGGAAAATAAGTATTCAGCACCTGCAAACAAGCAAGAATTCTGGCCCTCGCAGATCTGAGCTTCTTCATGAAGAAGAGTGACTCACATCTGAGAGAAAAACTAAAATCTGATTCTGATCAAACTGTGAGGATTTTGTTTGCTTTCGGCACTGCAGCTTGTGCGCCACTGGCTGTATTAGCGCGAGTGGCCACCAGAGGGCGATACCAACCTCTGAGCCGCACTGCCCTGCTGGCCTTCTCGGCTCTGCTGGTTCCTCCTGCAGCGGTTCGCAGAACATCCGCCAGGGGGCGCGTCTGAGCTGCTGTTTGGCGTGCAAGTGTTGAGGGAGAGAGAGAGAGAGAGAGCGAGGACACGTTTACATCACGGACACGAGCTTCGATGCCTTCAACCTGTCGGCGACCGGCGTGCCTGCTCTGACCTCGGGCCGGGTCCCTCCTCTTCCCCCCAGCGGACGTCCTCCTCCAGGATGACGTGGCAGCGAGCCAGCAGCGCTCGCAGCGCGCGCTCCGCCCCCAGCAGCAGGCTGCAGTCTGGGTGCTCCTTCCCCGTCCACTGGAGCAGGTTCTGAAGACAGAGAGACACCGCTTGAGCACACGAGGCGGGGGACCATGGGTGAAAATGTTCCCAGTGGCCACTTGAGGTACTGCAGCAATTTGTGATTTGAAACACGACTCATATCAAATCTTTTTATTGTAGATTTTTCAGTAATTGGTCTTTTAGTCATGTAAGTTTTAGTTGAAGTTTGAAGTTTTTGTCGTTCTGTTTTAGTTTATTCACAGCGTGACGTCGTACATACTGTGTCTCAGCTCGCTCTGATTGGCTGCGTCCTGATGTGTCTGTAAGTGACGTTCTCCAGAATCGTTCCGATTGGCCAAATAGATCATGTGAGTTTCAGAGGCCTGATAGGAAGTGCCACTACTGCGCATGCTCTATGGGCCCGTTGGTGCGGAAGTCAAAAACTTTTTCGGCATATGCGCTGGGTGAGCAACTGGTGGCCGCCATCTTGGATTCTGGGGGTATTCTGGCGCCCCCGGTGGGCTGCCGGCTCACCTGGATGTGGCTCAGGTAGCTGTGTATCCGGGTCACAGGTGCCAGCAGTAGCGAGAGCAGTTTCATTTCCTCCCTCTCCACCTGGACGCTCTGTCAAATGTAGGACAGGAAGAAGAAAACCGCGAAGAAGAATGAAAAAATATTCTAGTCTGCACTCTGCGGAGCTTCGCAGCTGACTGAAGCACCTGCGCTGTGACCTACCTGCGTCTTCTCACTGTCGTCTGATTGGTTCAGCCTGTTGAACTCCAGTGAGAGGAAGGATGCCAGCGTGCTGGTGTAACCGATGTACATGTCAGAGAAGGAAGCCTGGAAAACAACACAGCAGCAGCAGCAGCAGCCGTGAGCCTCCTCAGTGCTCAAGGTCTTTTTTGTTGTTGTTGTTTTGTTTGTTCTGTTTGAATGGCAAAAGAAAAAGGAAAACATCCACTCGCATCGTTCTGGCCGATGAGCTGCACCAGGATGTCCCCGACCAGAGACTTCCAGTGTTCCGCTGACAGCCGCTCCTGCAGGGTGTTCCTGAACAGCAGGTGTCGCTGCAGCAGCTGCTCCACGAACTTCAGGTACGTCTGGCTGGTTCACAGTGCAGGCAGAGAACAGTCAGAAAGACAGGAGTGTCGCAGCGACATGAGTGCAGTTCTAGTGCCTGACCGTGTAAAAAGAGATTGACTGTAAGTCGAAATTTAAACACAAAACAGACACTGAAGTTAAAGGTGTGAGTCCTACAGTCAAATGTGTCAAAGGGGATTTTTTTTTCCCCCCTCTAGTGTGACTGGTGTTGTGCGCTCACTATGGCTCCAGAGTCATGTGATGAGCGGGCGGCGCCTTGTATTTGTCGTACAGCTGGTTCAGAGCGGACACGTACTCCCACTCCGAGTGCAGCAGCTGCATCGCCACCTGATGTCGCGCATCTGCCAGAAGCAAAGAGACGTTGTTAAAAAAAAGACCATGACGGAAAATTCTGCAATAGAAGGATTTACTATAAATCGCGTTTCAGGTCACAGTCGTCCTATCGGCGTTTATTTTTGTATTGCGGTCAATGGGAAAAATGCTTTTTGGGGCCCATGGAATTTTTTTTTTGCTGCAATACCTCAAGTGGCCAGTGGGGGAAATTGGCACGCCGCCATATTGCCAGTCCGGCATCCAGTTCTTATAATGTATCCATGGTCTGACACCATGTGCAGGCTCACCTGTGCCTTCACTCAGTCCTGCTTTGAGGCCCTGCAGGAAACAGTGGAGGAGCAGCTTCCCTCTGGAAGGGCCTGCAGGTGGAGCCGACGAGCAGTCGTTGCAGTCGTTGCAGTGGCTCCGCTCGCGGGCCGATTCCGCTGCGTCGGCGCTGCAGACAGACAGTGGAACGCAAAAACACCGTTAGCGCAGTGAGCTGCACCTGGATCTGCTTGAGGCTCTGCGACGTCACCCCAACTGCCATCGCAGTTTAAGGCAGAGCGGAGATCAAATGGAACAAAAAAAAAAAAAAAAAACAGGGATTGCATTGGAAGGGCTTGCAATTCACTTTCTGGCCACTAGATGCAGCAAAAATCTTGCACGGTGGGCCTTTAATTACCTCTTCCTTTGTTTCAATGTGGAGCTCTTTGCATCCTGTAGGGGTCGCTGCTTGTTACTGTACAACTGTAAGATCTGGCACCGCATCACTCCAAGTTCTTCCTGCAGGAACGACGAGAAGAGAAAAAACTCGAACTCCGTCCCGCAATTCCGTCTCAGTCCCAGTTCCGGGATCACAGTCCTGCCCAGGCGATTGGACCCTCACCCTCAGCGCCTCCACCAGCGTCTCCATGCGCAGCGCTTTCTTCTTGCAGCTCCTCCTGTTCTCCTCCAGCTCCTCCCTGAGGTACGAGTCTCCATGCTGGATCTGGCTGAGCTCCATCAGAGCGCCGCTGAAGCCCATCTTCAGCTCCGAGACCATGCACTGCAGCTGTCAGCGCAAGCGGGTGTCACACATGGATTTAGAGAAGGAAGAAAACAGATTTGCTTCTTTCCACTATTTAAGATCAAATATTCAAAATACGATCAAATATTTAAGATTTGAATCTCGGTCTGAGTTGAGCTCGGCTGGCTCAGGCAGTCTGACCTTGGAGATTTCGCCCACTATCTCGGCCTCCTGGGGCTTCATGACCTGAAGATGGAGACACAAACAGGCATGATTGCAAACGCTCAGGTGCGTTTGATGTGTGCAGCCTCGGTAAAAGACAAAACCAGCCGAAAGGCATCTCGGTGCCTTCACCAACAACATCAGCCGCTGTTGAATTCACAGACAACAGACACAAAGCAAAACAGGTCGGCCTGTTTCGTTATTGCAGCAAAGGCAAATATTCCTGTGGATATTCCCATTCAAAGCAAGGAATAACTTTATTTATATTCAAATATGTGCAACCTGACGATAGCGAGATCGATGTTCTAACATTGGCTTGACATTGATGGCAGGACCCTTTGTTTGTTTGCGGTACCTGAGCGGAGGTCGGCCCCTGCCAGCAGCCCCTCTGCTAAGGAAGCGACGAGCCGGCCAACGAGCTCAACCCCGTGGGGAGGAAACGGCGGCGGGTGCCAAGATCCGTCCCAGCAAGTCTGCAGGCAGAAGGACAGGGCACGTGTCAGCAGAAATATTAAAGTCTTGTAGTGTTTACCGCTGCAGGTACATGGAATACAATTATAGTTTTAAATGGATCACTAATGGAAGCCCTGAAGTCAATGTCTAATCCCACTTTGGAGCGCCGACGTCCGGTTTTATTGCGTCTTTTATGAAGGCTGCACAATGGTTAAATCTCGCCACAAAGCAAAAACACCTGCGAGCAAGGACGACGCCAGTCACTTGTAAATATTCCACAAGACGCAGCCATCGAAAGTGAGGAGAAACTCACCTTGGCCAGTGCTCCTCAGTGCTGCATCCCCAGAAAACAACGTGCGACGTCAATCCCCCTCGCCTCCCACCCCCTCCAAAAAAAAACACTTGAAATGTCAGAAATATTTTTCCACTTGCGCAGGAAGAAAAGAAAAAGGCTTATTTTTCAATCCATTTCGGGGTTTGCCGGCGTCGTGCGAGTCGCTGCGCTCCGTCCGTGCCGCTCTGCTTGGCACGCGGCAGCGATCCCGCATGATGCTCAGAGAGCAGCTCACTCAACCGAGTCAGGAACCATGTGTGAGGAGCAACTGTGGAGTAAAACAAGCTGAGTGAGGGCATCCCTGAGATTTAGAGCCCACCTTTCCGCAATCCACCAATCATCCGTCTTCCACACCCACTTCCTCCTGCACTCGGGGTCGCAGGGGTCTGCCGGAGCCTCCTTTGTGCAATGGTAAACATATTTTGTCACATGGTTCTTTTTTCTTTTTTTTTTTTCATTTTAGGACATAGAATGACGACAACATAAATAAAACCACAGAAAGGCTTCAAGTAAAGAGATAACTTTTTTCTGATGTATACTATCATTTAATCCTTTTTAGATCGGCTCTCAAAGTTGGCAGCATAAAACATTGTTACAACAAGAAAGACACATATTTCATGTACACCTATAAATTACTAATTTACACAATTGTGTTGAAGAGCACAAACAGGAGGTTAAATGTATTACAAGACAACAAAATAAACCATAAAGCGCTGTACTTTTTTTGAACAATATTTTTATTGAAGTTTGAGCGCATATCAAACTTCGATTCTCAATTGTACAAATATTTTAATTTATATATATATTTATATGTTTGTATGTGTTTGTACATATATGTGTAAATACATATCAAACAATAATGTGTAGTACTTTAGTATGCCTTTTAGTTTATTGTTTTAGTTTAGTTTAGTTTATATAGAACTATTATACTGAATGATTCATTTACCGCCACCAAACAATAATCCTTCTGTTTAAAACAAAACAAAACTAATCATTTGTATCCAACGTTCACGAAATTATGCAATAACGCAGGCCGTGTGTCGTTCTCCTCCTCTTGTCCCCGCCCCTGTGGCGCTCCGTCCACTAGTTTAAATCGGACGCACGGGGGTCGGGGGGGGCGTGGTTAAATGACTGCGCCCCGCTGTGATTGGCTGCCGTCCTCGAGGAGTTTTCAAAATCCCAGTAGCAGCTGCAGCCTGCAGCAACAGCTGAGCCGAACTGAAGGAGGTTCTGTCAAAACACAGGGCAGAGACGACAGCACCGGCGGTGAGAATGATAATTATTACTTTATTTGTATCATAATAAAAGAAATGCATCCTTTAATCGAGCACTTTTCCCGGTAATACAACGGCAAATGACGTCGAACAACGCCGAAATGTTGTGCGGTTGATTTGACGTTCAACCGGGACGTTAGAGGGCTGATCCGGCGTCGCTCCGGAGCCCAACAGCGTCGCTCTCGCTCTCTTTTTAAATGCACTTCCGGTGAATTGGTGGTCATTTCGGCGCCAGAAAACAGTCTTTTTTTTTTGTCTCCTGGCAGTTTTTTTTTTTTTTGTTGACTTTCCACGTTTCCTCCTGTCAGCGAGCTCCGGTCCGAACTCGACCAGGGTTCAGTTGTGTGAGGCAGGCGAGCTCATTTCAAGGGCCATGCCGACACCTTCACCGCGCGTCTCAGCACGTCAAACGCGACGAAACAAAGCTGCGGAGCCCCTCGCTTCTGCTGAAGTACTCAATGAAACATTAACGTTGATAGTTTTTTTGTTTTGCTTTTAGCTGTGACCAGTTTTCCTGTCAATTAAACAGACAAAACGAAGCTATGAAGGGCTACCAGTTTGCTGGACTCTGCTGAAATTAGATTAGACTACATTAGATTAGAGATTTCTTGCCATTTGTACACGTTAAAAACAGGTTTAAACTGGTGCATTGGAATTCTCATGCGTTTCCCTGAGTCAATGTAAAGACACTAATAGTCTTTTTTCTTTTTAAAAAAAGACATAACAAAATGCCTGTATGGCAAAGGTGCAGACGGTGCATAAGGCTACACTCCTAAATACACTGTGCTTATTTATATTACATATTTAAAAATAATAATAGGGAAAAGGGCAATTAATTACGAGCTAGAAAAGTGTTTATTGTTCATTCAATGTTGCTCATGAGGTAGTCCAGCCCATCTCAAGGTTTTATACATACATATATACATGTATCTGACAAAGTATTTGTATTAAGTGCTAAAAATGT
>CM020517.1:4640000-4697500 GCA_009823395.1 Thamnaconus septentrionalis
GTGATTGAGACGCCGCAGAACCTGTCGGACGTCCCTCAGCGCAACTACTTTCACATCTTCATTTTGGTTGAAGGTCCAGTGTGTAAAATTTGGCTTGATTTGTAATTTTTATATTGGTATAAGCTCAACATACTGCCCATAAATACATTAGTAATGCTGTATTCTCACAGTACAATGGTAGCAAATTGGTTTTCCTACCATTAGAATGGTTCTCATATATAAAATATTTGCACCACCGTATCTAAGGAAGCCCGTCTGACAGTGAGCTAAATCCTGAAGCATTTTCCACGCTGGACCTTTGATCCAACATGCTGACTCCAGCCAAAGCCAACAGGGGACCCACCCGTAGAGATAGTAGAAGAACGAGAGGAGGTAGAAAGCCAGCTTGCACCAGCCCTCCTTCTGACAGAAGGCCAGAATGTCGGCGTTCATGATGGTCGTCGGGTCGTAGAGTCCTGGACAGCTCATCACCGGTCGGCTCATGTACCTGCGCGTGGTGGCGGGGGGGGGGGAGACGGTGAGACGGACGGAATTGCGCAAAAGCTAAATATCGCAGTGAAAAACTGGTAATGGAAGCGCCTGAACTTTGAAAAACCTCTCAAATATGGCTAAAAGGTTTTGACGCTCTCATGAGGAGGTACATCGCAAAAGTCTCAATCAAAGAGAAAAATACAACGTAAACGCAAACGGAATTCTCGTAAATCTCGCAGGACGACATTTTACGAGAATTACACAATCCATTGGAAACGCCTGAAAATCGCAATTGTACTTGGTCGAAATTTTAGAAATATCGCTACTATTTTGCGGGGGGAAAAAACAAACAAACAAAAAAACTGTCATGGAAACGCAACAAGTGACCGGGTGACACCCACCTCCAGACGTGATAGGCCAGCAGGGGGAGGTTGAGACAGAGCGTCAGCCACTCGGCCGCGCAGAAGAACATCACGCAGAAGAAGAAGTGGATGAGATACTCTGGCAGCACCAGCTGGAGGGAACAAGAAGCGAAACGTGAGGGGGGGGGGAAGGAGCCGGACGCTCGTTTTACATCAGGCCGGAGGCACATCAATAGATCTGGACACACACGCACGCACGCACAAAGAAAACTTGTGTGTTGGGACGAGCGTGAAGCAAAAGACGGCTTTGAGGGTTCCAGAGGGCGAGAGGTTGGCCGAGTGTGGGGGCTTATTTCAAGAGCCGGGCGGAGCAGAAGTCGCCAGTCAGCTCCACAGAGAGTCAGAGACACCACTGAACTACAGATCAGCCAATTCCTTCGGTGTCTCAGCTCTTCCAGTGCGCCGTCCAATCAACTGGACTTTTTCCCCACGTCCTGATCTGTGAGACGGTCGTCAGGGTGAAAAATTAAGAGCTGCCACCTGCTAACAGGAGCGACTGCCACTCGATTATCAACCCACCCAACCCCAGAATTGTGCTCGGCCTTTTAATTCTGTCACCGGTGCCATATTAAAGGTCCGGTGTGAAAGATTTGGCTTAATTTATGATTTTTATATCGGTAAAAACTTAACATACTGCCCATAAATACAGTAATGAAAGTGCAATAAAAGTCATTTGGTTTTGCTACCTTGGAACGCTTCTCAGATATATGAGAATTATACACAGAGCAACAAGGATCTCGCTCCTAGTTAGCTGCCATCTTGCACCGCCATTTCTGACAGTGAACTAAATACCAAAAATGTTGTTGTATTTTTTACACACTGGACCTTTAAAATCTACGAAGGCGCCGTTCCAAGTGGGTGGAAACGGTTAATTTCCCACCCTGGTTGCTCTTGTACGCCATGCATCGTCACGTCTGGGCGCAAGTCAAAAGAAGGGAGCAAAAGAAGAGACCGGGAACAGAGAGAGAGAGAGAGAGAGAGAGGGGGGCATCAACAATCTTGCTCCGGGGAAAAACTGACGCAATCCGGCATCAACGTGTCGCTGGTCGGACCAACGGGACCATGCTGCGAGCGCTACGCTAGGCAGCGTTGATGCGGCAAAGCCCGCCCGGCGTCGACGGAGGTCGGAGCCCCAGTGCGAGGTTTCGGGGGGGCAGATGGAGGCACCACATGGAAGCCATGCATTCAGAAAAGGGAGCAAGAGGGGGGGAAGGGGGAGTGGTTTTGTTCAGGGGGGGGGGGTTGAGCAACCAGATGGCAAAGTAAAAGGGAAGAGGACGGTGCAGAGGACGACACACGTGCTGAGGGTTCCTGCACTGTGCTGCTAAATACGGAGAAAAAGAAAAACATCTGAGCAAACGAGCCTGGCGGTGGAGGATGTGAGAGGGTGAAAACCCCTCCCTGTACTACAGAGATCACTGACCCGTCAAAAAATAAAAAATATAAAATAAAAAAAATACTGCTGAGCTGCAGAGCGCTGCCTTTCTCGCAGCCATCTGTCCCCAAACCGCAGGTGACGCACGCCGGAGCCAAAACAGACTGAGCTCACGTCATCCTGCTCAAAAAAAAAAAAAAACGCCAAGCAAAACCCGCCTCCGTCCACCTCAGCGGATGGAGAAGCCACGTCGGCTTTGGCCGGGGACCTTCTCCGAGACCGGCTCCTCTCCTCGCTGACTGATTTGCAACTGAGGGGGCGGGGGATGGGGTGGACTTCACTGTACCAGCATTTGCAAACAAATGGTAGGTAGGTCGTCGTAAAGTCGAGATCATGCAAGATTGGAGCATTTGCAAGTCTTTTCAGTTAACAGCGAAAGTCACAAACGGCCGCGTCGCTCCCGCAGTCGGCCAAGTCAAGTCTACACGCCGCGGCTCCCAAAACCTCCGTCGCAATCAAATCCGTTTACGTTAAAGAGACGTGAAAAAATGAGCGCAATCCACAACACGTTTTTGCGTGTCGGCAGCGTGAAAACCCGCAGGTCCGACCGCGTTGGCGCCAGTAGCCCTGACAGACTTTATAAAATGAGATATTGAAATTAAACAGAATTTTCTGTCATCCCAGAAGATCTTGAGAATTAAGAAGAAAAAAAAAAAAAAAAACTCGAATCCTACTTCAACAGCAGGGATTAAAAAAGACAAAGGAGGACAAAAAAAAAAAAAAACTGTGGCACAGGTGGCCTGTTTTTAATCCTGAGCTGAACTCCGGCTTTAGCGCTGAGATTAGTTAACTGAAAAGACGTTTGCAAACACTTCGCCGTGCAAAAAAAATAAGACAAGACTGCAGACTGGAGGTGAACTGAGCGGGCATTTTAAAGATTGGTACAAACCTTTATCGCAATTTTGACCCTTTTAATCTTTTTGACTTTTTCAACTGTCTTTTTGCCGTTAACAAAAATTGCAAAAGAAAAGCAGATTGGGAACAAAAAAAAACAAAAAAAACAACAACAACAACAAAACAAAAAGGCGTTAGATTTCCACAGCTGACAAGATCACTGAATTCAAAACAGGCAGGTTTATTTAGCAAAACAGTGCAAGAGAGAAAAGAATGAAACCAAGAAAGCAGGAAAACTTTAGCCTCTGTATATAAAAAAAACCCTTAAGATTGTAGAGCAAATCTGCATGCAGTCAAAGAGGCCTGGAAGCTGCTCGATGGTGGCGGCGGTGGTGGTGTTACTTACCGGATTTAAAGTGTTACACTGATCTATAGGATTCTTGTAATCAGTCTTCAGCTCATCAAAAGCTATTATCTGTAGGGAAAGAACGATCACATCAGCGGTCAACGTCAGCAGCACAACGTTCATATCATGGAAAAGTAAAATTCAGTGGCATTGAAATATTGAAAAGCAGTGTATTATTGCATGTGACAATCTGATTGGCTTTGACAAATTTATTCGCCACTAAATGACCATGTAAGTTTAGAAGTGTCCGAAGAAGTCAGTTTTGCTTTAAATCCTGCATGACAATATCATTATCTCACTGCAAGCACTGAAGGTTCCCGTCTAGCATCATGGCTCGCGACACAAATATCAAGACATCACATTTTGAATAAAGGTTCAACTGCCGTTTTGATTATTCTCAATGGGAAGTGAAAGTCGAGAGAATTTCGGAAGATTAACAAAGGCTTTGTCGTAATTAGATACCTTTCGAGTGACTTAACTTTTATTAATCGCCGATGTTAAGTCATGAGATTAGTTTGTGATGCCAGAGCAGTCACTGGGTGAAAGGGGCGTTAGTATGGCGTAATACAAACGCCAAAACAATACAGCAAGTCAGCGATACCGAAGCCTGCTAACTAGCGAGCTAGCTGCTGGCGGAATACACTCGTTTTAAAAACCATTAAACCAGACTAACACACCGTTGTGTCATTGTCGGCTACATAATGTCACTAACACAGTGCGGGAACCAACGTGTTAATGGCGGTGTTATAACGTCAATATCCCAGCGGGTTCATAGCAGCAGCTAGCTGGCTTTGCGGTGGTAGCCGCTAAGCTAACGAGCAGCGAGCGCGTCATTCAATCTTCACACGGGAGCACAGTCAAGGCGGACGGTTTCCTGCTTCGACGGAAGTAAGACCCCCGAAAACATTCCGCATCAGAATAACCCAAACCGCATCATGGCCCCCGGGCCTCTGACGTTAGCCCCTGGGGTCTCGCTTTCCTCGCCCTCATTCCGTCCGTCCGCGCCGCTGGCCCGGCGACCGAGCCGCCGGCAGGATCGGGCTGAACGCGTGTTCCACTCACATGCCAAATGGCGAAAAAGATGAGCGCCGCCGTGAGCAGCAGAGCCAGCATGTAGCAGAAGGCCGCGAATGTGAACGCCATTCTTCTGCCTTTGGTTCCGTTTGGTCCGGAAAGTTTCGGCGGACTACGTTCAGGGGCAGCCTGGCGACTGTTTGGAGGATCGTTGGCAGTTGCACCGCGGCTTCTTCTGCTCCGGGAAATCACGGAGTCGACGACCTCGTCGTTTGCTTTGCCGCTCTCTGCTGGAGGAGGGCCGCCATGCGCGCTGTTCGTCGCTGGTAGGTTGTGTTTTGTTTTTTTTTTAAATTCCATTTTGTTTCATTGAAATAAAAAAATAAATAAAGAAGATTTATGTCCAGTCAATTTATTGATCGGAATCATCCCGACATTAGGCAAGTCGGCATGGAGATATTTGAATGTGTTTAAACTTTGAATGTGGGCAAACTTTTTCACGTGTTGGGCCACAATGGGTAGGAGCAGATGAATGGAGTGTTTTGGTGACCCACCTCATAGCAGAGAAAAATAAATAAACATATATATAGAATAAAAGCAACGTTACAACAAAATGTCTTTAAAGCCCCACAGTATTTTGCTCTTTATTGAAATGGCTCTTAAAAATTGGGGGGGAAAAATAGATGAAATTATTTGAAGACTTACTTACTATTAATATCATTTCTTCAAATTCGGCGGGCCAGATTAAAAAGCTTAATGGGCCGTAGTTTGCCCATGCCTGGTTCAGAATAATTGCTCCAAAGTGAAAAATTGTTTCCGAGCAAAGTTTTTCATGTTAGTTGCCAGTGTTGGAGCACAATTCGACACACACAGAGAGAAGAGAGCACACGAGTGCTAAACAGCTGTCATTTTATTGAAGACAATAAGACAAGAGACAAGTATAAAGTATGGTAAAATACAAATATCTCAAGTTTCACATATCCCCCTCCCCGAGGGCCGCCGGCTTTTGCAGCGAGTCCCAGGTGTGCTCTTATCAACGGAGAGAGTGAATGGGATGCTGGATGTTCGCTCAGAAAGGAAAACAAGAGCTAAACAAACACGACGGCAGGTAAAAAGCTCAACGAGGGCAAAAATACACCACGGGTTCACCACACAGGAGCGACAGTTATCATTAGAGCCACAGGATGCAACCAGACACATGGCGCAGCATAGAGATGCTTCTGCCGATACACAATGAATGGACAGCCATTGCAACCCCCCCATCTCCAGTTAGTAGCGCGAGGTTTCATCAATAGTTCAGCAGCGGAAAGAGTTGATTTCGTCAGTCATGTGAAGTTTATTACAGAAAGAAGCTGGATCACAAACATGTTGTCAAGAAACTACAGACTTTGGAGAAAAAGAACAGTTCCGTCCTTCATACACGCGTGCATCTTTGTAAACAAAAAGACGCACGATTTGAAATTGTCCAAACATTGCGCATGAACTAGTGTTAACAGTCGAGAGTGACAGCAGGAATGACCTTTCGCTGATCTGTTCTACAGAAATCAGCCATTTGCCCGTCAAACAACAAACCCCTTGGACCATTCCTAGCTTTAGATTAGTGTCATGTTCTCCCGTCGTAACCAAACAATAGCTTAAAATCATAGTTACAGAAAACAAAAACTAAGACTTGAGGTGCATGAGGTGATGATTATATGTGCTATGGCTTTCAAATGAACAGCAATGTTCCCTTCACTGAGGTTGGAGCTTCACTGTGAGAAATAATACTGGCGAGAGGATATACAAAATCATTCGTTCACATCATTTCATCCCTTCTGCGCCCTTCCATCACGTTCTGGATCTTCCGTAACAGCCGGCAACCAGCCTGGCAACCGCCGCGGTTCAGTTCAGTCTGGAATGCTTCGCGGAATGTCTGTTGAAGGGTCTCCTGTTTTAAAGGTCCATATTTTCATTTCTTTATCCCATCACCCTGTACTCCTGTGCATCAGGGCCACACATCTAATTACCCCAAACTCTCTGGACCTCCAAAAAAAAAATTAAACAGGTAGTAGCTGTCGCCCTCTGTTTGCAGCTTCCAGTTAACACTGATGCTTTGTTGGACCTTCCACAAATTTGGAAGGAAACACAAAAATAAGCAGTTCGGGAGGGCTGAGCCAACACCGAGTTGGGATGTGAGGTCACTGGCCTGGTAGAAGTATCAGTGCCCTTTGTGACATCACAAATGGACACTTTCCAGAACTGTGCGTTTTAGCACGCGCACTCTGAAAGCAGGACAAAGAGCGACGCGTGGACATTTTTCACATTTCAGGGGAGTCCACTGACGAGATGGAGGCAATTCCTAGTCAGGAAACGCAGGTCAAATGAATTTGGTTCAATATGAGACCTTTAAAGGAGACGGCGGATAGAAATGAGCAATACGCAGGGTTCACACACTGCCTTTTGCTGCTTTTAAAGACAAATAGATGTAATCTGAAGATGAACTAACTGGAAAATCCTCTGCTCGCATAAACATGGAAGAAGATGCAGAAGGAATTTGGTGAGTAAAAGCTGTTGCTGACTGTATAGCACATACATACAAAACAAAACATTAAGCTATGTAAAAGAAGAACCACTGTTATACATTCATTCATTCATCTTCTATGCCCGCTTATTCCAATTCAGGGTCAGGGGGGTCTGCTGGAGCCTATCCCAGCTGTCTTAGGTTTATGTTTTTGGACTGTGGGAGGAAGCCGGAGAACCCGGAGAGAACCCACGCAGACATGGGGAGAACATGCAAACTCCACACAGAAAGGTCACAGGCCCAGGCCCCGGAATCGAACCCACGACCTTCTTGCTGTGAGGCGGCAGCGCTAACCACTGCGCCACCGTGTCGCACCACTGTTATAATGCCTTCTAAATCTAGAATTAGAGAGTTAAGGAAAATAAATGAAAATTCCAAACTAACGTTAAGCTAAAGGGGAATTCCTCTGACACGCGGGCTTCGTGTTGATTTACTTGCATGAACAAATGGTTCAAATTTACCAAAAGTCAGAAAATTGGTCCAGTAAATAGTCTGAGCCAATAGCCGGGGGGGCAGCTATAACGTCAACCTTTTAGGGTGACTCCACGACAAACATGAAGCGCTTTATGCAAACAGGCAAGTGTGAGATTGTCACTCCAGGTGTCGGAGATCAGGCAGTGACACACCTCTGGAGGCGGAGCAACTGTCCTCTTCTCTCTGAACTCGGTGAACTCGCCTGAACAAAATGATTTTGTTCTCCAACAAATATCGTTGGATCATTTTTGGTTGCATTGACAATCAAGCAAAAAGAAACAATCAGTCATTAATGCCTACAGTCAAAGCCTCAGGATCAGATTGCAATCGTGTTTCATCCACCAGTCGAGACCGTTTACTGGTGCAGTTCAGCACTTTCCATGAATAATACAGTTTTTGGTTTCCAAAAATAAATAAACACAAAGCCCATTATAAAGTGTCAAGGAATTCCCTTTGGGGAGGTCTAGGAGTGTTACTTCAATACGGATACAACTGGCACATGTTAAGCAGTGTTTTAGGCTGATGGTGGAGACTGGCTGTACCATCTGGCACAGTGAATAGCAATAATAAAAAAAAAAAGAAGCCACAAACTCTTCTACAACTGAGAACAGGAACCATTTCAGTCAGGTGTAGCCTAGGGTGAAAAATGCGATTATTTATATTTCCATGCTTTATGTGCCTTATGTGCCCCGGTAGCGGCGCCACCCCTAAGCATCATGTGACGTGATTGCTCCGCAGGTGTTTCACGTTCGCAAATTAGCCGTAGGGATAACATAGTAGGGAGCTGTGAGCTTTCCACTCTCACCGCCACTGCAAATTTCGTCCACTCTCACCGCCTCTGAGAAACAACACCACTGCGAATTTCGCCCACTCCGTTCTTGGTCTGCTTCAATTTCGCTCGATGTCGCTGCCATGAGCTGGTTGTACAAGGAATTGGTGAGTTTGGAAAATGTGTTGTTTAGCATGAATGCTAACTGTGTTTGACTGCTCTGATTGGGTAACGTTAGCATTTTAGCATTGTTTTTTTTTTGTTGCCGGCAAATGTATTTTGATTTGTGTTCGTTCATTCTAGTTGTTTACTGGGCCTGTTGTTTAATCCAGGCCAGGTGAATCATGAATGGTCTGGATGACGAGCTAACTGAATTGGGAGAAGAATTTGGAGTCGAACGTAGCTTCTGGCTCTTGGACGTAAATGCACTGAACAATAACTACATGGACATTTTTTCCACACATGCACACACTTTCACTCAGCTGTCCAACGATCTCCTCATGGTCCTGAATTTTGTTTTCATGTTTTTTTTTTCTCGTTTCATTATATTGATTAACTACTGAATTTAGCCAGTTCTAAGAGTTGTTTTGTTACAGATCCTAACTGGTTTCCATACTGCAATGTAAATTATTTTGTGGCCATTATTATTATTATTATTATTATTATTAATAATATTCTTGCTGTTGTTTTTGCTGTTTATTATTGATGCTCTTGATTATTATTGTTTTGGGGGGGTTGTAAATATTTTGGGTTTCCACTAATCACTCAATACACGTACTTGATAAACAATCATCTTGTGTTGTCTTAATTACTTACACCAGCTCCAGCAGACGATCTTAGCTTTTGATCATAGCATTATTTTTTTTTCTAAAGTAACTAATTGAAACACCCGTTACACAGGTCTGATACAGAGAGGAGGGGAAAAACATCAACTGTGTGTTGCGTTTGCTTCTGAGAAAATGTGAAATCTGCCCCCCCTCCCCTAGATCTCCCATCACATGACGAGTCTAGCGGAAGAACTGGAGTTTCTCTATTAGCCACTCCTCCGTCAGGTCCTCCGTGTTTCTGATCTCAAAGTCCTGGGGAAACAACCACAACACACAAAACTTTAAATTTAATTTAAAATTAGGGCTGTCAGCATTGACGCATTACACATGCAATTCAAACCGTGATTAATCGCAGTTAACTATGAAGGTTCTGTGATTAATCGTGATTTAAAAAATGAATCGTTTAACAGCCTTATTTAAAATAACAGTAGTATTATGCAAAGAAAGTTCACTTCCTGTGTCTGTCTAATAGACGTGGATTCAAAATCTCAGCAAAAACAGCACCATATTATCAGCTTCCCTCCCCTCACTCGGTATCAAAAATCCCGTATTGGTGCGCAACGGCTTTTTGAGTATTCAATCGCAGACAATAGAGGCGAGACACAGCGACTGACTGACCTTTGTCATGTTGATGCTTTGAACCAACTTGTTTTTGCTTCCCGCGTACATCATCTGCAGCCCCGGTTGGCAGCCTGACCAAAAACACAAGTCGCACACACGTTAAAAGAGTCTCCCGCTCGGCGAGCGGGAATCGCGCGTGGCGTTCGCTGCGGGGGAGACGGTTTCCTTACCCACTGGACTGGAGAAGATGAAGCACAAAGGGTAGGACACGCGTCCGTCATCGTGCTTGTACTTGTAGCTGTAGGCGATGAACGTTGGCCGCGTTAAGGACGCAAACACACCCAGGCCCACCGCTGCTCTACCACGGCGCACCGCCGGCAGTTAAAACAGAGTCACGAGAAAGGATATCTGGGCTGTCTCTCTGGCAGCTGCTCCCCCAGGTCATCTGGAGAAATGTCCTTGAAACACACAGGCAAACACCAAGTCGGCCGCACGTCATTTGAATCAATCATTTGTTTGTCAGGGCACGTAGAAGGAAAGGATTCAGTCCACGGTGGCGCGGCGACAGGTTCTGTCACCTCAACTCACCTCGTGCTCCTCGTCGATAATAATCAGCTGCTTGACTTTGTCGATTTTCACTGCGGGATGAACACAAGTAGGAGTTCAGGGGTTATGTTTTTAGAACACTTGGAAAACTGCGCCAGGGTGCCAGTGATTTTTTTTTTCTCTCTTTTTTTTTTTTTTTTTTTTTTTAAATGAGGAGGGAGATATTTTAAACACTGCATCATCAAAACGTAGTTTCAATGTAATTGTATGTCTCATTGGCTTGTCATGGGGAGAATGACACTCCCTTTTCTTGACACAGCTCCCCCTGATATAGGACGATATACGGTTGCCTGGCGACCTCTAATGTGAACATGTCCGTACTGAACAGACACTGGTCACACTATGCGACAGCAGGCAAGGCTGGGCGCCACTCCCATTGACCCTGCAGAGTCAATAAGCTGTCAGATTGATTTTGAAAAGTCATGTTCGGCCAGGAGATGTCCTGCATATTGTACTCACTGATGATCGCTGCATTGTTGTTCTCCTTACGAAGACGGAATTTCTTCAGCCTTTCGACCAGTTCTTCGCCCACGTCACACACCACGAGACTTTCACTCTGGCACAACACGACACAAAAGATAAACATGTAAATGCAGTCCCTTATGATATAGATAATTCACTTTTCTTCTGTAAAAGAAACTATTTCTGGTTAAAAGTGTGCAATGTTCCTTATTACAAGTGTTTATTATCATCCTGTATGTTTATATGTGCCACTGTGAAGTTTTAGGTAAAAGTGAAAATGCATGTACTCTTCTAGAGATATTAATTCCCAGTAAAACAGAAGAAAAAAAAAATGTCACCATGACAAAAACCAGAAACATCTTCATTATAAACACATCATTTGATATTTATTCTGGCCAAATTGAAAGGATGCAAAGTGGCATCTAGAGTTACCAAACACTCCATAGTTAGGGAATAAGAAGGCGCCTTCAAAATAAGAAACTGCATCACACAAATATACCAACTCGAAGATTGTGTGCTGAGTTTGTGAGTCTATTATTACACCTTCCCGGACAGATGGCCGGTAGGAGTGCGGATTTCTCTGAGCCCACAAGAGAGAGATCCTGACAGATTAAGAAGACTCGACTCGAGTGTGTGTGATTGAGACAGAAAGGGTGCACAAGGAGATGAAAAAAGAGCCTTGGCAGGCAGAACAGAACAAGTGACAAGGATGTGAGTGAGTTCCTTTGCTTGGGTTCTTGACAGCTGGCTAACAATTGGCTAATGATTCAACCAGGAAATGAGAATAGTCCGACTACAGGTGATGGGTTACTTATGACCACGGCGAAGTGCTAGCTTGTGGCCAGCACAGTGGCGATGTCTCCCATCATCACACACGATGACAGCCGAGAACAAATTCCGACAACCGGTAACGCCGAAGCGTTCAGGCACCTGGCCAAAGCCCGGACGCTTTGAGGCGCGGCACGGCTGCGGCCCGCTGAACGCATAAAGCTGCGAATGCACAGGAATACCAACAGGTGTGTTGACAAAATAAAAGCCCACTGCGTGATTAATCCTTTTAATCTTCTTGGGATATCTTTCACTTTTTGAAGTCGACTTGGTTTACAACAAGTTTCACTCAGCAAACATAGAAGACATTAATATAGTTTCTACATTATTATCTGATTGCTATATATTATATACTAGTATAGTTCTCATTTATATACTTCAAAGCTACCATATTCTACTACAATAAAAACCCACAACAACAACTCACAATACATCCAATCGTAGCGGTACAAATGCACACTTCCTGTGTAGTGTAAACTACAGATCAGTGTTTCACTGTTTTGAAATGAAACATGATAAGAACTACTCTTTGACATTCTGTACTGTCACGGTCAAGATTCCTCTGAATTATTGCCGAATATCCTCTCAGTGTTGTCTAAAGCTGCGTTAACAAAGCAGCCTCGTATGTTTCTCATTTGGCTAAATAATAGATTCATCATTTTACTTTTACCTTAAAATACACACGACAGACAACTTCCGTTTTCATTTCGCCAGACTTGACGCCGGATACAATGGAAAGAAAGGAGGGCGGAATTAATGCTAGGCTAACATGCTAACGCCGCTCGATCCCTAGTCCGACTTTTTCATGAAAATGTCCCTGAACTTTGCGTTCATGACGACATGGTTCAAAAAAGACGAAACGAACACGACGCCCCATCAGTGGACATCCGATGAACTCACCATTGTTGTACAGTTGTAAATTCCCCGAAGCCGCAGCTGCTGCTCTGAATGGTGAAGAGACGATGTTTTTTTTTCTCTCCCCCTTTACTTCACAGCATCTTGTGACTGGCCGGATGGACCAATCCCAAACAAGGACCCCTCCCCTGTCCAAAGCGGGGCCCTGCAGATTTGGTTGTGTAATAACATTTCTAATACAGTCCTACAACCTTTTAACATTCACAGATTGTTTTGCACCTAGAAGTGAATTTTAAAATTTAATGTACAATCACAAAAAAATCTGAGTATTTTTTTTTTGTAATCATGTGATATAGATTATTTTTCCTTTTTGGATGAACGACATCAGTTCTTCACTATTAATAGTAATTCAAGAAATTTACCATACATGTGCATTATACTTAAATATGATTATATATATGATAGTGGTGTGACTTGCTTAAGAAAATTAATCAACATTTGAGTTGGTAACAGAGGTTTAGAAGTACCTAAATTGATTTTTTTTTATTCACAAAGTATTGCAATAAAAATATTTTAATAAAATAACTAAATGACTTTTAATTTTCATATTTTTATTTAAAAAGTTATTATTATTATTATTATTATTATTATTATTATATTATTATTATTATTATTATTATTATTATTATATATTTTTTGATGATGGTGGTAGTAGTAGTACCAGTTGCTCATCCTTCCCGCGTGCGTGTTCGGAGGCGCGCGCACTCGTCAAGCACGGAGCGCGTGCGTGCCCGGCGGCCATCCCTCCCCGTGCAGAGCAGTCAGTTGGGGGCAGAGCGGAGCGGAGCGACGTCAGCCTCCACTCCTCCACTCCTCCGCCGGGCTAACTTAGCACGCTAACTTGTTTCCCACCGCAGGAGAGACTGTCGCCACTCTTATTTTTCAAGGAGTCCGTCTACTGGCGAGGTAACATTGACACCTCTGACCGCCACTTTGGGCCATTTGGCTGTGTTGTGTTGTGTTGTGTTGAGGCAAACGAACGCAAGTTTGCCCTTTTTAAACGGTAACTAGTAGTTAGCCACTGCTAGCTAGCTCCAATGGTAACTGTGAGCTGTTGTGTGGCATTATCTGTATGAAAACGAAAGCGTGTACACATTAAATGGTTGTCTATGCCGTGACTTTGTCTGGGTTTAGTTTGGCGAAGCCATCTGAACTGTACTAAACTGGATTTTGTTGATCAGCGGTCGGAGGCGGAAACATTTACTGTTGCATTACTCAGATCTTCTGTGCGACACGCCTTCCACTGTTTGACAGCTTGTTCTCCTCGCTATTTATAACTTCACTTTAAAAAACTAATGAAAGTTGTCTTCCCTTTTCCCCCCCTTACAGATCATGTCGGACTTCTCGGTGAGTTGCACGCTGTTACTGTGTCAGTGTTTACCGCCAGCTGGTGGTTAAGCAACCCCCCCATTATTTACTCTGGGAGAGTCACTTTTGCTTTTTTCTTCTGCACTTCAGCTGGCAGATGCCTTAGGCGATGACAATCCAAGCCAGGCAAAGAAAGTAGGGAACACAAATCCTTCTGCTCCTGCCTGCAACCCGGCGCCTGCCACAAACCCCGGATGGCCCGGTACAGCTCCAGGAGCGCCGGCCCAGCCCTCCGCCCCGGGTGGCTACCCTGGCGGCACATCTGGCCCAGGGGCTCCGGGCCAGTTCCCGTTTTACTCGGGTCCCGGAGCACCGGGCCAGTACCCAACACCTCCCTCGGCACCTGGTGGTTTCCCCCCTGGTCCTGGGATTCCGGGGCAGTTCCCACCAGGGGCGCCAGGGCAGTTCCCTTCCAGTCCCGGAGCCCCAGGCCAGTTCCCTGGGCAGTGCCCCCCTGAAGGAGCTCCAGGACAGCTACCCGGAGGCCCCGGCTCATACCCGACTGGACCATTTCCCTCTGGGCCAGGAGCACCTCCTGGGCCGTATTCACACGTGCCTTTCCCCGGTGGCCAGCCAGGAGGAGGAAACGGAATGTATGGACCAGGCGGCCCAGGTGGATTCCCTCCTCCAGCTGACCCCAACTCTTTCCCTGCCTTTCCTGCCGGAGGCTTCCCCCAGATACCGCCTGGATCCTGGGGTGCTGGAGGTGGAGGTTTCCCACCTGCCCCAGGCCCGTTTGGTCCCTGTCCTGGGCCTATGGATCCATATGGTGGGCCGGCTGCTCCAGGAGGCATGTTGGTGAGTAGCATCAGTCTTCAAATACAACATAAATGATGTCACGTGCTGTATTTCCCTTCTAGCCTGTGGTGGGAAACAACAAATCAACCATCTTTTTTTCTTACAACTTGAAAGGGGTTTACCTGTATTTTTTTCTGCAGATATTTTCTTTGTCTTGGGATTTTTTGGAGCGGTGCTGTCGGCTCAGGCAGTTCTAAATTTGGCTTGATTTTCCTGTCTCTTGGGCTCTTTGTGGCGGCAAAGCAACATATAAAGGAGCTGGGGGGGGAGGTGTTTAGAAAAGTCCACAAGTGGTCATCACTGATCTATTCTTGTCTTTCAGCCATGATATTATCCACCCTTTTACTGAAAGCTCAACTTTTCAGCTGGACAGGAAGAGCAGCGGCAGAATCAACAAGTGGTTTGATTAGGCCGCATGAAATGTGGCGAGGACTTTTCACACCCGCTGCATACATTTGGGATCTGGGCTCAATCTGGCTGGGTGGGTCGGTGGGGACGACGTGTAATAAGAGTCACAATATGTTTCACACTAAAGTATGTTTTCTTTCCCCAGACCAATCATTAGTTATACGTATATCACTGTTTGCATGTAAATGTTTTCAACTTTTAGTTGTTTTTTTTTCTTTTATATCACAGATAGATCATTTTGTATAATTGATCCTGTGCTCTTTACTCAAACTGAAACTGATGGTGTTGAAATAGAGGAAGGAGACAGTGACTCATCAGGGCGACGCATGAGGAATGTGGCCCAGGTCAAAGATTCAAATAATGTTTAACTAGAAGTCGTGCTTGAGGACATGACGAGCCTCCGACTTTCTGATGAAGTCGCCAGCAGCTCTTCGCCTGCCCCTCGGGACATTAGAATCACATAAACGCTCTCCTTTGCACCCTATGCTGTGTTAAAGCTGTTACAGTGTTTTTTTGTCTAATAAACACAGTGAACATAATGTCTTGGCACGCAGTTGTTGATTTTTTTTCCGTCTTTCAGCAACGTCTCGGTAGAGATTCCGCGAACGAGTCGTCGTGATTCCAACGTTCTCCCATCTCTTCCAGATGATGCCGTACACGCTGCCTCTCCACGCTGGAATCCTCCCGAGACTTTTAATCACGATAGTCGGAGAGCCGGTTCCCGGTGCAGACAGGTATGACCCTGATCCTTCTTCCCGTCGTTTGTCCAGGAACATCCTCTTCAATATCGAACCGTCAGACAATGCGCGACTGTACAACCAAACTGTGACGTTGGCAGTGAACCACACAGACGAGCAGTTATCTGTGAGACCCGACGACGACGACGACTCTGGATTCTGATCTCTTGACCCAAGACATTTTCCTGCTGGTTGTGTAACAGTGACTGAGCTCTTGTGAACACTGAGATTTCTATGTGTTTTTGTCATGTTTGAGTCATATGCAGTAGTTTGTCAGACTTTACTTTTCGGTGCCCCCCCATTTCTGCCGCACTCACCTGCTGGCTTCATTCCATAATCCTCTTGTTTAGTCCACAGCAGATTGGACGGCATTGCACCGGCGTTAATCCCCTCAACCTTCAGGGCGGCCTAGCCGTGTGAAAATAGAATATTTCTTTTCAACTCCAACTTTTTCTGGCGTCAAAATGTATTCATATTCGAGGTCATACGGTAAAATGAATGTCTCTTTGAATTCAGCAGCAAACATGAGTCAGAGAAGCCACTGGTGTGCGGCCGTTCAGTTGCAAAGTGATCTCTGGAGCGTCAATCACCGACATGTGTCTTGTCAATAAGGCTCCTGAGGAAATTTGTTTTTTCACTTGCAGATTCCACGTTGACTTCATCAAAGGATCGGACGTCGTCTTTCACTTCAACCCCCGATTCAACGAGAACACCATCGTCAGGAATTCCAACTTGCGCGGATGCTGGGGGCCGGAGGAGCGAGAAGGGCCGTTTCCGTTTGTTCACGGACGCCGTTTTGAGGTTTTTTTTCTAAGTATTTGAGAAATATTGTTGTTGTTTCAAAATATATTTTGTAGAGTAGATTAAAGGTCCTATACTGTCCAAAGCTAACCTCAAAAATGTGTTCTCAAAGTCCAGAGTAATAGACCAGCGTAAAGGCCAGGGAACCCACAACTCAATGTTGTAACTTTTGTCAAACAAATGCTGTTTTATATGTGATGCGATTTGTCAAGTCAATTTCTGTCTTATTCTGGCAGCTGAAGATCCTGGTGGATGAGGACATGTATAAAGTGGCGGTGGATGGCAACCACCTGCTGGAGTACGAGCACCGAGCGGGCGGCATGGAGGACGTGACCCAGGTGCGGGTGACCGGAGACGTCATCCTTTACAGTGCCGGACCAAGCATGATCTGAGCCTCGCGCTGCACCAGGAGACCAGGGGCTCAAACTAGGCCACTAGTCGAAAACCCTCTGAAGTACCTTGACGGAGTTATTTTTTTTGAGGCACTATAGTCAGCAAAGTGTGAACCTTTGCCCACCGAGAACTTGATTTACTACAGAATAGAAATGTCGGACTAAACGTAGGTCTGCCCACAGTTGTCATTTACTTTTTGTACTGGCAAAGATCTCATTTTATAGCCACTCAAAAAATCCAGCTCACTATACTCAATTATGCGAAACAGTGAATGAAACAAAAGTACAACAAAAACAGCTAAGCGCTCATTTTTAACCAATGAATGACAAGACTGCAGGGGTGGCAAAGTCTGACATGTCCCGACAGCTTTCCACTGGTATGTTTTATTCTGTTTACAGTATGTGTATGTTTTTTTTTTTGTAATCATATTCTTGATGAGCCTTTGTAGTGCATGAGAGTCTGCTGCTAAAAATCACCCTGCTCTTATGAAGTCCTGACTTCAGTGCTGTCCCAGCTTCCCCCCAAACTCAGCAGCCTGCCGAACGCTAATGATCAAGTTAAAAATGTATTTATATTTTGACTTTGAGCTCCTCCTCTTCTCTCCAGTGTTGAACCTTTTGATTTCTGAGACAATAGGGCTGAATTTCACGCTGAAGTGTATTTGTGGGAAAGAAAAGGTGAGGATTTAATTGGAAACGGGAGGGATGCGGATCTCCAATTTTGTTGCCAAAGACGACAGTGGTCCAGTATTTTAAGTATTCGTGCTTATTAATAAAGGGCAACAAATTGATAAAATGTCTTTTGATTTTGAATATTGCGCACTTTTTTTTGGAATTCCCCTATGCATTACATTTTTCCCCATGTATGCGTTCATGAACAAATGATCTGTACACTTCAGGGTTAAAAATGTACATTTAAGATGACAAAGGTCTTCATTCACTGTTCCCCAAGAAACAATGTGGCACTACAGACAGCTGAACAGAAAAGATGTAATCAAATCTAATGCCTAATATAATTATATACTTTAAAATTGTAAATGATGTGTGTCTTTCAGTACATGTTTCAGGCAATCCATAATAAAGTATTCTAAATTAAAACCTATCTAATCAGAAGCACTGTATGCCTTGTCAGGTCTAGTCAACAGACATATTGCTGAAAATAAACACCAGAAGTAAACATTCTTAATGCAAGACTCATTTTGTACATGCGTGTGTATATTTTTTATTTTATTTTTGATTTTTTTTGCAAAAGCTGGAAGTTGATTGATTCGAATTTAAAGTCATTATTAAAATAAATAAATTCTCACTACATAGTGGAGAAGGTTCTTTCCAGCGTGGCACAAGTCTTGTGTAGCAAAGGTCTGCCTGCAGTTCAGTCGCCTTCCACTGCGGGGCAGCAGAGGCAGCTCGACCCACCGCAGTCCTAAAGGAAGCTCGCCGAAACTTCTCAAATGAGTTCGACTTCAGATAAATAGTTTGTCTCCCGTCCCCTTCGCCGTCGCGGTTTTGTTTTTTTTTTCAAAACTTTCATTTCGCGTACTGTCGAAATGAACGGCGCCCCTCATCTCTCACCAAACGTGGTGGACATTCATCTCAGACGAGGAGCAAAAGGTAAGAACGAGCAAAGTGCTTGACGTTGCACTTAACGGTTCCGTAACTAGCTAGCTGCGTTGCAACCGAGGCAGTGGAGGCTGTCACGGCTAACCTTCCCCCCGACGGCTAAACCCTCGCCGCAGGAGCCCGCCTGGCACCGCACAAGTGCAGGCTGGCGTCTGTGGTGAAACACAAACTAAACTGTCTTTGGACTTTACATTACTTTTTTAAAAAGTTTGCAGTGGCGCGACTTTATGGCCTGCTGGAAAGTGACACTTTCTCTATTGAAACCAACTGAGGCGGAACATTTACGTGGCTTCCAGGGGGAATTTATGTTTCCTACCGGAACTTGTTATGTAATATGGAATAGCAGAAGGTCGAGAGAGTTCCAGTCATTCTTTGGCCCGTGCAAGTTTGATCTGCTAATCAGTTTAGAACTATTGGAATTGAAGCTTTGAAAAAAACAACCAAACAAAAAATCTCCTTTCATCTTTTAATTTTTGTTGTGTGTGTTTTTGTTTGTTTTTCTTAGGCTTGGGCTTCAACATAGTTGGAGGTGTGGACCAGCCTTATGTTGTGAATGACAACGGCATATTTGTGTCCAAAATAAAACAAGATGGAGAGGCAGCGATGGATGGAAGACTGCAGGAAGGCGACAAGATCCTAGCGGTAAAGTAGTGACTCACTTAAAAAACAATCAAATAAACAAACTAGACGGCACACATTCACTCCTTTTTTCCCCTCATTCCTAAGATTAATGGAATTATGCTGGCGGACCGGAAACACAATGAAGCGGTGGACCTGTTCAGGACATCAGGGGAACATGTGGAGCTGCGTGTTCTGAAAAAGGTAAGGTGATAGCGATGCATCAAAGTCTCTTCTTCATAAGCGTTTAGTTTAGCAACATACATTTCTGTTTTTACTGAACATAAATACAGCACAGGGAAAGTTGGAAAAGGAAACGAGTCAAAGTACAAACCGCAGTACGTTTGCAAGAAATTATGAAGAAATATGTGCTGCTGATTGCGAAGGAAGTTATTTTAATTGCAGGTGGCAGGTGCACGTCTGAGGCCATATTGGAACCTAATCCAAGATAAATATTTGTGGTTAAGCATACAGGCTACTTGATGAACAAGTGGCTCCTGTGTTGCTTAATACATTTTGAATTTTCTGTCTTGCAGCTGCCTGTACAGATGAATGGATCAGCAGAGTCACAGCCGCATTTCGAACCCTCTGTGTCCTCACGGGGACTGCTGGCAGCTTTAGTGGGGGCCACAGCTATCGTGGCGTTCATTTACTTGCGGCACCTCAGGAAGATGGCGTAACAACGGCTTATTTTGTTCGGTGTGTCACCTTTTAAAAATGAATAAGGCCAAAGAAATGAATTAGGGAACAAAATAGAAAATTCCAGTTGATGTTGTTTGTGGATGTCACTGATGAGTTTCTTTGATGATGATGTCATATTCTTAAATTACTGGTAGCTTCTTGACACCTGCTCTACTTTAAAAAAAAAAGGGATGTTGTCTTATATTGTAAATTACTGTTAATAGATGATTTGTGATTGTGAGGAGTGCAACATGCACGGGCCCTTCCTGTAGCTGAGCTGGCCTCAGGCAGAGGCAGACAGCCTGAACAGACTTTGCATCAACAGAAAACTGTGAAATCGGACTTTAGCTTCAGGGTCCAGTGACTAACTGACGTACAGACGCCCACAACTAAGTGACAAATCTGTCAAGTGAGGCCTTAGTGAGAGGGCAGGTTTCACTTTCCATTTGACTCAAGTATTAAGTTTGCCTCCGACTTTCAGTTTCTGCAATATTGTGGGAGGAGCAGCATCCTTAAAGTGTCACAGAGTGCATTTCTCCGCCGTTCCTGGTGGCTTTTTTTTTTTTTATCTTATTGCTTCTTTTTCATGATCAAATTAAAGGCTTCGCCCTTCATTCTATTGGATGTTTTAAATGAGAAAGTATTTTAGTTTTTCTAAAACGCCCTGACCAGCACAAACGCGAAAATCATTCCATTTCCAAACCACAATGTTCATGTTCATGTGCTAAGCGTCACCAAGTAGGTCCACTTTACAGGGTGTATTCAAATGTGTCACACTGTCACTCAGGTGAACCACCCAGTCTCTGTTCAACCAGAATCATTCTGTTAAAATATACCGTATATTATATGGTGGGAGGCTCATTTCTAATTGTTTAGTTGTAGATGTAGACCCAGGACAGTCTTGAAGGGTGAATATATAAATTGTTGTTAAAGATGAGCTAAGATTGTCCTGTAAAGTGTAGCATCAACAACCATATACCAAGTCTCCACAACTAAAACACACACACACACACACACACACACACAAAAACAGCTTTGTTTTAGGTTTTTTTGCACTAGCCACCATCTTTGAGCTGCTCCAGTTTACAGATAAAGAGCAGATGAGTGAGTGAATTCTGAGTCTTTTTCAACATGTAAGTCTGCAGAGCATTTATCGTGTAGACCATCGTTGATTCAGTCTTATTCCTGTCTGTATGTATGTGTCACATCAGTCTGGCCAGTGAGACTGTGAACATGTGTAGTAGTCACCCAAAGCACTAATAAATTATGCAAATACTGTGTTTTATATCCGAACTCCTGCTGTATTAAAATTAATGCTGAATTCAAATATACTGGCCTCTTTCTTTGTATTTTTTAGCATATATCTTTTACCTCTACCTACCAGTGAGTAAAATATGGATTGATTTAGAATTTTTAAACTCAACATGCTTCCCATAAATACATCAATGAAAGTGTATACTCGCAGTACAATAAAAGTCATTTGGTTTTCCTACTCTTAGAACGGTTGCAATATGAACAAATAAAAACATCCGGGACTATAAAACAACAAAATCTTTATTCTTCTTTTTTTTTTTTTTTTAAATCAAGAGGGCGTTGCTTGCGGTGTTTTGGGTGGTTATATCGGAGAAAACGCCTCGGAGAAATTCACAAAGGTAGCAAATCGTGATAGCATAACACCGGAAGTTTCGGTTTACTTTCATATTAAAAGTATCCGCTTCCTTGCTTGCTCTGCTAAATTATTACCATTCTGCTTATTAGCTTTAGGAATTGAGAGGATTTGTGCGTACTGCCAGCTGATTCAACAGTCATTAAATACCTTGTTGTATCCCCTCACTTATTTGAGTGACTGCTCAGTTTTCACGATTAAATAGCGGCGGAAGTTAAATAAATAAAGCGCATTGTCGCATGGAATGTGGTGTCGTAATGGCTTTAACCGGTTTTCGTACCCGCTTTAAAGCAACGCGGGGGCAGAAAACTGCGTCTGGTCCAAAAGAACTGTGTGGCATACAAAAATAGTCAAAGTGCCTCCTTTTGTAACAAAACGAAAAGGGGGGAAAAAAATCGTTCCGGTGTACACCCACACGCTGGCCGACATCATGTGACTCCCAGAAGCAGCAGCAGCGGCGGCGGCGGCCGTGGCTCTGTCTCCCATCAGCTGTTGGAGGATGTTGCCTCGGAGGCAGATATGATGTAATGCACCGCTCCAGTCCCGACCAGAGGGGGGCGGACATCCAGGAGGAGGGCTGGACAAGCAACCATCCATCACACAGCTGCATCCCGGCTCGCTCGCTCGTGTCTCTCCGTTAGACGTGCGAGGAGGAGGGGAAAAAACCCACATCCATCTACCCATCCACTGGGCGGATTTCGGTGCACGATCCCCCTGGTTGAAGCGCTCGGTGAAGAAGCCATGCGGCGGAGGTTGACGCCAGCCAGCCGTCGACGAGGATGCTGGGAGCGGGCCAGCTCCGGCCGGAGATGCTGCTGGTGAGATTCCTCCTCGACCACCACCACCACCACCACTACTTCTACTACTACTACTACTACCTCCTCTGCTGCCAGCCACAATTAACCGGCCGCGGCTCAGGCGTCACCTCCAGCATCCTGCGGGTAGTGAGTGAACATGGCCCGCCGCAGCTGTCCACTCCTCTCCCGGGCTAAACGGAGCCGCGCTCCCGCTTCGGATTCCCACACTCGCAGGCCCGATCATCATTTCCCGCTCTGGCTCTCATCTCTGAATCACCTTGCGTGAATATCCGGAGCTCTTGGATCACATCACTCGGACCTTTACAGAGCACATGGTTGTTTTTCTTCTTCTTCTGTTTGTAGGAGTCGTCCCCCGCTGAACCTGCTCAACGTGAGTCCCCCGTTTGCGACAATGTCCATCTTCTTGATTCCTGATTCTTTTCCTAATTCTGTCTTTTGCCTGCCCGGCAGTGACTGAATGATCAGCCTCCAGCCCTCCAGCAGAAGCGTGTCCGCGGCTCCTTGTGTCCACCGAGGAGGACCCCGGTGACTGGGGTGGGGTGCGGAGGTCCTGGCGGCCATCAGACGAGGAGGGTGGGGACGTTTGGCCTTTCCTGCTCAGGTTTAAGCCATGGCCAATGAACCAGTCATCCTTAACGTGTATGATATGGTGAGTCTGCATCAGTCACTATCTAAAGGAAATCCACTCTTTCCCTGGTTTTTTGGAGAATATATTCTTGCTGGTGATAAGACTGCAGTGGAGGGAGTGAGCGCCACAAGAAGAAGGAGAAGAAGCAGGTGACACACCTGTTCCACATCTGCGCTTCACTGCAATTCTAAACCTGGAAGTACATGTTTATATTTTAGTTCAGGGAATATTCACTGTTTTTTTTTTTTACTCTGAAATATCACCTGGCCATAAATTATTTAGCAACAAAAATGCCGCTTTTGGTTGCAACTGTTGCAACCTGTTTTGCGTCCTTGTCTATAGGACAGGCTGAGGAGGCCGGCTGCACAGCTGTGTGGTGCGCGCGCACTGTGTGAAAGGGTCGGCGTTGCGGATTCAAAGTGTCCGGTGAAATTTAAATCTGCACAAGATAAGGAAGTGAAAAGCGACCGTCATTTGCATTATCGCGGTTGTGAAACAAGAGCTTTGTCGCCAACTTCATCACTGTGCCACCAACTCAGGGCCACGCACGTTCGCGCACATATCAGAGGAGGACAAGGGTGCTCGTTCAGTCGTCATGCGCCCACTGCCTGCTCTGAAAAGAGACCTCTTTATCCACACTGCTGTTGCCATCCACAATATCACTTCACTCTAATTCTTTCCCTCTTTGACAGCACATTTATCAACAAAATACTATTCTTGTTTATCAAATATACTATAATACTGTCCTATGTAAATGGATGAAATCCACATTTATTTTTTGGGGCTTTGTAACCGAATGCTGATTTTTTGTTGAATTACTGAATAAGTAATAATAAAAAACAGCTAGTTGTGCTCACAAAGCCTCCTTTGAAAAGTGTTGGAATTGTTACACCAATCTCTCACAAATAGTTTTGAAGTCGTTCATTGATGCTTTCACAGCTCTTAGCAACATTTAGAGCATTAAGCCTTCAATTCAAGATATTAAAAGCAACTCCATAACAGCGACAGTAAGAGTTTGCTCATTCCACTATTCAGAAAGTGCAAAAAGTCCTGAAAAGCAGCCATTGTTGATGTCACAAGGGGGAACTCATACCGCACTGGTTCAGCCTTTTAAGGACGCCTCATGACAGCTTTATTTTTTTGTGTGTGTCTGTTTTAGAAAATGGCTATTATATTGGATTATTGACATGCTGCGTCTGGTGATCTCTGAGGATTACCGCCAATATTCCTACTTATGTAAAACAAGGATTCCTCTTCTTTAATATTAGCGAACCTTCAGCAGATGAGGAGTCATTGTGGCCCAAAACTGACAGCTGCTCAAACAGCTGATTAAATTCCAGCGTGGCCCTGCTGTGCCGGGACTTAGCGGGTCACACAGGGCCCGCTGAAGAGCGAGCCTCATTCTGCCTTAAATACCAGCGCTGGAAATTAAACCCGAAGCTCAGGCTTGGAGATCCCGAGGCAGAGTAAACTGACCGAGGATTGTGACGACAATGAATCGATCATCCTCAGAGAGAAACCAGATTTACCGGTGGTCGTGTGCAGCAATGCCCATTGGACCTGCGAGTAAGGTATAGCGCTGAATCCGTGGACCTGAAACTGGAGTGTCGGTCGACTTCACAATGACTGGAAGTTGACTTGAAGAAGAAATTGTTAGTTGAAATGGAGGCTTTGGACAATTCTCCCTCCCAGGTGAAAAGGAGAGAAAGGGCTTAGGTGCAGAAACATGAGAGGTCTCTGTTACACAAAGGAAAATGGCTGATATGCCTTTTTTTTATTGTGCCACTCTGAGCCCTTAAAACCTCTTCTATTATTCATCGGGGACATCTGGGCCAGCGTGTGTAGCTCCAAGCACGTTTCCTTTGAGCCGTCTGAGGCTGCAGGAGTGTCAGAGGGCGTGGGAGGCCTCACTCTCAGCCCGAGGGGAACTTAGAATTTACTACTGAATCTTGATTATTGCGTGTCCGATAGAAAGACGTAGGCTCAGGTTTGGTTGTTATTTTTTTTTACGGATCACTAAGTTTTTGTGAGCCTTAAATTTTAACCCCGTATTCGGCAACCGTTCGATAATGTTGTTATCGTCCCCAAATTATCGACATATTTAAAGGTTGAGTGGAAAAGATGTACGACCTCTAGTGGTCATGTTGTATATTGCGACCTACGAGCGCTATGTGAGTGAAACTGGATTTATTCCGTAAATCTGTCAGGAATGGTGCTGCCAAACCTGTCTAAAGTGTCAAAAAAATATCTTAGCATCAATGCTGTATGTTATCGCACAGCACTGTGAAGCCACTTTTCCAGCATCCACAACATCCAGGCTGATGTATATCAGTGTTTTCTGTCGAGCTGCTGCGTCGTCTCTTTTCCTGACACAACACAAAGTACATCTGGATATTGATCCTAAATGGACTCCCGCTTCCTGTCCTCCCTCTCCTCCTCTCTCTCTCTCTCTCTCCTCTCTCCCTCTCTGCAGTACTGGATCAATGAATACACTTCCAATCTGGGAATTGGCGTCTTCCACTCAGGCATCGAGATTTACGGCAGAGGTAAGACCGTGTTGTAAATACAGCGGAGCCGGAGCTGGATTTGTCGTAAGGCTGCGTTCAAAGGTGCAAATCTGCTTTTTGAAAGGAGACTGTGCTGTTGTGCTGCGTTTCCTATAATAACATGACCCCGTTTCTCTGCGCTGAATCACCACTTGCTCACTGTGATTGGGTGCGTATGTTTGAAAATAAGAGGGGCAGAGCCGCGCATATGCATGAAATCTACTGGAATTCAGTCATGCCCAAATCGCATTCATGCATTTATGTTTACAGCTAAAGTAATCAGTTGTTTTATCAAATTGTCTTTTTTCCAAAACAAACTTGAATAACTAAAATATGAATTTAATGTTGTGATTATGTATAAATGTCCTAAAAGATTGGACACAAATACATACATGTATTTAAACATCAGCAGTTCTATGTTCTTTTTCCTTTGCACTTTGTTCATTGATTGTATTTGTGATTTTTCCTTTTCCCTCTTTTGCTCTATTTTTTGTTTGTTTTTTCAAACATATTTTCATAATTTCAATCACAAAACATTGAATTTCCTGATGAAACTGCTGTGTTTTTGTCAGTCCTGTCTTCACAGTCTTTAACTAAATGGCATGCCTGCAGTGTTTGACACTGTTTTACTGTCGTAAATACAGAGCAGACAGGACTGTAATTAGCCGCGTCTAATTGAATTGAGCCCAGCTAGATGCTGATTAAAAACTCGCCTCTGTGTGATTACAGTGAAACTAACCCGTGTTTTGCCGCCTTTGTCTCTGCAGAATTCGCCTACGGCGGCCATCCGTACCCGTTCAGCGGCATCTTTGAAATCAACCCGGGAAATGCCGCCGAGCTGGGGGAGACGTTCAAATTCAAGTGAGCGTTTTTCAGCTTAGCGCACGATGCGCTGCCGCGCGGTTGGAGACGCGTGTGCTGACGGACCTGCCTGCCTGTTGCTTTTTTTTTATAAAACAGGGAGGCCATTGTTCTGGGCACCACAGATTTCACGGAGGAGGACATAGATAAAATCATGGAGGAGCTGGGCAAAGAGTTTAAAGGCAACGCCTACCACCTAATGCACAAGAATTGCAACCACTTCTCCTCCTCGCTGTCTGAGGTCAGTCTCACACACGTGGCGTTGATGTGTTTTGCGGTGTCGCTCTGTCCAGAATAATAAAACACGACCTCTGGCTGTGCATAAGCAAGACGTATAGATTCAGCCGCTCAAAGGTTTTCTGACAGAAGTACACTCAGAGGCAGCGCCACTCAATACTGAAAAAGGCTTATATAATATCTGCAAAGCTTTGTTGGATGCTTTTTTTTATCAAGGTTACATCAGTTTGGCCTGCAACATTTTTATATGCTGTTGGCGCCTTGGAATTTCGAAAGTTTGGTACAAGCTAAATCTATACATACGCCTCAGTAGAAATCAATCCCCGCCTGGGTTTGTTGCTCAGCGTGTTTTTTCCACGTTCTCCCTCAGCTGCTGTGCGGACGGGAGATCCCCCGCTGGGTCAACAGGCTGGCCTACTTCAGCTCCTGCATCCCCTTCCTCCAGAGCTGCCTGCCCAAGGAGTGGCTGACCCCGGCGGCCCTGCAGAGCCACATCAGCCTGGGCCTCCACAAGGAGGAGCAGAACGAGTCCAGCGACGAGGACCCCTCCTCGCCGTCGCGTGCGGCCGCCACCGGCTCCTCCCACAGCTGCCGCCACACAAGAGTTTAACACTGCCCGCCAAATCCCCGACCCCCCAACCCCAGAAAAAAAAAAACGGCCAACCGGTGGCTCGAGTCGGGCATCAGTGGGCTTGAACAACCAACCTGACCTCATGCTGTTCTCCTCTGAGTCAAGAGGCGGGGGAAGGAGGCCGAGAGCGCCTCGGACAGAGAGCGCGAAAACCCGCTGAGACCCTGCCGCTCAACACACAACCACGGCGCAGCGCAGACTGCCGAGCCCCTTGTAAATCAGAAATTTGAAAGGTGTCATTAGTTGACCTGTCCATGAACTCCGAAACCTGTGTCAGCCTTGTTTCCTCGCCCTGCCTTCAGAGCTGCTTTTGTAGACAAACTGGATTAGACACCCGAGGCGGCCGATGAGGACTTTTTACCAGGAAACTGCTCTCCTTCCTCCACGCCAGTTCCCCCCTCTCGCCTCCACGTGGCCTTCGGTTGACAGTGTTGACTCTGTTCGTCAGGCTCTTCCCGCTTCACCTTGGCCAGTTTTGAAGGATGGTCTGCTTGGAAAAGGTTTGAGTTATTGTGCTGAGATCCTCTTGGAAACCTTGCATGTTGGAAGAAGCGAGGCGCGATGCTTCTGAAGGAATGGATCATCCCGTGTGTCTCCCCACCTTTTTTCATTTTTGTAAAAAACCAACAACAAAAAAAACCGACGACAACAAATCCAATCTTGGACTTGTTCTTTCCTTAAATTACCTGCCATGATACCCAGACGATAGACGGCTGTAAACAATCAAGGGCAAACACTGTTCTAAATATTACATCAGTCCAGTCGCCGTCTGTCAACACGTCGGAGGTGCAAACAAATTCAAGCTGCTACAATGACAAATACTGAGTTTGTGACCCAAGAGAGTTTTGGTCACCGTTTTATATTCAGTGGTCTTTATATCAGAGCAGTGCGACACCGGCCTGGCTTAGAAATGTATATTTACACCCAGCCTCTATTTCTGGGTTACGCTGCTCCTGTTTTCCACCTGGAAGCCCAAATATTTTTAATATTGCTTTTAACTGACATCATTCCTGACGGTGATAGTTTATTATCTCTAGGGTGTACAGTACTTGTTTTGCTTGCTTGCAGAGACTTAAAACCGAGAGCCTTCTCCGCCTGGTGAATATGAGGACAAAGCCAGCAGCTGCTTAGCTTAACATCTAAAATGAAAAACCACTTTGGGCTGCTTAAACGCGCCGCAAACCACCACCTCTTTCATTTGAGCACTCGTTAAAAATGAAATGACGAGTGACGTTCAATAATTTCAAAGGCCGAACAAAAAATACTCCCTTGTATGTTTGGCTGGGGTTTGAGTCGTGACATCTTCATAGGTTTCAAAAAAAGAAATATTTTGGTGTGAGTGAGCACACACTTGAGGAAAAAAACTTATCTTAATCTTAAAATCAATCAAAAATTCAATTTGTTGCACTGGAAAAAATGTGATATTTTTCAGATGCAATTAGATATAATGGGTTTTATTGAGAATACCTGCAGGAAGGTAACTCCACGAAAACCTCTGTGCCCTTCTGATGTTGATGATAGCCATAGGGAAAATCAGGCAAGTGCAAACTACAGTTTTGCTCATTTGTGAGGCTTAATCGATCTTTTCTGAGTGCACATCACACCTGAGCTCAGCCTCGTCCATCCCTCTTGCTGGAGTGAGTTGAAGAACAGCTACACTTTCTCAGGAAGGAACCACCAGTGACAGTTGACTTATTCCTCCCAAATACTTACAAGTATGGTTGAAACTGCAAACGAGTCATGCAATTACTTCATATTCTTTGAGAAAGATATTTCTTTTCCCTCATAAGCCTTCAGTTTAATTACGCATCATGTGTTTATGTTGCCGGCAAATTTTGAGTTGACGTGCAGTGATCGGTATTTCACTCTTTGGCACTTTCTACAGAGCAGACCAGGTATTTTTTTGTATGGTACTGTGTCAACCTGAACCTTGTATTTCTTTTTCCTAATCCAAAACTACTTCAAGATTAATGATATAGTGCTAGAATAAAGACAAAATGACAAAAAAGTGTTTTGACCTGTTTTATTGCCATGCGATCTGCAAAAAAAAAAAAAAAAAAAAAAAATCAACTTCAAGAGTTAAAAGTATTGCAAAAATAGAAAATGTGAAAGGATGAACCTTTGTTGGGACACTTATTTTTCTGAGTGACACATTAGAACGCTAAAATCTTTATATGTGTATCCTTTATCCCTTTAACTCCCTTTTATTCAGAAATTACTTTAACTTTGCATCAAAACTTTTCTGATCCAGCAAAACCGTTTTGCACCCTCAACTTGCAGCAACGGAATCAGAGTTATGAAAAAAAAGAATTTTGACTTTAAAGAGATTTTCGGACTTTAGTCTTGTAGTTCCAAGTTTTTGTTCTTTTTGTTTGTTTGTTTTGCCGACATGTCTACATAACCGAAAGGAGAAACGAAGCTAATACATATCGCAGAGCGCGGAGGCAGAGGTCGCATAAAACCTGGGGGTGGCAGTGTTGTGAAGTTCTGGGTGCCGTAAAAATCCCGTTGAAGAAGAAGAAGAAGAAGAAGAAGAAGCAGAAGAGGGCGGTCGCGTAAACAGCATTTCCGGTTTGTCGTTTGCGAGTAGTATTGGTAGTATTTCGCCATTTTGACACATTTGGACTGAAGCGGATCGGACTGAAACGAGGTCAGCACTAAAATCTTCCAGAGTAAAACGCACAGGTGAGTCATCGAAACGGTCCCGACATACCGTAGCATTCAGGGACAGTCACTATTATTGCTTCAAAAGTCGACTCGTTCATTGCACATGGCCAAGTTTGCGTCGCCATTTAGCAAATTAGCTAGGTGGATGTAGCTAGCACGACCTCGACGGCAGCTACCGCGTTGGTCAGCACACAAAGCGTGCACGATATAAAGCGAAACGCCCAACCTCCGAAAACTGCTTTTGTTGTCTCAAAACCACAAATAAACCCATATTCGAGGATAATGGTGGATTTTAAGGGGCAATATTCGCACAACGTGTGTGTGTCGGACTGGTGAAAATCGGCCAACCCAAAGCTAGGCCTAAGAGGATCCACGCTCGTTTAATTGCCATACTCACGGGAACGATCCTCTTATTTGATACTTTTATGTATTTTGCGAGTTCAAATTCGTGAATTAATCCATTTACCACTCGTGTGACGTGTGTGGTAGACTCTAGAGTATACAAGGCCATCGCATAATCAACCTCGAAAATTAAAATTATATGAAATTAAAATCGCTGTTCTTTTGCACTCGGACATTTCAAACTTAGTTTTTGGTGATTTAACCTTTGGAGTATGTGACTCTAAATCAAGGGCAGTTTCTCTGCTTTTTAGGCTTTACTTTGCAGTCCGGAAATGCATGTGATTTGCATCTGTTATCTGGAACTGGGTTGTCTTGTTTTCCCTATTTGCCCTGGCATGAAATTGGCCGATTGTGTTGGGTGTGGGTTTTGATTGTTTTACTCTCCAAACAATGGCTTGGGTGTTGCCCTTTCAGTCATGTGCTAAGTTGACTCCTGAAGGACTTGAGGGGGCTGAAAGACCAATCTGCTTTTTTCATGATCTGTTATCATCCTAAATCAGATCAGTTATTGAGTAGCTTTGCGTTTTGGAAGCGGCGAAACAGGAGGAATTGGCGGTTCAAAGTGTGATGCTGAAGTTGAATATTAATCCGTTTTTATTTGAGGTTTGGTGTAATGTTTACCACGCTCACATGTTTTCTTTCCCTTTGAACAGGTAACTATGAGCGGCTGTCGCGTCTTCATTGGCCACCTGAGCCCACGCGCCAGAGAGAGAGATGTGGAGAAGTTCTTCAAGGGATATGGGCACATCCGTGAAATCAACCTGAAGAATGGATTTGGCTTTGTGGTGAGTGTGACCGACTAATCGGCGTCGGTCAGATTCCTGCCCGTTTCATTGAAAGTCTTAACCCTGTTTTGTGTCCACAGGAGTTTGATGACCACAGAGATGCTGACGACGCCGTGTACGAGTTGAATGGCAAAGAACTGTGTAGTGAAAGGTAAATGATTTAGTTTAGTTTTTTTATTCTCATTGGACCCCCTCCCCCATCCAACCACCCATCCTCAGTCACGTATATTGCTTTGTAATATGTTATATTGTTGCTCAGAGATTGTTGTGTCCACCCCTCAGGGTCACAATCGAGCATGCTCGCTCTAGGAGAGGTAGAGGTGGCGGCCCCAGTATGGGACGTTTTGGTGGTGGCGGCGGTGGTGGCGGCGGCGGCTTTCGCCCGTCCCGTAGCACTGGATCTAGGTACGTCACACTGAAATCTTCATATTAACCATCGTAGAAATAGAAATAATAGTGTTACATCTTGATTTTTTTTACGTTTCAGAAGCAAACTTATGCCCCAATGCTGAGCTTAGATTGTGGTGCATAAACTATATTAGTGCTTTTTGTCTTGTTGGGGTTTAAGTTTTTTGTTGCTTCCGCTTCGGTCGGACAGATATGGCCCTCCTGTGCGGACGGACCACAGACTCATTGTGGAGAATCTCTCCTCACGGATCAGCTGGCAGGTAAGCATGCACTCTTATCATACAGTATAATCATTTCTTCCTGTAATTGATTTAATTTAGTTTTAATGTCACAATCATACTTTTTTTTTATATCAGAGATGGACAAATTGTTTCTAGTCATATAAACAGTAATTCTAAAGTTAAAATGAATTCCATTAATGAGTAATTTATGTTACATTATATCACAAGTACAGTACAGCTGCCAAAGGGCTTTTTTTTTTCTACAAAGCATACATAGCTTTTTTTGAACAGGTGCTCTTATATGGTTTCCTTTTTTTTTTTTCAATTTATTATCCAGAGGTTAAAATGCACACTCTCTACAGAGGTGTCATAAGTGTTTAGCGCCCTCTCCTGGTTGTCTTTACTGAATAGTGTCCATTTGGTGCCTCTCCCTACACGCAGTTGCCGCCGCTCTAAAGTCTTGGCTGGGCCCCGTATCGGGTGAAAGTGGTCTAGCGCAGGATACGGTAGCCTTAGGAGGTCCGTAGCCGGTCTGGAGGTTCTGTGGGCTGGCATCCCCGACTGCTGTAACCCCACTCAAATCCACGGTCCTACACTCTCCCGTTTGGGTCTTTTTCTGTTGCTGATGGAGCTGGGAGGGGGTGTTGAGTTGGGCGCGCACCCCCTCTCCCCCTACTTGCTCTCTGGTGGTTCCTTACTTGTGGAGGCCGGAAGCTGAGTCAAGGCCGTGGTCGTTTCTCAAGGGCTTAACACTGCATTGGTTCCCATTTGCTATTTGGACAAGTGGCTCTTTGCTAATGTCTTCGTGGTTATGGAGCGGTAAGTAGTATAAACTCATGTGATTGGGCTTTTTTTTCTTCATGTTTTTACAGTGGGGTGGGGGGGAAATGTAGAGTAGCATTTTCAGATGGGGGGTGTGCCAGATTGTGTCCACATCCTGAACAATTTTTTAAAATATCTTGTCCAAAAATAATTTAAAGACCAAAATGTTATCCTTCCATTATTCTTCATGCATTCTTCTTATATTCATTAATCTCTAAATTGGCAAATTAAAGATTTTTGGACACAATTTATCAACATGAGCTTACAAAAAAAAAAATCAAAGATTGGCATTAAAACCTTGCAACTGACTGCTGGAGTTGCTTTTGAAAAGCTTTTTCTTTCAGTCAAGTTCCGGTTCTAAAATATAGTCCAAAACAACCCTTGTCCGTGCAGGGTTCTGTGCTGCTCCTCTGTTGACACGCCCTCCACTGAAATGGGAGCATATCAGAGGGGCAAAGAAAGTCAATCAATAATTGATAACTGTCTATTTTTGTGTTTTAGTTTTGTTGTGCTTGCTCACCTTTCTTTCCTGCAGGTTTGAAAGGCCAGACACCCCAGGGTGTTTGCTCTGTCACTTAACCTCCTCTGTGGTTTGCAACAGGACCTGAAAGACCTGATGAGAAAGGCAGGAGAGGTTACCTTTGTGGATGCACACAGACCCAACAGAAACGAAGGGTGAGACTCTGTTTTTTTTTTACGTGCCTTCAAACACCTCGCGTGTCTCCCGACCTTCTGACCTCGGTCCTAATGGAAGCTCGCGTTCTCAACTCAGGGTGGTCGAGTTTGCATCACGCAGCGACATGAAGAATGCCATCTCCAAGCTTGACGGGACAGAACTGAACGGACGCAAGCTGAAAATCTTTGAGGACAGCAGAAAGTGAGTTGTTTTCTTTTTTCACTGGGCATCTTCATGTCCTCAATAGTGACAAATAATGTATTAGGTAGTGACAAAAACTCTTCTTATTGGCTTTTTGGCCTGATGACTGTGTCTGGGTTTTGTATACATTTCATTGACTTTCCAGCAGTGGAAACTCAAAAATGTGAACTCAGCCAAGTTGGACCAAATGGCAGGCAGATATACTGTAGCTGAGGTCATCATCAGGACTTCCAATAGCAGGAAATACTCTGACTGGCCACTGAATCAGGCGTTTAGATCCATTCAGCTGCTCCTCAAGGCTTTATGATGCCCTAAATAGTCACTGCTGCGTCTCACCTTGCACCAAACGATTTGTGCATTAGAATCAATACTAACGCCATCTTTTCCTTCTCTTCTTCCAACAGTCACAGCAAGAGTCGCTCCCGCTCCCGTTCCCGCTCCCGCTCCCGCTCCCGAAGCTACTCGCGCTCAAAGAGCCGCTCCAGGAGCCGCAACCGCTCCAGGAGCCGCTCCAGGTCGGTCAGCCGCACCCCAGAGAGGAGGTCGTCAGGAGGGGTCAAGGCCGGCGCCAGGTCCCCCTTCAGGTCCAAGTCTCGCTCCAAGTCTCGCTCCAAGTCTCGCTCCAAGTCCCGATCCAAATCCCGCTCCAAGTCCCGATCCAAATCCCGCTCCAAGTCCCGATCCAAATCTCGCTCCAAGTCCCGATCCAAGTCCCGTTCCAAGTCCCGCTCCCGCTCACCTGCCCCTGCTAATAACAAACAGTCTCGCTCGCGCTCCCGCTCACGGTCTCGCTCCCGCTCACGCTCCCGCTCGGCCTCGGCAGACAGCAAACAGTGAGATCGCTGCAGCTGTAGGCTGTGAGCTAGTCTTATAGTTGGCTAACTATCGGTCCGGTCCGACTGGTGGCTGCTCGTTGATGGGTCGTTATAATTTGAAGGGGAGTTGATCACCTTTAACGTTGTCCCGTGACATAAGATCTTAAGTTGTTAATGTGCTCATGGTTGATTTGATTTGTGTTCTTTTTATATTTGAATGACCTTCCACGGAAAAACAAAACCAGTTTAGTTCTCGTCATAATTTTTATAATTCGCCGTTTCAAAGCCCCCCCCCCCCCTTCACACTTGGAAATACTGCTGAGCAGAACCACTTGGGCCAGTCACAGTCCTGCTTCTGATTCCATCCACATCCCCCTTCTTGCATTTTGTTCTGAGCAGCTTCAGGTGTTTGTTCCTCATGATGTTGTGGAGTGTGTCCTTGTCTGTGGTGCAAGCTCCTGGCATTGCCGATAAACTGTGATTCTGCTACTGGATCAATACAACCGGGCATCGACATGTGTTGCATTCACCGCCCTGATATGTGAACATGAATGATGGAAACATCTCAGTTGGTGATTTAGTTTCTGCTTTATTGTATAATTGTTCTGGCCTTTTTTTTTTTCTTTTTTTAAATAAACACTGCTACGTCAGCTATGTTGGTATTTTTTGAGTCATGTTGTTTGCATTCAAGATTAAATGTTGCTCCTGTGTTTCTCCAGAGAATGTTTAAATGAGTTTATTTTATACTAATATAACAGCTCTGTCCAGCCAAAATTAATTTTTTTCTTTTTTTTTTTTTAAAGAAAATGTGTGAATGTGCATCAAGAATGTTGACTAAAGTTTGCAATTCTGAATAAATCTTTCAAACTGCGAAAGGGCTTAGCTATAATTAATTTTGCTGTTAATTGAATTAGATACAAAATGCAACAACATATTGGTGTTAACTTCAACATCCCGAAGCATGTAGTGAATTTTATTTCGCTTCACTAAATTTCTGTCAAGTTGTTTTGACATTTCTCAGAGGACTCGACTACAAATGTAAATGGAGGCGGGGCCACGAGGACATTGCTGCTTGCAGATTAGTTCAATCCGGATTAGTATGACTGTTTAGCCACGACGTAATCCTTAAATTGAGCATGTTATAATTCAGTCCCTAAAGGGTACAAGTTGTCTCCATGCCCTCCCAAATGAAATGCAAGGCGTTTCATGAGAACCACCTCCTCACCCAGGAGTGTAATATCACAGTTCCGAGTCTGTGGTGCCGCCAAAACTCTTAAAGTACACAGCATAAAATGAAGTGACGGCGATGTTACTTTGCCAGAGGTGATGCAGAAAGTAAAAACTGAGCCAAAACGGTTCGGACTTGGTACAGGTTGCGCGCTGGCCACAAGGTGGCAGTAACGACTTGTAGGATAAGACTTTGGTATGACATCACTGTACAGAATTTGGAATAAAATTCTTTCATGCGTCAGTAAATCTGCGGAGATGTGCCTCATGTTTTGAAGAGCTTTGGAAATAAATTACTTTCAACTTTGGGGAGTTTTACACCGGGGCGGCTGATTGGGACCTGAACCAGGTGCACTTGTTACTATCCGACCAACAGGAACGTTCCATAGCATTTTGGAAGTTGGCGCAGAGCTGGTGAAACGAAACATACATTGTTTTAGTCACATTTGGAAGGCAGCCTCCTTCGTTTTCACCGACTTGAACGTGAGGTGATTAAATTAGGTCGAATCCGTAAGTTACCGCAAAAAAAAAATAAAAAATGTGCCGTTGTTCCTCGCTCGACGTTCACCTGGACCGACTAAACCTCCCCTGACCTCTTTCCGCCGCCTCCCCGCCCCTCTTCGCGCCTGTGCGTGCGGCACTAATCGCTCCTCATAGAGCCGGAGCAGCGTGGTAGTGCACAACAAGCCCCGCGCTCGCTCGCTCGCTCGCTCTCGCGCCGCTCCCCACTGCAGTTCCTCCGCCCGGCTCGCCGAACGAAGGACGGCCGGGGAGAAATGAGCTCGTCCTCCATCGCTCACACGGCACTGCTACGGTGAGCTTGCGGGCATAAGGAGCCGAAAAGGACAGAGGATAGTCGGGAAAATATCGACGTCGTCCGTCGGCGTGTCTCAGCTGACCGCCCCCCTACTCCAGCAGCTCGGTACCGGACAGTCCCACCCGCAGCCCGGACCATGGCGGAGAGAAGTGGCCGCCTGAGTTTCCCCGGCAGCGGGGCGCTCAACAGACCGGTGCCCATGAACCTGTTCGCCACCTGGGAGATTGACGGATCCTCCTCCAACTGCATCCCGAGGTAGGGGGCTTTGTTTTTTTTTTTTGTTTTTTTTGGGGGGTGCTCGAACTCGGCGGTGCCCCAGCTGGTCGCCCAGCTGGCACCCAGCAGGGCAGGCCCTGCTGCGGGCACAATCCCGGTGCCCGTTCCGGCAGCTGCATTGTTTCAATCCGCGTTGATGTATGGATGAGGGGCACGCTGAGTAAACAGCTGCTGCTGCTGCTGCTGCTTGCTTCAGGTCGTTGAGTGCCACTTGGAAGGCTGCCACCGGCGCAAACACCATCCCATAAACAAACTACTCCTGCCCAGAGTGGCTGCATGGGTAGTTTGACACTCTGCGTTATTGTGGTCCACTTGCTGCACATCACTGCACACCAGCAGTGCTTGGGTCTTTTTTTTTGTCCCCCTCTGCCCAAAAACAACTTCACCCAAACTCATTGGTGTTCGTGGAGGGTTATGACAGATACCCAAGGCTTTGTTTCCCCCATGGGGCTCTGTATACTTCCCAAAATATCCAAACACGGCCATCTAGTTTAGTTTTATTACATCAAATCAACAACACATATCAGAAGCTGGAACTGTGTAAACTTATGAGTCATGTATTTATTCTGCTTTAATATATATTTTTTTCTCATCATTACAAATGTATTGCCTTATACATTTGAAAGTGCAGAGGTTTTTTTAAAAATTGTTTTATTTTTTTGCCTCGATATGCTGCTCTATGTTTCTCTGCGTATGTCCATTTTTAACAAGCAGCGTGCGCAATGTTTTTATTTTCTTATTTCAAAGAGAGGAGATTATATCGGCTGAAGGCTTGTTTAGAGGACGGTATAGTTTGGTTCAGGTTAGGCTAAGAGTTTGTATTTGGTGATGCAAGAGGAGTGAAAATGAAAAGAAGCTAACAGCAGTTCCTGACAAATATATAGAGAAAATGTATGTGTGTGTGTGAGAGAGAGAGAGTGTTTTGAATATGGAGTTTGAATAATTTCCTCCATTTTCACCTTCACATCTGGACAATCGGTGTCAATCCAGCAACCTGCTCCAGACCGGAGGTCATTTTTATAATTAAGGTTTATTCAACCAGACTTGTGCTCATTAAAGCTTCAGTTAATGGAAAATTCTGAACGATAGTTATAAGGGCACATTTTCAGTGTATGAGCCCAGAAGTTACACTTTAATAGGCAACCTGTTAAAAGTCGGGTCACTGGTCACTGGTATCTCATCAGTGGGCGTTTTCACCTGCCAGTCACACCGTTTTTTTGACGGCAGACAAAGTTTACCGGGGTGCAAAAGTGCCATTTATTGTTATAACGTGGGATTAACGTTCCGTTTCTTTGGTTTCAATCCAACATTAAAAATTTAATCCCAGCCAGGAGAGAGAAAAAAATTATAATCTGCGAGTCAGTCCGTTTTTTTTTTGTTTTTTTTTCTTTTCCATTTGTCAACTTTCTGTCCTGGCGCAAAAACTTTTTCAGTGTGACGTAAAAGAGGAAAAGTCAGACTTCAGTCAGCAGCTGCCCGTCAGTGGAAAAAGCGTAATTAAAGCAAAAGTTGAGGTCACACGCATTATGTACATATGTATCTTTCACCGCAGCTCTCTCTTCAGACTCTCTATCCTCTTATGTTAATGCCGTCAGTGGGTATTACATCGCGTGGCTTTTAGCTGAAATAAGACTAATTCATTTCCAGGAACGGCATAGCTAAGAGGATTTCCGCCAAGTGACAAGTAGCAAAAAAAAGGGTTCCCGTGGCGAAAACAATGACTGGTCTGACCTCCTGCGAGGTCAGAGGCTTGGCCCGATATTCGGTATTATTGAATATTGCGATATTTGCCGTCATCTGCAACGTTCGTCGCAATCTCAATCATCACGCAGTTGTTACTGCATCCTGAGAATTTTCCCACAAGCAGGTGAGCCGTATTTATTCATAGGCTAAAGCCACACAATAATCACCTGCGAACCCCCGAGGGAGACGAGAATAACGTTTATCGTAATATTTTGCACGTACAATATCCAGATATTAAATTTTGGATATCGGCCAAGCCAAGCTGGCGTGAGCAGAGCCTCGGCTCTCTATTGACCGCCGTCCGTCACGGCAGAGGGAACTCTGCCTGTTAGCCAGACGGCCAAGGAGCAAGCGGCGGCGGCGACGGCGGCTCAACAAGCACAGTGTCCGCTGCCCCCGATGGCCCCGCGGAGAACACCTCCACCGACGTTGGTAAAGGCACCTGTGCAAGTGAAGGCGTCTCTGCATAGCAACTGAAGTGGGGAAGAGTATCAGAAAGGTGTGAATGGCGTTGGATCCCACTGCTGTCGCTGGACCAGCCGTCTGGAATATAGAGACTTTCTGCCCATCTCATCTAAAACACCTCTCCTTTGCAGTTTACAGCTCTGAATGACCAAAAGTCTTGACTTTTGACATAGATTTATAACTTTTTTTTTAGATGCATGTTATCATTAATATGTATTTTTTTTATATATTATATCATATTTTATATTTGTATTTCAGATTCTGTTTTATTTTTCAGCCACTTGCAAGTCTCATATTTGACTGTTAAATTTGTTGCTGCGGGGTAGAATCAATCTTCCGGCAGGAAACAGCCAGAAATATCCTCTCCATCAACCATAAACTAAGCCGAGCTAACCATTAACTGCCTTTGGCCTCATTTTCAGATTTCGGGCTTTTTCGTCGTAATTTACAAGTTTACCTTATTGAAAAGGGAGCAAATTTCTCCGGTACTCCTCGGTGGGGGGTTAAAATCATTGCCTTTGGCTCAAACATTCACTTCAACAAAGGTGTACCGAGACTGTAGTTTGGTGCCCAGAGGTCAAAGGTCGGGGTCCAGGTCACTGAGTCCATGCTCTTGCCTGCTCTACCCAGTCAGCCAATCAGCCAGAGCCGGATCATTTTAGTACTTTAATGACTAATATTAAGATATATTCCAGATTGAAAGCGATCTTGCATTTTGAGATATTCACATCGTGATTGTTTGTCGTTGTTGTACGTGTGATACGTGGAGTTTACAGGACTGTCGCATTGTGTTTCTGCGACCAACCTGCATCGGTTGGTCGCAGTGATGAGGCCCTGGGTGCGAGGCGAAGGCCTGCAGTGCAGCTCTTATCACTCATTTCATTTGTTCAGTGCCCGGCATTCATCTCCTCGTGTGTTGGCAAGTCACGTTCGCCGATGCCCGGAGGTCTCTGAGGCCCGAGAGCCATTAGTGCACTCCATTTTCACCTTCACATCTGGACAATCGGTGTCAATCCAGCAACCTGCTCCAGACCGGAGGTCATTTTTATAATTAAGGTTTATTCAACCAGACTTGTGCTCATTAAAGCTTCAGTTAATGGAAAATTCTGAACGATAGTTATAAGGGCACATTTTCAGTGTATGAGCCCAGAAGTTACACTTTAATAGGCAACCTGTTAAAAAGTCGGGTCACTGGCATCTCATCAGTGGGCGTTTTCACCTGCCAGTCACACCGTTTTTTTGACGGCAGACAAAGTTTACCGGGGTGCAAAAGTGCCATTTATTGTTATAACGTGGGATTAACGTTCCGTTTCTTTGGTTTCAATCCAACATTAAAAATTTAATCCCAGCCAGGAGAGAGAAAAAAATTATAATCTGCGAGTCAGTCGTTTTTTTTTTGTTTTTTTTTCTTTTCCATTTGTCAACTTTCTGTCCTGGCGCAAAAACTTTTTTTTTTTTTTTGTGACGTAAAAGAGGAAAAGTCAGACTTCAGTCAGCAGCTGCCCGTCAGTGGAAAAAGCGTAATTAAAGCAAAAGTTGAGGTCACACGCATTATGTACATATGTATCTTTCACCGCAGCTCTCTCTTCAGACTCTCTATCCTCTTATGTTAATGCCGTCAGTGGGTATTACATCGCGTGGCTTTTAGCTGAAATAAGACTAATTCATTTCCAGGAACGGCATAGCTAAGAGGATTTCCCGCCAAGTGACAAGTAGCAAAAAAAAAGGGTTCCCGTAGCCGAAAACAATGACTGGTCTGACCTCCTGCGAGGTCAGAGGCTTGGCCCGATATTCGGTATTATTGAATATTGCGATATTTGCCGTCATCTGCAACGTTCGTCGCAATCTCAATCATCACGCAGTTGTTACTGCATCCTGAGAATTTTCCCACAAGCAGGTGAGCCGTATTTATTCATAGGCTAAAGCCACACAATAATCACCTGCGAACCCCCGAGGGAGATGAGAATAACGTTTATCGTAATATTTTGCATGTACAATATCCAGATATTAAATTTTGGATATCGGCCAAGCCAAGCTGGCGTGAGCAGAGCCTCGGCTCTCTATTGACCGCCGTCCGTCACGGCAGAGGGAACTCTGCCTGTTAGCCAGACGGCCAAGGAGCAAGCGGCGGCGGCGACGGCGGCTCAACAAGCACAGTGTCTGCTGCCCCGATGGCCCCGCATGGAGAACACCTCCACCGACGTTGGTAAAGGCACCTGTGCAAGTGAAGGCGTCTCTGCATAGCAACTGAAGTGGGGAAGAGTATCAGAAAGGTGTGAATGGCGTTGATCCCACTGCTGTCGCTGGACCAGCCGTCTGGAATATAGAGACTTTCTGCCCATCTCATCTAAAACACCTCTCCTTTGCAGTTTACAGCTCTGAATGACCAAAAGTCTTGACTTTTGACATAGATTTATAACTTTTTTAGATGCATGTTATCATTAATATGTATTTTTTTTATATATTATATCATATTTTATATTTGTATTTCAGATTCTGTTTTATTTTTCAGCCACTTGCAAGTCTCATATTTGACTGTTAAATTTGTTGCTGCGGGGTAGAATCAATCTTCCGGCAGGAAACAGCCAGAAATATCCTCTCCATCAACCATAAACTAAGCCGAGCTAACCATTAACTGCCTTTGGCCTCATTTTCAGATTTCGGGCTTTTTCGTCGTAATTTATAAGTTTACCTTGTTGAAAAGGGAGCAAATTTCTCCGGTACTCCTCGGTGGGGGGTTAAAATCATTGCCTTTGGCTCAAACATTCACTTCAACAAAGGTGTACCGAGACTGTAGTTTGGTGCCCAGAGGTCAAAGGTCGGGGTCCAGGTCACTGAGTCCATGCTCTTGCCTGCTCTACCCAGTCAGCCAATCAGCCAGAGCCGGATCATTTTAGTACTTTAATGACTAATATTAAGATATATTCCAGATTGAAAGCGATCTTGCATTTTGAGATATTCACATCGCGATTGTTTGTCGTTGTTGTACGTGTGATACGTGGAGTTTACAGGACTGTCGCATTGTGTTTCTGCGACCAACCTGCATCGGTTGGTCGCAGTGATGAGGCCCTGGGTGCGAGGCGAAGGCCTGCAGTGCAGCTCTTATCACTCATTTCATTTGTTCAGTGCCCGGCATTCATCTCCTCGTGTGTTGGCAAGTCACGTTCGCCGATGCCCGGAGGTCTCTGAGGCCCGAGAGCCATTAGTGCTGGGAGGCTTATAGAAGTGCTGCCTCGGCACTGAGCTCACGCTTTAGCGAGTCGCTGCAGGACGGACACGTGCGGCTCCACGCCGACGTGCCCAGCGATTAAAAGTAAACATCCAATAATGGCTCACAGCTCATAAAATATACTGATTGCAGTTTGGTTATGCTGCAGTTGAAAAGAAAAAAAAAGATATAAAATATTTTCATTATTTTTACTTTATTTATTATTCAGTACAAATCAGAAGCTGTACTTTCTCACTGACTTGAGTGAAGGAGTTGAATTAGTACTTTTACTTTTGCCGGAGTATTTACTGCTACTACAGCTGTGCTGCTGGAGGGCGTCTGAGCGTTAACGGCTGTCAGATCCGTCCATCAATCCTGGACAGATGCTGTTGGATGTTGTTTTTTTTCTGTCTTTCTGTTTCTTTTTGAAGTGGGCATCAGTTGCATTTCTGCGCGTCCCCCCCGGCCCACAGTCCAGGGGCCCTTAGTTGCAGCCAGTGACGGCACTGAGTCTCTGAGACAGAGCCGGTATTGAACGGCGGCCCTCCAGCGGCAGCTGGGGCCGCTCGGCCGTCATATTTGGGCCCGTCGGAGGCGAGAGTGCTGAGACGTCGCTTTGAGCTGCCAGCGGACACTCGCTCTTTTGTCCCCGCCGGCTGCCCGGGATGCTCGGCGCTGCGGGAATTTCAAGTGGGATGAAGGAGAGGCAGCTAAAGGCCCTGCATTGTTCTGCCGCAGTTGTCCTGCCCTCTGCCGGCCTGCACCAACAATGTTTAGCTGCTGGGAACAAACCAAAGGATGCGGTGACTCGCCAACAGGCCCTGCACTGCACGGCATGGCACTGCACTGTATGGCACGGCACTGTACTGCACTGAACGGCACAGCACAAAACTGCACACTAAACCCTAATGCAATGCAATGCAATGCACTGCACTGCATGGCACAGCACTGCACCGCGCTGTCCTGCGCTGCACTGCACTGCTCTGCATTGCATTGCATTGCACTGCATGCACTGCACTGCACTGCAATGCAATGCACTGCACTGCACTTGGTCAAACTTTGAACTAATGGCTGCTCAAGACATGCTGGCACGCGGGGCTTTACTGGCTCATGCTCACAGTCTCTGGTACTTTGGTCAGAGTGCACGCTCAAATTTGCTCACTGGTGCATGAAAAGTCAAGAGGTACAACCAGTGTGCGAAATACAAGGGGGCCCTGCGGGGTCCGAATCCCCCCCCCTCCACCTCAAAGCAAAATTTAAGGGGGTCACATATTTTTTCAAAGAGCTAAAACAAAAAAAAAAAAGTTTTTTATTGTCACTGATGGTCACTAAAATGTCAATGTGAAATTTTCAAAAATGTTACTTACAATTTGTTTTTGCCAAGCAGAGCGGCTTGTTTGTGTGTGTATGTGTTGGTATGTAGACTGTCATGGCTTGCATCCATGAAATATTGGAAGGTTATCATAGGCCTCCTGCATTTGAAGGAAATTTAGTACCAATAAGTAACAATTAGGAGGGTAAGCAGCCCACCCTCTGAACATTGACGGGTGTTACACATCCTGGGTACGACTAAGGTTGCGGGTCTGATATCGCCTGAAGAGAGGCCTCTCTGTGTGGAGCTTGCATGATATGGCTTCTCTCCAGTTTCTCTGAAGAGATGAACACGAGGCTCCTCTGCAACTCTGGATGGTCTGCAGGGGTGAGCCCGAACTCCCATAGAAAACAATACTGATAAATTCTTTGACAAAGCAAAACTGAAATGAGCAAATGTTAGCGACGCCTCTGGCGGTGGAGTTGGCGCCAATGACAACAGACGGCATTCATCACCCAGGTGTGCAAATGGTGACGATGAATTTCAGCAAAAATTTACACGCTCCATTCACACAGTCAGCCAGCCAGCCAGCCAGCCAGCCAGCCACTACAGCGACACTGCCTCTGTGAAACGTGCTGGTTATTCTGGGGGCCACCGCTGATAAAATGTCAAGTCATAAGAACTTACGTAAGACATCTGACTTCCTCCATCTTGCTGATGCAGCGCATCCTGGAGGACAGCGAGGGCGTGACGGGGACGGGACTCACGCACTGTTCTCACACACACACACTCACAAACACACACACACACATTTGAGATGCTCTGTTGTTGCTCTGCAGCCTGATCAGTTTCGCCTCCGGCTGACTTCACTCACGCTCCAGTGCCCGACCGCATTCGCCGCAGATTTTTACTCTCCCATGCCTCTTCCTTTTTTTCCTTCTTATTTTGTCCTCATAGGCATTATTTGATTTCACGGAGTAGACCTTTGATAACATCAACTCATGGGCTTTATTTTTAACCCACTGCTCTGCAACATGACAAAAGGCTTTCTGTGAGGCAGCCTGTAAACGAGCTGCGTGCACCAAACGGAGAGCAGAAATTCAGCTGCAATTAATCCCTGAGATTTATTTTGCACATCCATCTGGTAAAGAGCTAATAGGGAACATCGAGAGAAGAGGCCAAAGCAAAAAACAACCCCAAAAAAAAAAAAGATCCGGCAAATCTGTCACATGTCTCTCACATTTAAAGTGGACGGGCCTGCTTTTTTTTTTTGCTTTTGTTTTTGTTTTTTCTAAACGGGGAGAAAAAGCCAAAACATTATTTCAACCTGGAAAAGCTTTCAGCGCCATTCTTGGTTCGTCCTTTTAACAGAAAAACCATCCAGTTCTGAACAAATGGGAGCCACCGTAGGATCATAGCTAAGCTTTTCAGCATTAGCAAAGGCTCACATCCACTTCCTGTATGTCCTTCTGCATTTTTTTAAGGGCACGAGGCCGCTGTGTTCAGTTGGCTGTTTGGTTATTCGGTGTGACTGAAAACCCTGGCGTTGCAGTTACTTTGCATTTGAATTTGCACAAGAGGGGAAAATGCCTCGGCAGTGACCTCGGTCGGAAGTCCCGGCTTGCCTTTCAATAATCATGGCTGCAGCGTTTATCTCGACGAATGAAGGCATTAAATACCTTTTAGCTCCGTGAGCAGTGGGGAGGGGAAAAAAAACAACCTTAGTGCTTTGCACTCTGGAACATGAAAGTGTGGCTCTGATGTATTTATGAGACCCATGCTAATTAGGAAAACGCGACTGGCACATTGTGCCCCGTGTGATATGGACTTTGAGAGAGTGACATTTCCATTCCTGCAGGGGCCGGCTCCTCGGCGGCGGCGGCGGCGGAAAATGCCGGCTGATGTGGCAGAAGTGAGGCGGCCTCGTTCAGCGAGGGCTCCTAATGTTCTCGGTCTGCGGGTCTAAATGGTCTGCCCGCAGGCTAAACGGGCTGAATGTCTGCTGGTCCAAAGACGAGAGTTCATTCATCAGCAGAAATGCTTTGTGTTTTGTGATACGACGGCCGCTCCGATTGGTAAATTGCTTTCTGTCGGCATTCGTCATCATCATCATCATCATCAGGAGCGTCATTAGCATATTGTTTTTGGTCTTGGAGAAAATGCCACTGCAATGATTCAACTGACTGCTCATCTGCTGCCGCATGAACTTAATGGCCGCAAACAACAGCCAGCGGTGCTGATTTTTCATTCATCCCTCGGGATCAGAAACGGAGCTAAAAGGAAAATGTTCAGCAGGTGCATGAAAGCAAAGCTGCGGTCAATTGCACATTTTTGCTTTATGTTCGGTAAACATGTAAATTAGCCATTTAACCTGTAAACCTGCTTGTTTTAAAGCTTCCTTCTGTTGGTTTGAAGCTAAGTGAAGCTAAAACTGGTCATTTGGACAGTTCACACTCCATCCACTCATCAAATGCTTTTGGGAAAGCATGAAAAACATCCACCGTTGTAGAATCATTTGGATTTTAGCTTTAATCACAATGAAATATTCAACATTTTTCCTTTTCCTCCGCGACGGCGTTTCTCCTCTCGACGACATCAATGCCCTCATTAGTGAAAGTGTTGAATCCAGTCAGATCTGAAGAGCATGTGATCTAGATTCTCAGCACTGGAAATAGGTCTGCATCTAAACTAATTACGGGCATTCCAAATTGCCGTATCAGAAAAGGCTTAGAGCGGCGCGGAGAGTTGTAATGCATCGCTCACGACGATGCAATGCCGAGTTGCGATTGCAACAATCCAATTAACCCAATCCACACCACCTCTGTCTCTCTCTCTCTCTCCTCTGCTAATGGTCGCATTCCATTCTGTAGGAGACTGCGATCTAGAGGAGGAACTCCCCTCCTTTTCTCCCCTCCTCTCCTCAAAATAAAAGCACAGTGATTAAAATAGCTGTGTGATTACACAGTGCATCCCGGGACTTTGTTTACTCTGTCGCACGCTGCAGCTTTCGGGGGTAGCGGCGTAAAAAAAACGAGGTTAACGAGGACTGAGAACGGCAGAGTGAGAGTGAGAGAGCGAGAGAGAGCGAGAGAGAGCGAGAGAGAGCGAGATCGGTCTAAACTTTGCGGCAGATGTTGATGAGATTATACGGAGGCTGCGGCCACACAGACTGGGATTAAGTGTGGACTGAAAGGAAAAGTGACATTTCTTCAATGTGTCTTTGTTGTCTGGTGGCGGGTGAAAAAAAAAAAAAAAGAAGTTCCTTCAGCTTTGATATCTTTCCAGAAGTTCGTAAGCCTCAAAGAATGCCATCATTCATTCGTTCTCGGCGTCTTGCTTTGCGGAAATCAGTCTTTTCAGTCTTTGGACAGAACAGCTCTCCACATCAAATCAATAAGCTGGGTGTTTTTTTTTTCCACCCAGGACGGCTTGAAAATGAAATTCTGGCCTCCCTTGTGGTGAAACTGCAATATTACGGCGCCCCTCAACGGCTGTACCGCTCCGGACATTCAGAGTATTTCCATTTGTTTTCACGCCATTTCTCACTCTGACGCTGTTTCAATTGGCTTGATTCATTCCTTCCTCTGGCACATTGATCATTTTTGGGCCCGTGGTTGTTAAAGTTGCAGCTGCTGCTGTTGTTGTTGTTGTTCCCTCAGACGAGGCCTCGCTGACACATTTTGATTTGTGTTCCCAAAATCTCTTCCATCGACCGCGTCGCCCATCTCTTTACACAGGAGGAAACGGCTGACGATTCCCGGGCGTTCATTTCACCTATCCATCCTGGAAAGAGCCTGCAAAAAATGTTTGAGAAGTGAAGATCCATTTTCGAATAAGTACGGGAAAGGCGATTGTATGAACTCTTTGTCTCTCACCAGTCAGATATCTTCAACTGGTGTTGGTGAGGTTTCTTTTAGAGGCTCTTTAACCTCCCAGTGGGAAAACACTGTGTCATCCAGGCACTTATTTTTTTTAGCTAGCTAGCTAGTCAGCTTTTTCCATTGCTCACAGTTTATACTTTGGCTCTGGGTCCCGCCTCCTTCACTTTAAAGCCCTAAACTGTTTGGCCTGGTCATACTCTGACCGGGCTGGAAGTGGAAGGCAGAATCCAAATCATCTATCCTAGTTCAGTTACCCGCTGGATGGTTTTTACACTCAGACTCCTGCTATTATATCATCTACCGTTTGAATCGTCGGTCCTCGTGCTCGGCGGTGCTTTCAGGCCCTGGAGGCCGAGGATTGGGACGGGGGTGGCGGGGGGGATTTGGGACCGTGTGAGCTGGTGTTTCCACAAGGGGGTTCCCGCCTGCAGCAGAGGAGGCTTTGAGGCAACGCTGCAGTTCTCACTTCGCTGAGGCTTGGAGAACTTTTTTTTTTCCCCGTCCCCTCCCGAATTTAGAGCGTTGAAGAGAAATGTAGGTCAAGCCCCATTTTAGTAAAAAAACAAAACAAAAATAAAACTCCAGGCCTGTGAGGAGAGCTTAGAAAGGTTTAGCATATTGTAGTCATTAGGAGTTTTTTCCGTGCCACGTCGGAAGCACGTGACCATGCCCCCCACCCGCCCCCGACTCCTCGCTCCCCTGATGTAGACGTTGGCTGGACAGATGGACGGAGGAGAAAATCCCGCAGCTTGGCATCGGCGACCGAAACCATTCTCGACTGTACAACCGAGTATTAATTATAGCCGGCCAGAGCTGCAGCCGCAGCCGCAGTGTGTTTAAAGCACAGGAAGGAGCTGCTGAAGCCGCCGCGCGCTCGGACAGCAGTCACCTCACGCACAGCGCAGAGCTTCACACCACTGGGGAGCTCTTGCTGTTGTGTTGCCCCGTTGTGGGTTTGTCGAAAAGTGCTGCGACAGAAAACCACAAGTTTAAGCTGGTGCTAGGCCGCTTGTGTGGTTTAAAAATACACGATGAGAAATTCTGTGAGAGGGAGGGGAGGAGAACAAATGTTTGACAGTGAGAGTTTCAAGAAGGGTAGAATTATTTTTTTGTTTGTTTGCTGCAGTGTCGGTGTTGAGTTTCTCGGCTGCTGCTCAATAAATATATATAAGTAAATACATTTGCTCATTAGTTATCAGTCAGACTTAACTTTCCTTTTTCCTTTTTTTTTTTTTTTTTTTAAACCAATTAGCATCGTAAGCATATTGGTTTGGTTTCGAAAAATGCTACTGTTGCGCCGCTCTCTTCATAATCCAGGATCACTGATTATGACTGGCTAAAAATAAAAATGCTTCAGATAGCAGCTCTACAAGATGGATGTGTACGGTTGGATTGAAGTGAAAAGCTCGAGTCGATGATGATTTGGCTGAAACCCCCCCCCCCCGGAGGCTCCAGCAACCTGCTGCTCTGCCTCCCGACTGGAACCGGAATCTGCCGGCGGAGCCCAAACTCCGGTGATCGGCGCCACCTTCGGACGGAGCCACGAAGAATCGCGTTTCGCGAAGCCTTAGCGCTGCGCTGCAGAGCCGCCGCGTACAAAGGTCTCATTTGTATTCCGCTTTTCGCAGCCGCTGCCGCCGCCCCACCAGGGGGGCTCTCGGCCCGGGACGGAGCTGTTTTTTTTTTGTGTGTGTCCTGTATGAATTGCATTTTTTCGCTGCTTGGCTGTGAAAGCGGAGAGCATCGCCTCCTCTCGGCCCTCGTCTCGCCTCTTTGATGTTTCTTTGGCCGTGTCTGTTGTGCGTCAGCTGATTTTAACCACAGACAGACTCATAACCTATTTACAGCTCCCCCTTCTTCTTCGTCTTCTTCTTCTTCTTTCTCTTCTTCTTCTTCTTCTACTACTCCTCTCGCCTCACATGAATAGCAAACAAATGTTTGGTTTTTTTGCAGCCTCAGGAGGAGCAGCTCTCCCTGTCCATCAGATCCTTTTCCCTCATCCGTCCGGGTTTTAATTGTTTTTTCTGCGCCGTCTTGCTGTGAGCCGACGGAGGAGACTCGCTTCGCCCTGCCCTGCATTTTTAATGTTACCATTCATTATACATTATAATGAAAAAAGAGAGAGAGATTTCCCCCTTTCTGCTTTAGCGTACGCAGCGGCAGGTCGCTGCTCCTCGCCTCCGCCCTCCGATATCTCAGAGCGGCGGCTCTTTGGGGTTCCACGGTTTAACTGTTTGTGTGTTAGCTTAGCACGGCAGGACTCTTAGCATAGCAGCGTAGCGCCAAAGAAATAAAGGCGCAAGGTTTAAAAATCATAAAGGAGATTGGAGGAGGATATTTTGGAGTACCGGAGGGATATGAAAACAAAACATAAAAGCAATAATCCAATTACGACGACAGGAAGCCGAGGCTGCCGAGAGACTTGGTTTCTAATTTTTGATCAAAGTGAACATGGCCTTCTTTTGAAGTTTAAAGCGTTCGTGTCTTTATTGGGAGCAGCCTTGATGGTTTCAGAATAATCCTGCGGTGTTGGAATGTTTTGTTTGGGCCCCGCGGAGACGCATAATTAACAGTTCACTTTCACCGTATCGGGTTGGTCAAAGTGTCTCAGGGTCGCCGTGTACATGCGGTGGTTTCAAAAAAAAATACCAAAGATCAATGGGACTCAGTGATGCCCCTGCAGGATGTCATTCCAAATACAAAGTGCTCCTATTGGTGCTTTTTTTCCCCCAGTTAAAGGTCCAGTATGTAAATCTGGCTTGATTCGTGATTTTTATATTGATAAAAGCTTAACATACTGCCTATAAATACATTAATCAAAGTGTATAGTCACAGTACAATAAAAGTAATTTGGTTTTCCTACCCTTAAAACATATATATAAGAATATACATAGAGCAATAAGGGTCTTGCTCTTTGTCAGCTGCCATCTTGCAGCACCATTTCTTTAAGGAAGCCCACCTGACAGTGACCTAAGTGGCCTACCTACCTAACTTAAATACCAAGCTTTTTACATATATTACACACTGGACCTTTAAACTCTGCCCAAAGGTGCCACCTCTTTTGCCTTTAAGGAAGCTGGTTGGTCTAGTCGCAATTCTTAAAATCCAATTCATCTAAGTATTAGTACTATGGTTTTCATGCAAATGAAAACCATAGTTCTTCTCAAACAAAGATTCGGTCAAGTTCTTTTTTTTTTTTTTTTTACATTTTTGCATCATGCGAAGATGCGCAAGAGTTAAACGTAGCCAGGAATCTTATGTAACTCCTGGACGTTGCGTAAGTCGTCCTTCCTTTTTGTCCTCCGCGGCTCCCCGTTCCCATTCCCCCGACGAGCCGCCCCTTTGAGTCGCAGCCCGCGTCGCGCAGATTGATGAAAGTAGAATTTGATCTTTTCATCAATGCCCGTCCTTGCTTTGCTCTCGGCTCCCTCGCACAGGCGTCGGCGTGGGAAGTTCAAGGTTGCTTCTCAGGCAGGAATGCTGAATTTCTCATCTGGAGTCTGTTTGAAGCGCGATCGGTAAAAATAAATAAATATATATATTTATAAAAAAAATCAAAAGAGGAGGTATGGATTGTAATCTGTAGTTTCTTTGATGGAAAATGAAACGAGGAGCCCGGTGTTTGAAGCGGAGGGCAGCTCTGTGGTAGTCGGAGGCTGAACCTTGCAGCCGCGACTGTTTGGCCAGACTCCAAAATATGAGACAAAAAGAAGGAGGGAGGGGCGGAGCCTGATGGAGCTTTGTCCCGCAGCCCAGACCCACCGCCGGGGCCTAATGGCTTTCTCTATTAATAAAAGATAAGCAGTCGATTACCGAGCTGTCAGAGTGGCTCTGGAGACGACATGGGCGGGTGGGAGGAGCTTGACCCGCACAACAGGCTCCGCCCACTGAGTCGCTAACCCTAACCTGTCCCCGACTTCTGTTTTACAGCGTCCGTCCCCGCGTTTGGCATCTTGGCGACAAGGCAACAAAACTCTCCAGCTAAGCAGCACAATATTTAGCCCTTTGTTTGCAGCCTCCTGTGAAATGCCATGTTGCTCCTTCCAGACAATGAAAAACCTGGCCGTCATCACTAACCTAACCTGTGGGGGAGGTGTCGGCGTCCTTCGTGACATCACAACGGGCTGATTGACCCGACTATGTGTCGGAGTGCAAACGTTGCTAAAAGTGGAGAAGCGCTGTCGTTTTCATGATGAGTTGTAGACACTCCTGGATGTAACTATCACAATATGGGACCTTGAATGTTCAAATTGTTTGCTGGAGAGACCGGGAGAGAGAAACCAGGAGACGAGTTCAGGGAAGTAACGCCGCCACCTCCACCACCACCTGTGTGAAATATGTGGAAAAAGACATCAATAAAACAGCAACAAGAGCTTTATCCTAAAATCAATCCACCACTTTAAAAGGGACATTGAAACACCAGACAGCTCCTTTAGATTTCTTTGGCGTGGGAGGGATAATGGATTCTTTTCCCTCGGCTGAAGCTTTGTGTTGCCATTTAATTTCTGACGGCTGCAATTTAGTTTTGATTTTGATTTTTTTCTCTCTCCCAGCCGCTTTTTTAATGTCTTTCTTTCTTTCACCTTTCGAGTTTGAAGCTTTGATTTGTGCTCATTATTAACCTGCTGCACACATAAAAAAGAAAAATTTCTCTCTCTCTCTGTCACACACACACACACACAGTCAGGCACATGGACACACACACATGCAAACACACTCACACACACACCCAATGCGGCTTGTCTTGACTGAACCAATTACAGCCGCGCGACTTTGGAAGAAAGTCAGCTGTTGTTTTCTTTCCTCTCGTTGGCTCCTCACGTTCTCCTTCAGTTTTTAGCCTTTTACTTTCTGAATCTTTCTGGACTCCTCTCAGTCATAAATAGTTCAGTTCAGGCAGCCGGGGTCCCCACTGAGCTCGTGATGAAACGCCAGGGTGTGAGCAGCACTCTGTGATTTCATTAACCAAACAAGAATCGGCTTTTATTGTCCTTGTGTTTGTGTTTTCAGAGGAGACACTTCAACTCATTGGCTTGTTGCTGTTGCTGTTGTTGTTACCGGGCAGGTTTTGGCAACGCCTCATCGCGCCCACCTCCTGCTGCTCGGCTGGCCTTCAGTCGGAGCTTAATGATCTACTGACACACATCCAGTGAGCAAACACGAGGCGGGACGGCTGCAAGTGAGGCGGCGGCTCAGGACGGCGATTCAGACTTTGCCTCCAGTCGTCTGTTTATTATTTATAAGACGGATTCTGCTGCTGGAACTGCCCTGCTTTCCTTCTTTGCATAGACGGCGGGATTCAGCGCCGGCGTGATTCAAGTGGCTTCTGTTGAACCTGGTGGCGATTCCGAGCGTAGAATGTCACTCGCCCGCACGCGCGTGGCTGTGGAGCTCCTTAGTGTTTGTTTTATGTTAAAGTGGGAGCTGCTGCCAGTAAAACACTGTTTGCCAAAACTCTCGGAGTCATGAGTAGAATGTTAGCATGTTTTTTTTTATCTCCAACTTTGCTGTTTGCTGGTTAATGCTAGCTAAGCTAAGCTAAGCTAAGCCTGTTAGCTCCTGGCTCCAAAAACAATGTGTTTGGGAGTCTCTTCCTCACGTGCACGTGCTTCTATACATTGACTGAATTGTGGAGTGTGTGTACTGTATGTGTGTGTGTGTGTGTCATCCAGCAGCTCAGCATGCATTCATTCAGTAGCATCTTCCTGTCAGACTTGCCTCTCCCTCTCTCTCACTCCCTCTATTTCTCTCTCTCCCTCTCTTGTCAGACAGGTTGTGCTTCAGGAAATCTATTTTTGGCCGACAGTGTTTCCAATCTTCAGGACCAGCACACACACACACACACACACACACACACACACACACACACACACACACTCCAGTGCTCCGTCACTTCACTGCACCGTCTCCGCAGCCAGCCGGTAAATCCCACAGCTGAATATTGAATGAGCAGCTGAGCGCTGGAGAGCCGGCGGCACACGGCTGAATAATGGGAAAGAACCGCAGCCGACTGATTAAAGTGTCGGTGTGTTCGTGCACGTGTGTGAGTGTGTGTGCGTGCGTGTCACAGCTGCTTTGTCCTCCAACCACACTGCCGCCCGCCTCTGACCCTTTTCCCCCCCTCGATTGCCACAACTTGCACGCGTCTGTAGGAAGCAGCGCGAGGAGTCTGCAGGCCGCAGCAGCAGCAGCAGCAGCAGCAGCAGCAGCAGCAGCAGCATCAGCGGTAGCATCGGCTCTACAGCGCAGCACAGTGGCGATGGCGGTGGTGGCAGTGACGGTCAAGGCCCCCTGGGGGGCCGCGGCCCGTTTGACCGCTCCAGTGTCCAGAGCAGCAGCAGAATGACTGAACTGTGGCATCAGGAGAAATAGCAGTTCATAATCTGAGCTTAGCTTAGCTTAGTTTAGCTTAGATTAGCTTTGTGCTTAGCCTGATCTAAACATGTAAAAGAACTGCAGGTTTGGACAGGGACTAAAAAGAGGTGGAGGTCTCAGGGGGCGGACCAATACCTTGGAAATGCGGTGCTGCCACTAGTACCCTGTGTGACATCACAAAGGGGCTGGATTCTAGAAGTCTTGACACACACCCAGCAGCAGGAAGGTAGAGCGTTTCTAACTTGTGGCGAGTTCACGGAGCAGAACAGAGACAAGAGTCGATTCTTCTTCTGATCAAAAGTCAACGTCGCATCAAGTTAAACCTTCTCGTCTCATCTCGTGAAATCCGGTTCCTCCTCCCTCCTCCCCGAGTCCTTGTGCCGCACCGCCGCCTCTGAATCCTCTGCATTCTCGTTCTGAGCCGCAGCACATTCACCTTCGCTGTCGGTCCGGCCCTCTGTGTTAGATGGAGGAGAAGGAGGCGGTAATTGGGAGGCTGGCAGATGTTTGAAAGCGAAAACCTTGACGAAGACGTGTGCGCGGTTGCCGTGGCGATGCAGCAACGCCGCCCCCTCCTCATCTGCCCCCACCACCACCACCACCACCACTCGGCCTCCTCTTGCTGCGTCCAGCTTAAGCCCCGCCCCTCACCTCATCAGGATAATGGCGAGCCACAGCAGGGAAGAAAGACAAAGTAAAGACCCCCTCGATCGCTGCCACCTGATCCAATTCAGAGCTTTTCACACAGTCGGCACTCGGCCTGGACGCTGCGCTGAGCCATAAATAAACATGAACAAGAGCTCTTGTTTTGTTTGGTTTTGTTTTTTTGGGGGGTCAGTGAGAAACTCATGACATATTAAAAAAATGGTCACCGTCTGGTTACACAGCTGAGCAGGTAAATGTCTCCACTGAGGAGCTGTGACAGGGTGTGACAGAGCTGATTCAGCTGTCAGTTCAGGTCAATGCCGTTCAAGAAACATCCTAGAAAAAAAATACCCTGCGCTCTTTTATTCTCCCTGATGAATTTTAATGTTAGCCTGCTGCTACTTTTGCTCCAAACAAAAGATTCAATATCAGTCTGGGAGAGGCAAGCCAGTCCATATTAATATATATATATATATATATATACATACATACATACATACATACACACACACACACACACACACACACACACACATATATATATATACGTATATATATATATATATATATATATATATATATATATATATATATATATATATATATATATACGTATATATATATATATATATATATACGTGTATATATATATATATATATATATATATATATATATATATATATATATATATATATATATATATATATATATATATATATATATATATATATATATATATATATATATATATATATATATATATATATATATATATATATATATATATATATATATATATATATATATATATATATACGTATATATATATATATATATATATATATATATATATATATATATATATATATATATGTATGTATGTATATATATATCTACATGTACATACATACATACACACACATACATACATACATTTGTGTGTGTATATATGTATACACACATTTTTGAAGAACATATGAGAGCCCTTTAAATTTTGCTTTGAGGCTTTCAGGGAGTGTCATGGGTTAATCGGGGCAGACTCCCCTGTATTTCGCAAACTGCTTCTCCTCCCTCTCCTCCTCCTCCTGGTCATCATCCTCCTCTTCCTCCTCCTCCTCCTGGTCATCATCCTCCTCTTCCTCCTCCTCCTCCTCACCGAGCCGAACCGTCACATGACAGTAAGCCATCGACCGTCACCTCCCCGTCATAGCGACTGATGCGCTCTGAGACGTCGCTTGCAGCCTCCGGCCTCATTCCGCCGTCCTGCCGGCATCTCAGGTTTCCCTCTGGGCCTGACAGGCCAGCAGCAGGGAGCACGCAGGCACCTGTGATCTCTGCTGCTGCTGCTGCTGCTGCTGCCGCTGCTGCCTCTCTCTTGTGATGTCCGAGAATCCACACAGATCATCTTTCAGGATGTGCCTTCTTACCGCATGTGCGCAGTAAAGATGTGTAATCCCAGCGTCCACAGTTACAGTAAGAAGCCGCTGTCGTCCTTGACCCGCACGACCCGACCTGGACGCTCCGTCCGCAGCTGCTTGTTCAAAAACACACACACGCCTCCGCGGCAATTACCCTCAAGTCTCTTGGATTCGCCTGCGGAAAAGTGATTCTAGTGCGCGTTGATACGATGCCTGGTAATTGGCTCCCCGAGATGAGATGATGAGGAAAGATAGGGGGGAAACGGAAAATTACAGATGATTTTTCTCCATTTTTCAGGCCTTGATGGCAGCCGCATATAAGCACGCCTTTGCATAAAGGCATCGGCGGCTGAGTCACAATCCAATTCATTAGCAGCTGCCTTCAGGAGCGTTGACGTGCAGGCGGCCGGGTGACCGCGTCTTGAAAGCCTGATTATGTGCTCGTCCGGTTCTTTTTTTTTCTGATGAATAAAAGAATAATTGCGTGAGGACGGTGGCTAGGCGTGAACTCTGCTCTCCATTAGCCAGGAGCTCCCACAGGTGTTGGCACGGATAAAGAGTCGCGCTGATGGTTCTCTTCTTCACTTCCTGCTAGGAAAGGCAGCAGGATGGCTGAGATTCCGGCCTGGAAAAATCTCACGCATCCAATTTGTCACACTCCCATCCACAGAGTTCTTTTTTTTTTAGTATTACACAACTAATTAACAAAGGAAGAAAAATTGTTGAAGACGAGAAGAAGAATGGGAAGTGATCGCAAAACCCTGCAGCTGCTAAAGGGATTAGCTTCAATGCTACAGTTGTCGCTTTGTCATTTTGCCGTTTGACAGAGAAACAAAAAAAGCAATATCAAAGTTTTTTTCTGCAGAAACAAATGTTTCCACTTCTCTCGTGGCTGTTTATTACGAGGCGGAATGAATTGGCAGTTAGGAAAAATCTGAGTTAGACTGTGAGCTCTCTGCTGTCCTTGCTGCCATTTTGAGTGTTTTCATATTAAACATATGACTAATGAAGGACAGTGAAGGCTTGGCTCGGTTGATGTTTCCTGCACCTCATGTCGATGGGAGGACTTTTGCGGGCTAAGCTAGCAGCAAAAAAGTAATTGGAAATCGTCTTTGACAGAAAGTTCATCCAATCACGTTTCCCTTTGCTTTTATTTAGTCTGGTTTCTGTCTAAGATGAACATGGGACACATATCCAGCGCAATTTTCCTCAAAGCCATAATATATGATGCACTGGCGTCTGACTGGAGAAAACCCTCCGACGAGATGATGTTTCTCCCAACGCAGCTCCCTCTGCGGAGATGTTTCAGGGCGTCTTCTCACCCGAGACGATCGCATTTTTCCTCCGTGAGTCACCCAGTGGTGCCGTGCACAGAGGAAGTGGAGAAGCTTTAGCAGCCCCTGAGTGGAAAACACGGACGCAGTCGGAGTGACGGCGGGCGGCGCTTCTCCGGATCCCCCGGAGACTTGGAAATATGGGTCAGCGGAGCTAAGCGACACACCGGGGAGGAGGAGGAGCAGGAGGAGGAGGAGGAGGAGGAGGATGATGAGCTGGCAAGAAGACGAGGAACAAGAAGGGGTGCTTCGTCACTCCTGTTCGTTAGTACTGCAAAGTGGACGTTCGTAAAAATGATTAGAACAACTGACAGGCGTGTAAACAGTGTCACAGTTCGTTGGTTGCTCTTCTTTTAGTTTCATTTGTCTTATATTCTGCATACCAAGCGCTTAAGAATTACTTTTAA